>CM026402.1:56471895-56582851 GCA_014843695.1 Archivesica marissinica
TAGTCTGGATAGCTATGAGTAGTACATGCAGCTCTTTGCTTTTTTCTATTTATAGTAACTCATTTGCATATAAGGTAATATAAAGTAGGTTACGCGCGTGCGCGTATATTTTTAGTATATAGATGATATATCGCGCAACTACCGATCTCTTTACTTGTTGCGTATACGTCACCACCACCACTACCGAGCTCTTTGCTTTTTTTTTGGTATACGCCTCACTATTGATGACGTAGCGCTCAACTACCGAGCTCTTTGCTTGTTTGGTATACGCGTCACTATATAGCCTATTGGTAATAGCTTTATAAATAGCGATCTCGTACCATTCTATAAATATAGACTACGAACCGATCCATAAATAACTATTACGAACGCTTCTATATAAATATAGTCCGATTAGAACGGTCTTAGTACTCAAGCAGCTTCACGAGCTTCAACGAATATACGGGTAAGTTCATTATATTATTCAAGCTCTGCGTACGTTTTTATCGAGTAAGAAATCCTAATTACAAACTTAACCTATGTACGAAAATGAATAATATATATCGTTACGTATACTTCCATAAAAACGCGATAAATTATTAATAATCCGTAATGTACGTTTTAGAGGGAGATGGATTCCATCAGGAATGAGATATACAGAGCGATAAGTCGTAACAACTTGTTTCGCGATCTAGCAATTTTGTAATAAAATAATATTATCCATTCTATATGAGACGCTGGATGGAACGATTAATATAAATGTTCAAATTATAAAACCCGTCTGCGCGAACGTATGTCTGGTGGCAATAGAGGTTAGTCATATAAATAACGCGTATATCTCCGAATAAATCATATCGGTTAGTATGACGCATACTATCTCGTCTACTCGATACATCGGAATGAATGCGATATCCTGTCCGCTCGCATGTTTCTCTATTGACCCTAAATAACCTTATCCGGGAATGCGAGAAAAATCACCAGCCCAGTAGGTACACAAAATGACATCGAAGTAATTAATACGTTCACATACCGATGTTGTTAATGACAACCGTTAAAAGCTAAAGGTATGACCAACAACATTTCTCCTAACGGATTAACTGATAAGCCATGAGAGAGTACATAACTTAATCCTCAGTTAATTGGTCTTAATTGATGCGATGTAGCGGATTGTATAGCCTCAATGAGAACGAAATATTTATTTCTGTCTGCTTATCAACTCGAAGGTATTTTCCATGGAACATTATTAGACTCGTTTCAAGTTTGATTTATTTGACATCTTGCCACGCGTACATTTTGAATCGCAAACCCCACGCTGTATCTCCGAGTGATAGTTCGCTCAATTAGTTTTATAATTAACGGCAAATATAAACATTAGCATAAATTGGGAAAATAAGCGCTGTAACGATTCATTATAGCAAGAATATTTAAAACATGTAAACATAACGTCATATCATATTTACAATCAGACAATTCATAGTGTATATATAGATATACGCCCATATCTATTGTCTGTCTGTCTGTCTGTCTGTCTGTCTGTCTGTCTGTCCTGTCCGTCTGTCTGTCTGTCTTTCTGTCTGTCCGTCTGTCTGTCTGTCTGTCTGTCTGTCTGTCTGTCTGTCTGTCTGTCTGTCTGTCTGTCTGTCTGTCTGTCTGTCTGTCTGTCTGTCTGTCTGTCTGTCTGTCTGTCTGTCTGTCTGTCTGTCTGTCTGTCTGTCTGTCTGTCTGTCTGTCTGTCTGTCTGTCTGTCTGTCTGTCTGTCTGTCTGTCTGTCTGTCTGTCTGTCTGTCTGTCTGTCTGTCTGTCTGTCTGTCTGTCCGTCTGTCTGTCTGTCTGTCTGTCTGTCTGTCCGTCCGTCCGTCCGTCCGTCCGTCTGGCGGTCTGTCTGTCGGTGGAGCATCTTCTGCCTCGTGCACTGTCCTCCAAAACAACGGCTTTGATGTTTTCATGATAGATATGTAATAGCGTGCATATGGCTCATTATGTTCGAATTATAAGATGTACATGTATGTAAATGATGTATGCAGTCCTACAGCGGTACTCAAATCAATCTAAAAACAGCGTCAATATGGAGCGACGTTTCGCTATTTCTTTAGTATTTATACGGATATCCATAATTCTATTATTAGATATAGGGGTAGCGCCGCGTATGAGTACGATCTATGAAGATTATTCGCCATACGGAGGAATGCCAGACAAAGTGAAAACAGCATGGAGCCAGACTGACACATTCATACAGGTAATTCTAAATAGCTCGCGTCGTTAAATATGTCCCAAATACACCTTACAATCTAAAGGTAATTAATTTCCAATTACTACAAATCGACGCCGAAATCCGTAAATGTAATTAAGAAATGTTAAATGTCAAATACTCGTTTCGCTATCGTGCTAACATTAATTTGTATAAACTATCGACATCCCCAATGCTAATCACGTGATCGGTGTTACATCGCGCATCCTTTATTACAGTTGTAGAGAACATGCGTATGTGTCAATGTTGTTATCATAATACGCCTATCAGTTTCACGCGAAGCCTATTTTATGGTAATACATGCTTTATTTGATAGACGACGTCGCTCGGAGATTATGGTTCGAACATGGCTTATGAATGTATACGTCCAGACTGGTGTGACACCTGTGTGGTCGCTACAGGAAAATGTTGCTTTCCAATATGCTCATCTGTTAGCCTTCCTTATTTATTTATCATCGACCCCCTTGTTAATAGGGGTGACGCCTCTAAAAGTGTAGTCGTTAATTCATTTTTGTTGCAGGATACGCTCCAATTCCAGAAGCATACAGGCGCGTAGCTGCCATTAGGCCCGGGCCTGCACATCAGTATTTATACGGATATCCATAATTAGATTATTAGATATAGGGGTAGAGTCGCGTACGCTATTTATAGCGGAGCTAAAAGACTTGGCCTACAACGTCATCAATTTTTCTACTCTGCGTTAGAGCGTAGAAATCTGTATAAATCGACGTAGCTCGGCGAGACCAACACGACCATATCTTTCATTTATTTATACGGCCAGTACTTTTCGAGATAGTGTGTATATCTTGTAGTAATTTAAAAAAAATTTATCAGATTAACGACACAAACATGCGATTGTAGCGTCGCATATCGAAACGACGGAGACAAAAACTGAAATAACAATGACAAAAACTGAAACTCCCGTGTCAGAAACTGAAACGCTTGTGTCAGAAACTGAAACGCTAGTGTCAAAAACTGAAACGGACTCTATGGAGAATTACGTGTTAACGGGTAAAAACTGAAACGCTAGTGTCAAAAACTGAAACGCTTGTGTCAGAAACTGAAACGCTTGTGTCAGAAACTGAAACGCTTGTGTCAGAAACTGAAACGCTTGTGTCAGAAACTGACACGTTACTGTCAAAAAAAAATTGAAACGTTAGATACAAAAACTGAAACGCTACGGTGTAGTACATGTTCTGACGACCTAATGTCATGGTAAGATCCATGTTTTGTGTTGGAAGATGCGGGATTTATGTAGATATGGTGCGAAAGTGCGTATATCTTGTAGTAATATATGTAGATATGGTGATATAGTGTGTATATCTTGTAGTAATATATGTAGATATAGTGTGTATATATTGTAGTAATGTATGTAGATATCGTGAGACAGCGTGTATATCTTGTAGTAATGAATGTATATATGGTGAACTAGTGTGTAGATCTTGTAGTAATGTACGTAAATATTGTGTGATAGTGGATATATCTTGTAGTAATGTATGTAGATTTGGTGAGATAGTGTGTATATTTAGTAGCAATGTACTTATATATTGGGGAGATAGTGTGTATATCTTGCAGAAATGTATGTAGATATGGTGAGATAGTGGATATATATTGTTGTAATATATGCAGATATGGTGATATAGTGTGTATATATTGTAGTAATGTATGTAGTTATGGTGAGACAGCGTGTATATCTTGTAGTAATGTGAGTATATATGGTGAGATAGTGTGTATATCTTGTAGTAATGTACGTAGATATGGTGAGATAGTGTGTATATCTTGTAGTAATGTACGTAGATATTGTGAGATAGTGTGTATATCTTGTAGAAATGTATGTAGATATGGTGAGACAGTGGATATATCTTGTAGGAATGTATGTAGATATGGTGATATAGTGTGTATATCTTGTAGTAATGAATGTAAATATGGTGTGATAGTGTGTAAATTTATTAGCAATGTATGTATATATGGTGAGATAGTGTGTAGTTATTGTAGTACTGTATGTAAATATGTTGAGATAGTGGATATATCTTGTAGGAATGTATGTAGATATGGTGATATAGTGTGTATATCTTGTAGTAATGAATGTAAATATGGTGTGATAGTGTGTACATTTAGTAGCAATGTATGTATATATGGTGAGATAGTGTGTAGTTATTGTAGTAATGTATGTAAATATGTTGAGATAGTGGATATATCTTGTAGGAATGTATGTAGATATGGTGATATAGTGTGTATATCTTGTAGTAATGAATGTAAATATGGTGTGATAGTGTGTACATTTAGTAGCAATGTATGTATATATGGTGAGATAGTGTGTATATTGTGTAGAAATGTATGTAGATATGGTGAGATAGTGGTTATATATTGTTGTAATATATGTATATATGGTGATATAGTGTGTATATATTGTAGTAATGTATGTAGATATGGTGAGACAGCGTGTATATCTTGTAGTAATGTATGTAGATATGGTGAGATAGTGGGTATATATTGTTGTAATATATGTAGATATGGTGATATAGTGTGTATATATTGTATTAATGTATGTAAATATGGTGAGACAGCGTGTATATCTTGTAGTAATGAATGTATATATGATGAAATAGTGTGTATATCTTGTAGTAATGCACGTAGATATGGTGAGATAGTGTGTATATCTTGTAGTAATGTATGTAGATATGGTGAGGCAGTGTGTAGTTATTGTTGTAATGTATGTAGATATGGTGAGATAGTGGATATATCTTGTAGGAATGTATGTAGATATGGTGATATAGTGTGTAGATCTTGTAGTAATGAATGTAAATATGGTGCGATAGTGGATATATCTTGTAGGAATGTATGTAGATATGGTGATATAGTGTGTAGATCTTGTAGCAATGTTTGTAGCTATGGTGACATAGTGTGTATATCTTGTAGTAATGTATGTACATATTGTGAGATAGTGGATGTATCTTGTAGTAATGTATGTAGATTTGGTGAGATAGTGTGTATATTTAGTAGCAATGTATGTATATATGGTGAGATAGTGTGTATATCTTGTAGAAATGTATGTAGATATGGTGAGACAGTGGATATATATTGTTGTAATATATACAGATATGGTGATATAGTGTGTATATATATATATATTGTAGTAATGTATGTATATTTGGTGAGACAGCGTGTATATCTTAAAGTAATGTGTTTATTTATGGTGAGATAGTGTGTATATCTTGTAGTAATGTACGTAGATATGGTGAGATAGTGTGTATATCTTGTATTAATGTATGTATATATGGTGATATAGTGTGTAGATCTTGTAGCAATGTTTGTAGCTATGGTGACATAGTGTGTATATCTTGTAGTAATGTATGTAAATATTGTGAGATAGTGGATATATATTGTTGTAATATATACAGATAGGTGATATAGTGTGTATATATTGTAGTAATGTATGTATATTTGGTGAGACAGCGTGTATATCTTGTAGTAATGTGTTTATATTTGGTGAGATAGTGTGTATATCTTGTAGTAATGTACGTAGATATGGTGAGATAGTGTGTATATCTTGTATTAATGTATGTAGATATGGTGAGATAGTGTGTATATCTTGTAGAAATGTATGTATATATGGTGTGACAGTGTGTATATCTTGTAGTAATGTACGTAAATATGGTGCGATAGTGGTTATATCTTGTAGGAATGTATGTAGATATGGTGATATAGTGTGTAGATCTTGTAGTAATGAATGTAAATATGTTGAGATAGTGTGTATATCTTGTAGGAATGTATGTAGATATGGTGAGATAGTGGTTATATATTGTTGTAATATATGTAGATATGGTGATATAGCTTGTATATATTGTAGTAATGTATGTAGATATGGTGAGACAGCGTGTATATCTTGTAGTAATGTATGTAGATATGGTGATTTAGTGGATATATATTGGTGTAATATATGTAGATATAGTGTGTATATATTGTAGTAATGTATTTAGATATCGTGAGACAGCGTGTATATCTTGTAGTAATGAATGTAGAATATACTACGTTCTCTCGTTTCATCGGTCGATTAGTTTTAGTAACGTACGTCACTATCCCGGATTCTGATTGGTCTGTTATGACGTCATTGGATAAATAAAAATAGCAATACCGGTTCTAACTAGTTTTCTATTTATAGTAACGTATGTCATTATTATTTATAGCAATACGTTCTGATCGGATGAATATAAATAGCCCGTTCCAACTAGTTTTCTATTTATAGTAACGTAGGTCATTTATATGATAGATCTATACGTGTCTGGACATGATTTCGTGACACCCACGACTGACTGGTGCAATATTCCGGAAACTATAAACACTCTCAGTCCTTTGCGACTTAAGTATCGGATGCCATAGTGTAAAGATATTTAGGTACCTATACGAATTATATAATATCAAAATCTTACGATCGAAATGACGATAATAAATATAATCATTTTATCGGTATAATGAGAATGTGTAGAGGGAGGTAATTGTGTACGGACATTAGCTACGTAATTAGAATTAAGGGTAGATACGGACATAAATGGAGCGACACACATCGAGTCGAATGGACCGTTAATAAGCGATATAGTGTTTTCCCGCCATTTATATCCTCCATTTTGAAAATCGTAGGCTCGGAACGTATAATCGTTTAGTACGATTATCGAAACCCCCGGATAGATAGGACCTATAATAAAGCTTATATAACGAATGTATATCGGTACTTCCGGTTTTTCGGATCACTACTTCCGGTATGAGGTCGGACCATTAACTGAGTCGCGGATTCGTCATTGTCTCTTCGAGATCTTTCCGACGATACCAAACAAGGCCAGTTTCCTCGAAAGTTCATTTTTTCTTCAAACTTATTTACGATTAAAGGGAGAAAATCAGTATTATAGATATATCGAAAGATCAAAATGAAGGGTAGCGTCGGACTCGTGACGTCGATACGCGTATATTAGAACTAACTTATAAATACGTTTAAATATTTTTTTTATTTTCATAAACGGGACTTTAAGGATATATCAAATCTTTAAACCGCTATTTCTCGAAAAGTACTGGCCGTATAAATAAATGAAAGATATGGTCGTGTTGGTCTCGCCGAGCTACGTCGATTTATACAGATTTCTACGCTCTAACGCAGAGTAGAAAAATTGATGACGTTGTAGGCCGAGTCTTTTAGCTCCGTTATAAATAGCGTACGCGACTCTACCCCTATATCTAATAATCTAATTATGGATATCCTTATAAATACTGATGTGCAGGCCCGGGCCTAATGGCAGCTACGCGCCTGTATGCTTCTGGAATTGGAGCGTATCCTGCAACAAAAATGAATTAACGACTACACTTTTAGAGGCGTCACCCCTATTAACAAGGGGGTCGATGATAAATAAATAAGGAAGGCTAACAGATGAGCATATTGGAAAGCAACATTTTCCTGTAGCGACCACACAGGTGTCACACCAGTCTGGACGTATACATTCATAAGCCATGTTCGAACCATAATCTCCGAGCGACGTCGTCTATCAAATAAAGCATGTATTACCATAAAATAGGCTTCGCGTGAAACTGATAGGCGTATTATGATAACAACATTGACACATACGCATGTTCTCTACAACTGTAATAAAGGATGCGCGATGTAACACCGATCACGTGATTAGCATTGGGGATGTCGATAGTTTATACAAATTAATGTTAGCACGATAGCGAAACGAGTATTTGACATTTAACATTTCTTAATTACATTTACGGATTTCGGCGTCGATTTGTAGTAATTGGAAATTAATTACCTTTAGATTGTAAGGTGTATTTGGGACATATTTAACGACGCGAGCTATTTAGAATTACCTGTATGAATGTGTCAGTCTGGCTCCATGCTGTTTTCACTTTGTCTGGCATTCCTCCGTATGGCGAATAATCTTCATAGATCGTACTCATACGCGGCGCTACCCTATATCTAATAGAATTATGGATATCCGTATAAATACTAAAGAAATAGCGAAACGTCGCCCCATATTGACGCTGTTTTTAGATTGATTTGAGTACCGCTGTAGGACTGCATACATCATTTACATACATGTACATCTTATAATTCGAACATAATGAGCCATATGCACGCTATTACATATCTATCATGAAAACATCAAAGCCGTTGTTTTGGAGGACAGTGCACGAGGCAGAAGATGCTCCACCGACAGACAGACCGCCAGACGGACGGACGGACAGACAGACAGGCAGACAGACGGACGGACAGACAGATAGACGGACAGACAGACGGACAGACGGACAGACAGACAGATAGACAGACAGACAGACAGACCTACATACAGACAGACAGACAGACAGACAGACAGACAGACAGACAGACAGACAGACAGACAGACGGACTGACGGACAGACGGACAGACAGACAGACAATAGATATGGGCGTATATCTATATATACACTATGAATTGTCTGATTGTAAATATGATATGACGTTGTGTTTACATGTTTTAAATATTCTTGCTATAATGAATCGTTACAGCGCTTATTTTCCCAATTTATGCTAATGTTTATATTTGCCGTTAATTATAAAACTAATTGAGCGAACTATCACTCGGAGATACAACGTGGGGTTTGCGATTCAAAATGTACGCGTGGCAAGATGTCAAATAAATCAAACTTGAAACGAGTCTAATAATGTTCCATGGAAAATACCTTCGAGTTGATAAGCAGACAGAAATAAATATTTCGTTCTCATTGAGGCTATACAATCCGCTACATCGCATCAATTAAGACCAATTAACTGAGGATTAAGTTATGTACGCTCTCATGGCTTATCAGTTAATCCGTTAGGAGAAATGTTGTTGGTCATACCTTTAGCTTTTAACGGTTGTCATTAACAACATCGGTATGTGAACGTATTAATTACTTCGATGTCATTTTGTGTACCTACTGGGCTGGTGATTTTTCTCGCATTCCCGGATAAGGTTATTTAGGGTCAATAGAGAAACATGCGAGCGGACAGGATATCGCATTCATTCCGATGTATCGAGTAGACGAGATAGTATGCGTCATACTAACCGATATGATTTATTCGGAGATATACGCGTTATTTATATGACTAACCTCTATTGCCACCAGACATACGTTCGCGCAGACGGGTTTTATAATTTGAACATTTATATTAATCGTTCCATCCAGCGTCTCATATAGAATGGATAATATTATTTTATTACAAAATTGCTAGATCGCGAAACAAGTTGTTACGACTTATCGCTCTGTATATCTCATTCCTGATGGAATCCATCTCCCTCTAAAACGTACATTATGG
This sequence comes from Archivesica marissinica, assembly GCA_014843695.1. Lineage (NCBI taxonomy): Eukaryota > Metazoa > Mollusca > Bivalvia > Venerida > Vesicomyidae > Archivesica > Archivesica marissinica. Next base: position 56,481,447 of record CM026402.1, read on the forward strand.
ATTATTAATAATTTATCGCGTTTTTATGGAAGTATACGTAATGATATATATTATTCATTTTCGTACATAGGTTAAGTTTGTATATAATTAGGATTTCTTACTCGATAAAAACGTACGCAGAGCTTGAATAATATAATGAACTTACCCGTATATTCGTTGAAGCTCGTGAAGCTGCTTGAGTACTAAGACCGTTCTAATCGGACTATATTTATATAGAAGCGTTCGTAATAGTTATTTATGGATCGGTTCGTAGTCTATATTTATAGAATGGTACGAGATCGCTATTTATAAAGCTATTACCAATAGGCTATATAGTGACGCGTATACCAAACAAGCAAAGAGCTCGGTAGTTGAGCGCTACGTCATCAATAGTGACGCGTATACCAAAAAAAAAGCAAAGAGCTCGGTAGTGGTGGTGGTGACGTATACGCAACAAGTAAAGAGATCGGTAGTTGCGCGATATATCATCTATATACTAAAAACATACGCGCACGCGCGTAACCTACTTTATATTACCTTATATGCAAATGAGTTACTATAAATAGAAAAAAGCAAAGAGCTGCATGTACTACTATGTATTATCGTCGTACAAACTGTTTATGGAGATACCACGAACCACAATATCACGGGGCCCCGTGTCACAGTGGACACTACTTACCAATACTTATTAATGAATAAGTCTCTATTGAGTACATTTGTATAATTATAGCTATGTGTGTTCTGTGAACGTTTACGCATTATAAAGTGTGCTTTATAGGAACCAAATGAGTTATATATAATATAATATACTATAATACCAATAAATAAGTGCATATGTCTAAGTGTATATGTCTGCATAAGTGTATGCAACATGCACATTTTGAAGTCGTGATAGCGCAGTGGATGCGCGTTCGCTTCAGGTGCGAAATGTCCGGAGTTCGAACCCCACTGGAGCCGTTACGAGTGTGCCCTTAGGCAACGGCATTTATATTCCACGTTGCCTCTTCTCTCTCCCTCGTGGCGATGGATTCCATCAGGAATGAGGTCTCGGGAGTGATTAATATAAGTTGAAAGAACTTGTTTCGCAATCGAGCTAAAATAAATGTGTATAAACTAAGTGTATGCAAGTAATATATTACAATGACAGCCGAATCTGCATGGACTACCGTAGCCAGAGCCGAATCTGCATGAATTACCGTAGCCAGAGCCGAATCTGCATGAACTACCGTAGCCAGAGCCGAATCTGCATGAACTACCGTAGCCAGAGCCGAATCTGCATGAACTACCGTAGCCAGAGCCGAATCTGCATGAACTACCGTAGCCAGATCCGAATCTGCATGAACTACCGTAGCCAGATCCGAATCTGCATGAACTACCGTAGCCAGATCCGAATCTGCATGAACTACCGTAGCCAGATCCGAATCTGCATGAACTACCGTAGCCAGATCCGAATCTGCATGAACTACCGTAGCCAGAGGTAAATGTCAACCGAGGCAATCTAGGGGGTCCAGGGCATGTTCCCCCTTACATTGTTGGGGTATAGAAGCGATTTCCTGCGTTTTCTGATTTAGGCGTATAATTATGTACGGACCTTTCAGCTCTCTAGAAGTCACGATTTTATACAGCAAAAAAAAATTGCATTTTATTTATTTCATTTTTCATTTTTTTTTTGGCTTTGGAAATTTTAACCGAGGCAACTTCCTCGGTGTGCCTCAGTGTGGCTACGGGCCTGAACTATAACAACACATTGCTCATATAGATTGACTGAATGCAGGCGAATAGTTTCCTGTACGCAGCTGGGTCCACATCATTTTGCTAAACAAATAATAAATAAAATTATTGTGGCCCCGGTACTCATCTTCCAGAATAAAGTACCACTATATTGGTGGACCTCTACCGGGTTACAGTAACCCAGCTTCTTCTTATCTATTCCACAATGACATATATTTAAGAGATGTTAAGGCAGAGATACGCGTGGGGTTGTAGTCGTGATAGCGCGATCGCTTCAGGTGCGAAATACCTGGAGTTCGAGCCGCGCTGGTACCGTTACGAGTGTGCCCTTAGGCAATGCATTTAAATTCCACATTTCCTCTTCGTAGCGATGGATTCCATCAATGCATTTAAATTCCACATTTCCTCTTCTCTCTCCTTCGTGGCGATGGATTCCATCAGGAATGAGATATCGAGAGTTATTAATATAAGTTGTAAGAACTTGTTTCGCAATCGAGCGCAAATAAATCGTATGTATTACACAATTACAGGTATTTAAGAGGCCGAGATAATCACGATTTTATTGAGGAAATGCCTTCAAAATGCACAACAGACGATCTAGGAAATCCAATGCCCCGAGGGTGGTATGCCCCTGGACCCCCCATTCCTCGAGGCTACATGTGAAAGGTCCTAAACATATGCGCCTGAAATTGCAATCATTATCACAGACGGATCTGTAGTCCAATGGTAACACGCTGGACTGGTAATCCAGGGATCGCAGGTTCGATCCCCAGTCTGACCCTAATAAAATTAACAGTCTTCCAGATGGAACGTTAAACCGAGGTCTCGTGTCGGTGCTTTATACCGTGCACGTAAAAGAACCAGAGGAGACTCTGGAATGGGTCTCTCTCTGTGTATCATTGCACTATCCTCCAAATATGTAAAATGACTAATCTTTTCAGGAGGCGTCGCTCATATGGGCAACCGGTAGCTACGATAAATAAACGTAAAACACGCAATCATTATAAATAATAAGTAAATAATAGTGTCCCTTATTAACCCATTCAACACCAAGTAACTGACATGGACTGGTGCGTGCTATATTTAGACCAATAAATTAATAAGAAAATTACATTTGGATTAGTTCATTTATCAAAATGGATAATTTTGTCTAAAAATAGTAATATTACTGGCAAAATGTGCAGATCATGATGAGACGCCTAGTCACGAGCGGCTCATCTAGATCTACACTTTTTGTATGCCTATTTAGAGCTATGTGGTGTTGAAAGGGTTACTATTACTGTATGGTAGTGTTAAAGGCATTGTAAATAAATGTTAACAGTATGTGATCACCGTCTTTGTTGTCAGTACATGCACCTTAATGCAAATACTAGTAATTGATTTCAAAGTCATCAAATTCGTTCTTTCTAAACTAATGTCTAATATCTCCACATGCATCCCAGGATCCACCGCCAGCATTTCATTATTGAATATAGCTATACTAAAGAGGCAGACTCTAGTACCCCATGTGTTAACTTAGTTATTACTCGCTCCTCAACAGTTTATGCTATTCACATGGTCACTAACAAGGGTACTTCCCTTTTTTATGGTTTCTATGATAATATCAAATGCCCTCAATACTATTAGCTTAATTCGTACATATAACTTCATAAGACGAGTACATAAAAACATAAGGTGTAAACACCGTTGCTAAGGACATTTGCTATGTTTCTTCTGGTTGCCAAGGGAAATAACAGGTTAACATGAGCACTATTTTCTAAACATGGACAACATGACCAGGGCTTATCGTTAGGTGAACATGGTGCATCACTCATGCATACATGTTTTATGTTTATTTATCGTCGCTACCTGTTACGGACGCCCCCTGAAGAGATTAGTCATTTTAGATTGTTGGAGGCTAGTCCATTGATACAGACAGATACCCATTCCAGAGTGGGTGCCAGTCTGTCGATGTTTCACTTTTTATGTTCTGGCAAAATGACACAAAACGATCAGAAACTCAATACGGCCCAATTAATAGTCTCGGTGTTAAAATATATTTATTTGACTGACCAAGCCAAATATATCGACGCCTGTTCCCAGGCTAACGTGTACGGTATAAAGCACGGGCACGAAACCTCGGCTTAAAGTTCCCGGGGTCTTCCTACATCAATAATAACTGGAGAGTCGCCATATGTTCAACGCTGTTGGAGCAACTTTAAACCAAACAATAAACAAACGAACGCACGAACGAACGAACGAACGAACGAACGAACGAACGAACGAACGAACGAACGAACGAACGAACGAACGAACGAACGAACGAACGAACGAACGAACGAACGAACGAACAACGAACGAACGAACGAACGAACGAACGAACGAACGAACGAACGAACTAACTTCCAACATGCGTTGGCCTTTCCTTCGTGTTATACCTAAACAGTCGGCCTGTCGAATTTGAATGATTTATGTCGTCTCTGGAAACATACATCTGTTGTCGTTCTTAGAAATTGGTCTGTGTTATACACGCACTTTTATTTATTAAGCATCAAATTAATTACAGAAACGACGAACATTAGAGCAAAAATGTAAAAATACCATGAGAAGAAAGACAAAGCAAAAAAACTAGAACAAAACAATTGCATTTAGCTAACCAGTCATGCAAATCACAGAAAGGAAATAATATATTGTTAAGCGCGAGTAACAACAGTTGTTGGTGTATTGTCCAGTGGGCCGTAACCATTCCCTCTTGCAGCGCTTGTGTTAATACGTCTGCTCTCGGTTGTTCCCGACCAAGGATCCGCCTCCCGATACGATGCACGGCGCTTTCGTCGTATTAACACTATGATTACCGTTCCCACCAATATACAAACAAGTGTTGCTGTCACGGATATTGCAGCGATACCCCAACCAGACGGTCCGTTCGTTTGTGACGTGTTCCCATTGCCCGTCTTCTTGGCGGTGACATCAGCTGACGTCATTGAAGTCATCGGATGTATTCCGTGTTTGGCCAAGAACTCCGGTACAACGTTGCTCGCTTCATCCATGTTTGTCCACAGTGTCCCATCAGTACTGAGTACAATATCACTATCATCTATAACCGAGTAATCATTCCTCGGAGCTTCCATGTACGGCGGTCTCTGTACAATTGGAAGACCTTGCGCTGAGAGGGCTCCAGCCTTAATGCAGTAGTTGATGCTACAACCGTTATCAACGGCCGCTAAATGTTGACTGTAACCTTTCGGACATGTGTGGGGATACGATGCAACACCAGAGTCCATCATATATGTGGTCAGCATGCTAGACGTGCCGCTACTTTTTAGTAAATCTTCTTTCTCTTTTAGAGCCAATGGGTTACCAGCCTTACAGCTGTAGAAACCAGCAAATGGTAAGGAATATCTGTAGCCGAGTTCGTAGTCGTCACTGACACATACCGTCAGGTCACCAAGAAGCTTAAGGGGGTAAAACTCCGGTGGACAGTCTTGACTTTGTGTCATAACGTTTGCAACTGTAGGTGTATATAGACCACCGAAGAGAAAGCCACTATTGGCTTGCACTTTTCCAGTAGCGGCACACCAATATGCAGTGTAGCTTGCCTGTGCGTAGTATGTCCTCGAATTACAACACCTAGCGACTAGCCAACAGCTGTGGCATTCTCGACGAGATTCTGACTTGGACCTAGAGCCTTGCTGGAGCAGTACAGCATCGTAGCCAGGACGGCAACTATACCCTCCGGTCTGAGGGTTCTTCTGCGAGAGCCCCGCGCAAAGATCGGTGTAACCGCTTCCATGGCACTCCTGGTACACACCGCCGAATGTAAAATTTGTCGTCGGCGCAAGACAAGATCCGTCATTCACATTCGCTTGAAAGCTGAAATTTGGCGAGTCTTCATTAGTGCAGCCTCGATGCATGTTATGCTCGTAGTATAACTCGACGGCCTCTTTTACGTAGTAGTAAACATCATAGACAACAGATATCGGAAGATCAGGGAGGTTCACGTCACTGATTGCGTAATAAATCGGGTCTCCTGATCTGTCAAGTGCAACCAGTTCATTTTGAATGGAATCACTCCAATTGTTTGAAGAGAAATTCTTTGGCCTGAAAAATAACAAATCCGTTAGTCAAAGATACGTTCATTTCTTCATTAATTTTGTCACTGATTTCAATTTCATAATCTATGTGGAAACAACAGGAGCTGCTACTGAAGCCACGGGTTGGGGGCTACCGACGTGTATACATCTGATATAGATGACGATCTAAGTTCATAAAACTTCTGGTAATCCAGGGATCGCAAGTTCGATCCCACGTCTGACCCTAATAAAATTGGAGTGTTTTACGTTTATTTATCGTCGCTACCAGTTGCCCATATGAGCGACGTCTAGACCTGAAGATATTAGTCATTTTAGAATTTTGGAAGATAGTGCAATGATACAGACAGAGATCTATTCCAGAGTCTCCTCTGGTTCTTTTATGTGCACGGTGTACAACACCGACACGAGACCTCGGTTTAAAGTCACATCTAAAAGATTGTTAATTTTATTAGGGTCAGACGAGGTATCGAACATGCGATCCCTGGATTACCAGTCCAGCGTGTTACCACTGGACTACAGATCCGTCTGGCAATTGTAGTAAATTAACTAAAGTTTATCCTAAAGGTAGGTCCACCGAATGTCATCACGCTTGAGGTTGTTCGTTCTTTACGGTATTCATCAACAAATGTTTTCGTTGTCGTTTGAGAATAATCGCCTCCGAAATCGAATATTTCGAAGAAGCTAGCACTTGCCGAAGCGAGAATCTGTTGTTTCTGAGAATCATATTTTCTTACAAATGTTGCAGAGAGTTCATCAACCTGTAAATAATCAATTATATTAAATATGTTAGAAACTTGTTATGACGGTTTATGGTTGCGGATCCCTGTGGATTGAGAAAGCAAGTAACACCGTGATGGACTTGTCCCCATAAAAGGTGGATTCTTTTGAAGAGAATCCGTGGTCGAGCGGCTAAGGTCGCTAACTTGTATACCACTGTAACCTATCATCCAGGGTTCATTCTAGGTCAGAATGTTTTGGAGAAGTGAGAAAGCGCGTGATCGCTTCCTTAAATGGTGTTCTTTAATATACTTCTGCAAAATATGGTTAAAATGCACAGTACAACCATTAAATACAACATTTGAATAGAAGGAGTGCTTTATAATTGGCCAGTGTATCTTACTAGACAACATTATGTTTGAAAATCGTAAAAACCAAGTCAGGGTCCCTAGGGCGACTATTTCGCCCACATCGCCCTCTAGAATGATCCCTGAGGTTCAAGTCAATACAAGAAATAAATGTCACAATAGTGTACTGTCAACTCCGACAGAAATGTCCGCTATATATATATATATATATATATATATATATACACAGTCAAACCTGTGTTAGTGGTCACCTCTATTAAGCAGCCAACCTGTATTAAGCAGCCAGTTTCCACATTCCCAATATGTTGTTTTATTATACATTTGACCTCTATTAAGCAGCCACTTTCTGTAATTCCCTCGGCTGGCTGCTTAAGACATGACTGAACGAATTTTAGGGAGAAGTGGGGCCCCCAGAGGGCGAAGTCAGGGTCCCTAGGGCGACAATTTCGCCCACATCGCCCTCTAGAATGATCCCTGATCATCACTGATGGTCACGGGTTCGAACCCAGGTCAGACCACCGGATCAGCACATCCGCATTCAAGTCATAAACACAGTACCGACTTAGTGTCTGTCTGGATGGTAGGGCTTTTTAAGTGTGCATATATAGTTCTGTATTGTGTTTAGAACTTGAATGGGGATACCTACAGTAAATACTATTTGGTTTGATGTATGTCGGACCTGTTGCAAAATTTAAGCATTCCAAAAAGGTAAACGGGAAAGACGCTAATGGACCATTCACCAAATCTCTGTGGTGATTAGCATCTTGCCTAACCAAGGTCAAGCCATTACAAACCTGCACAAGAGCAGCTCCAACATCTATGCTGGTAATAATGTGTGTTCCAAAATCTCGAACGAAAAGTTGACTCTCGTAGCGTGCGAGATCTGTTAGGTTTAGAGTCAAATGAGCAGCAATCTTTCGTAAGCGGGCTCGGGCTGCGTCGTTCACTGCTGTATCTGGCTCCATCTTAGCTGTGTATTGGACGTAACGAACCTAGAATAGAAAGAAATAATAGCATTCAGTATCCACTTTAATGTTGGTCAGTTACTGCACACTGAAAACTCTTTAAGGAGGATAGGCCTTTTTAATTGGTTTCCTTTGTTTTTATCGTTGTTTCCTTTGCACCACATGCTATCAATTTGCATCCATTTTCTCATTTTATAATTATGAAATTATTAAATCTTGTCAGGTATCCTACAGTATATCGATCGAATGGATGCTTTACTATAAAACCATTTATCATTTAATCAATAGAGAACCAAACAAAATGGGGACGTCGTGATAGCGCAGTGGTAGCGCGTTCGCTTCAGGTGCGAAAGGTCCGGAGTTCGGCCCCGCTGGAGCCGTTACGATTGTGCCCTTAGGCAATGCATTAAAATTCCACATGCCTCTTCTCCCTCCTTCATGGCGATGGATTCCACCAGGAATGAGGTCTCGAGTGATTAATATAAGTTGAAAGATCTTGTTTCGCTATCGAGCTAAAATAAATTTTGTATAAACTAACAGAATGAGGATTTTGACGTTGCATATATATATATTCATAAATTGCCAAGAGAACGATTAAGTGTAGATTTGTATTGTGTACTAAGGATTTCCCTTCGAGGCATCACTGTAAGTATTTCCGTCAAAGAACATAAGTATGCGATTGTTTATTTTACGTTTATTTAACGTCGCTACCGGTTGCCCATATGAGCGCGACGCCTCCTGAAGAGCTTAGTCAGTTTTGTTAATTGGAGGATAGTGGAATGATACAGACAGATACCCACTCCAGTTGCCTTTGGTTCTTTTACGTACATGGTGTAAAGCACCGACATGAAACCTCGGTTTAAAGTCCCGTCTATAAGACTGTTAATTTTATTATGGTCAGACGGGGAATCGAACCTGCGATCCCTGGATTACCAGTCCAGCATGTTAATCATTGGACAACAGATCCGTATGTATAACACAATGTATATAATTTGAACATGAAAGACTATCTATCTATCTTCCTCTAATGTCGAACCCCTCGCGGGGATGTAGAAATGTCCCTAAAAGACTTAGCTAACAGTTGTATGAATCAACATATCAAGTAATTTAATTAAAAAAGACAACGTAGGACAAATGGGGACGATGCATTCCGAATGTAAACAAGTGCGGACGATGCGTTCCGGTTGTAAACAAGTGCGTGACCGATCGATTCGAAAAGTCCTACTTTTGTTTTATCGCAAAAACACACTGTTTACCAAATGAACATAAGCATACAAAGTATAATGTTAGAATGTGTAGCAGCATTGCTACACATACGTAAAAATTGAATTTTTCAAATATCTTTTATTTCATACGATGTAATGCTGCTTTAAGTCTATATATTATTCTAAAAGGATATCAACTTTACCTCCTTTAAGTGCACAGTTTTTTTTTTGGTGTCAGTCAGAATATGACTCATGTAAATCGCCCATGCGGACACAGATTTTACTACATCTTGCGTCTACATGCAGTGTGTATATATATATATATATATATATATATATATATATATATATATATATATAGTTGTTGCATGACATGTACTATCGTACATGCTTAAATTGGCAATATTATGGGTTTTAAAAATGTAAACATATCAATATTAGTATAAAATACAGATAAACTGTTTGATAGGATATTCGGTTTTGAATGATTTTTTAAGTGCCAGTGTCATTTTCCATCTGAAACAAATCATTCAAACGCGGACATCCTATCCACTGCGCTAATATATACTGTTCATTTGTGCGATTTACGTTTATTTATCGTTGCTACCGGTTGCCCATATGAACGACGCCTCCTGAAGAGATTAGTCATTTTAGAGGATAGTGCATGATACAGACAGAGACCAATTCCAGAGTCCCCTCTGGTTCTTTTACGTGCACGGTGTAAAGCACCGACACGAGACCTCGATTTAACGTCCCATCTGAAAGACTTAATTTTTATTAGGGTCAGACGGGGGATCGAACCTGCGATCCCTGGATTACCAGTACAGCGTGTTACCACTGGACTACAGATCTGTCTGTGTATACTATTCAGGCGATGTATATGTATTTCATTGATGTGTAAACTTACATGTGTGATCTAGTTTTAAAACCCATACTATTGTCAATTTAATCATGTACGACAGTAGTATCAGTTTATTTATTTACTCCTAACCAATGCAGATATAAATAAACGAGAGACATAAACATAATGAGAGATATTGGCCAGTTACTGCCGCTGAATACTCCCTAAAAGTATGTAGGTCCTCTGTCTATGTTTCCTCTGTTTTTATCGTTGTTTCCTTTGCACACCACGCTATCAATTTTCGTCCACTTTCTCATACTATAACTATTATGTTACTATATCTCGACAGATATCCTACAGTATATCCAATGGGTAATAGTTCTGTACATTTTTGTTATCGATTAACTAACATGTTTTGGATAAAATCACATTTATCATAACGCAACATCGGGTTATGGAACAACTGTAAAAACTAAGAAACTGAAAGGGCCGCTATGCATTTAGGAATAAATCGGCGGTGTGTCCTAGCCTGGGAACAGGCGTTGATATAGTTTGCCTGGTCAGTCATATTAATATATTTTAACACCGAGATCATTGTTGGGCCGTATTGAGTTTCTGATATCAATGTCATTTTGCCAGAAGTAATTAGTGAAAAATCGACAGACTGGAACCCAGACTGGTTTGTTTGTTTTTGTTCTTTTTTATATAAAATTTGTTATTGAACCCGAAACCACTTGTCCAAACCCCAAGCGGCTGTGCTTTGTCCAACATACATGTTTACTCACAGAACACAAAACGTTAGTATAATTATAACATACTACATATAAGGTATCATTGTTTTGTATGTAAAAAATTGCAAACCTGAACGCGGGTTGTCATGGACTTATCATAATGCTGTCGGGACTTCACGCTCTCGTATTCGTAGGAAAACTTTCCACTAATGCCAACATTGGTTAGCTTCAAGCCGGCGTGTACGTTGATGGACCTTGATAAAGTGCTCGTGTAATTGTCCCAGTGCGTGATCAGTTCAGCGTACGTCTCCACCTTACTACTTTTAATTGGAATCGTGTAAACACCGTCGGGAATAAGAAACCGACCGTCTTCAGTTGTTCTACATCGCGAATAATTAAGTGCCGCTATCATGCCCATCTCCTTATTGCGTAGGTTATCCCACCCGCCGCCGGGAATCACTTCGAACCGAAGAATACGATCACTTGTGCTACTGCTGCATCGTCGCGGGTCTCCGACGGGAAATATTTCGCTGGGATTAACTGGCGGTGTTGAATCTAGTGCTGCTAATGTTGAGCCAACCCAAACCACTAATGTAATAACGTTGATTTCCATCGTAAATATATCACCATATCCACAGCTAGATGTATATAGAGCAATACAATATTATCAAATCAAACCTATATTATATCGATCGAAGGTTGCGCTATTATGTGAATAAAATGCATCGTTAAATGCTTCCAACCAAAGGCGCACTCGCAAGCACGCGGAGCATTTTATTAGACAACGACTAGGTCACATGGTCCAATGAAAAGGCCACATTTCTCGCTTCTAAATCGTATAGACGCGACCTACTTATGAACGTTGTCTAAGTCAGATAGATCAACTCATTCATTGGGCACGTCTTAAAGCAGCATTACATCGTAATAAAGGATGTTTTGGGTAAAATATAATACTAATGTGTGTGTGTTTACAAAAATCGAAATAGTCGCTCAGAAACGATAAAATTCCAATAAATTTAAACCGTCGTATACGCGAATTTGTTTATCAACACACGAAATGTAAACACGCACAGCGCGCATGCGCGAAACAACAGAGGATGTAGAAAACAAGGTATCTATTTTGAACATGAAACTCTATATATCATCTTCCTCTAATGTCGAACCACTCGCGGGGATGTAGACATGTCCCTAAAAGACTTATCTAACAGAGGTATGAATCAACATATCAAGTAATTTAATTAAAAAGACAACGTGGGACAAATGGGGACGATGCATTCCGGTTATAAACAAGTGCGTGACCGATCGACTTGGAAAGTCCTACTTTCGGTTTCGAGTTTGTTTTATCGCAAACAAACACTGTTTACCAAATGAACATAAGCATACAAAGTATAATGTTAGAATGTGCAGCAGCATTGCTACCCATACGTAAAATTTGAATTTTTCAAATATCTTATATTTCATACGATGTAATGCTGCTTTAACGAAATATGTACCTCGCTTCACTCGGTGTATATTTCGTTAAGCCAATGCATGATCTATCTGATACTTAGACGGAAATTTAATACAACAGGAAGCCTTGATACCGCATGACGATTTTATTTTTAGATATGATTAAGGGGAAAACGGGGATTTCCGTGTATCGGTCTGGGGTGCTTTTCGATTTATAATTTATATATACAATACTTTCGAGTGGGGCTTCAGTGGTCGAGTGGTATCTGTCATTGACTTCAAATAACTTGCCTACTCGCTGTAGGTTCGAATCCCACTGGGAGTGTCGAACTATTTCATGTGCATTGCGGAAGGTCGGCGGTTCCACCTGGGAGACCGAACTAATGACCAGAGGGACAACCGGTGTCATACTTCACCAGTAATAGTTGGAAAGTCGCCACATGACCTATAGTGGATGCGCGTTCGCTTCAGGTGCGAAAGGTCTGGTGTTTGAGTCCCGCTGGAGCCGTTATGATTGTGTCCTTAGGCAAGGCATTTAAATTCCACGTTGCCTCTTCTCTCTCCCTCGTGGCGACGGATTCCACCAGGAATGAGGTCTCGAGAGTGATTAATATAAGATGTAAGAAGTTGTTTCGCAATCGAGCTAAAAATAAATTTGTATAAACTATATGACCTATAGGCTGTTGGTGCGATTTAAATACCCCTCCTCCAATAAAACAACAAAACAATATGTGGACTATCAATTCATATTCAGTGTATAGCTCTACAGATATAACACCCTTTGATACTGATTTAATGTTGGTCTTTATTCTGAGGTTAATGACATTGATTTAATGTTGGTCTTTATTCTGAGGTTAATGGCATTGATACTGATTTAATGTTGGTCTTTATTCTGATGTTAATGACATTGGTACTGATTTAATGTTGGTCTTTATTCTGAGGTTAATGACATTGATACTGATTTAATGTTGGTCTTTATTCTGAGGTTAATGACATTGATACTGATTTAATGTTGGTCTTTATTCTGAGGTTAATGGCATTGATACTGATTTAATGTTGGTCTTTATTCTGAGGTTAATGGCATTGATATTGATTTAATGTCGGTCTTTATTCTGAGGTTAATGGCATTCCTATTGATTTAATGTTGGTCTTTATTCTGAGGTTAATGGCATTGATACTGATTTAATGTTGGTCTTTATGCTGAGGTTAATGGCATATATACTGATTTAATGTTGGTCTTTATTCTGAGGTTAATGGCATTCCTATTGATTTAATGTTGGTCTTTATTCTGAGGTTAATGGCATTGATACTGATTTAATGTTGATCTTTATTCTGAGGTTAATGGCATTGATACTGATTTAATGTTGGTCTTTATTCTGAGGTTAATGGCATTGATACTGATTTAATGTTGGTCTTTATTCTGAGGTTAATGGCATTGATATTGATTTAATGTCGGTCTTTATTCTGAGGTTAATGGCATTCCTATTGATTTAATGTTGGTCTTTATTCTGAGGTTAATGGCATTGATACTGATTTAATGTTGGTCTTTATGCTGAGGTTAATGGCATATATACTGATTTAATGTTGGTCTTTATTCTGAGGTTAATGGCATTCCTATTGATTTAATGTTGGTCTTTATTCTGATGTTAATGGCATTGATACTGATTTAATGTTGGTCTTTATTCTGAGGTTAATGACATTGATTTAATGTTGGTCTTTATTCTGAGGTTAATGGCATTGATACTGATTTAATGTTGGTCTTTATGCTGAGGTTAATGGCATATATACTGATTTAATGTTGGTCTTTATTCTGAGGTTAATGGCATTCCTATTGATTTAATGTTGGTCTTTATTCTGAGGTTAATGGCATTGATACTGATTTAATGTTGGTCTTTATTCTGAGGTTAATGGCATTAATACTGATTTAATGTTGGTCTTTATGCTGAGGTTAATGGCATTGATACTGATTTAATGTTGGCCTTTATTCTGAGGTTAATGGCATTGATACTGATTTAATGTTGGTCTTTATTCTGAGGTTAATGGCATATATACTGATTTAATGTTGGTCTTTATTCTGAGGTTAATGGCATTGCTATTGATTTAATGTTGGTCTTTATGCTGAGGTTAATGGCATATATACTGATTTAATGTTGGTCTTTATTCTGAGGTTAATGACATACTGATTTAATGTTGGTCTTTATTCTGAGGTTAATGGCATTGATACTGATTTAATGTTGGTCTTTATTCTGAGGTTAATGGCATATATACTGATTTAATGTTGGTCTTTATTCTGAGGTTAATGGCATTGATATTGATTTAATGTCGGTCTTTATTCTGTGGTTAATGGCATTGATACTGATTTAATGTTGGTCTTTATTCTGAGGTTAATGGCATTCCTATTGATTTAATGTTGGTCTTTATTCTGAGGTTAATGGCATTGCTACTGATTTAATGTCGGTCTTTATTCTGAGGTTAATGGTATATATACTGATTTAATGTTGGTCTTTATTCTGAGGTTAATGGCATTGCTATTGATTTAATGTTGGTCTTTATTCTGAGGTTAATGGCATATATACTGATTTAATGTTGGTCTTTATTCTGAGGTTAATGGCATATATACTGATTTAATGTTGGTCTTTATTCTGAGGTTAATGGCATTGATACTGATTTAATGTTGGTCTTTATTCTGAGGTTAATGGCATATATACTGATTTAATGTTGGTCTTTATTATGAGGTTACTGACATATATACTGATTTAATGTTGGTCTTTATTCTGAGGTTAATGGCATTGCTATTGATTTAATGTCGGTCTTTATTCTGAGGTTAATGACATTGATACTGATTAATGTTGGTCTTTATTCTGAGGTTAATGGCATTGATACTGATTTAATGTCGGTCTTTATTCTGAGGTTAATGTCATATATACTGATTTAATGTTGGTCTTGATTCTGAGGTTAATGGCATTGCTATTGATTTAATGTTGGTCTTTATTCTGAGGTTAATGGCATTCCTATTGATTTAATGTTGGTCTTTATTCTGAGGTTAATGGCATTGCTACTGATTTAATGTCGGTCTTTATTCTGAGGTTAATGCCATTGGTACTGATTTAATGTTGGTCTTTATTCTGAGGTTAATGGCATTTATACTGATTTAATGTTGGTCTTTATTCTGAGGTTAGTGGTATATATACTGATTTAATGTTGGTCTTTATTCTGAGGTTAATGGCATATATACTGATTTAATGTTGGTCTTTATTCTGAGGTTAATGGCATTGCTATTGATTTAATGTTGGTCTTTATTCTGAGGTTAGTGGTATATATACTGATTTAATGTTGGTCTTTATTCTGAGGTTAGTGGTATATATACTGATTTAATGTTGGTCTTTATTCTGAGGTTAATGGCATTTATACTGATTTAATGTTGGTCTTTATTCTGAGGTTAGTGGTATGTATACTGATTTAATATTGGTCTTTATTCTGAGGTTAATGGCATTGCTATTGATTTAATGTTGGTCTTTATTCTGAGGTTAATGGCATATATACTGATTTAATGTTGGTCTTTATTCTGAGGTTAATGGCATTTATACTGATTTAATGTTGGTCTTTATTCTGAGGTTAATGGCATTTGTACTGATTTAATGTTGGTCTTTATTCTGAGGTTAATGGCATATATACTGATTTAATGTTGGTCTTTATTCTGAGGTTAATGGTATATATACTGATTTAATGTTGGTCTTTATTCTGAGGTTAATGGCATTTATACTGATTTAATGTTGGTCTTTATTCTGAGGTTAATGGCATATATACTGATTTAATGTTGGTCTTTATTCTGAGGTTAATGGCATTTATACTGATTTAATGTTGGTCTTTATTCTGAGGTTAATGGCATTTGTACTGATTTAATGTTGGTCTTTATTCTGAGGTTAATGGCATATATACTGATTTAATGTTGGTCTTTATTCTGAGGTTAATGGTATATATACTGATTTAATGTTGGTCTTTATTCTGAGGTTAATGGCATTTATACTGATTTAATGTTGGTCTTTATTCTGAGGTTAATGGCATTTATACTGATTTAATGTTGGTCTTTATTCTGAGGTTAGTGGTATATATACTGATTTAATGTTGGTCTTTATTCTGAGGTTAATGGTATTTATACTGATTTAATGTTGGTCTTTATTCTGAGGTTAATGGCATTTATACTGATTTAATGTTGGTCTTTATTCTGAGGTTAATGGCATTGATACTGATTTAATGTTGGTCTTTATTCTGAGGTTAATGGCATTGATATTGATTTAATGTTGGTCTTTATTCTGAGGTTAATGGCATATATACTGATTTAATGTTGGTCTTTATTCTGAGGTTAATGGCATTGATACTGATTTAATGTTGGTCTTTATTCTGAGGTTAGTGGTATATATACTGATTTAATGTTGGTCTTTATTCTGAGGTTAATGGTATATATACTGATTTAATGTTGGTCTTTATTCTGAGGTTAATGGCATTTATACTGATTTAATGTTGGTCTTTATTCTGAGGTTAATGGCATTTATACTGATTTAATGTTGGTCTTTATTCTGAGGTTATTGGCATTTATACTGATTTAATGTTGGTCTTTATTCTGAGGTTAATGGCATATATACTGATTTAATGTTGGTCTTTATTCTGAGGTTAATGGCATTTATACTGATTTAATGTTGGTCTTTATTCTGTGGTTAATGGCATTGGTACTGATTTAATGTTGGTCTTTATTCTGAGGTTAATGGCAATGTTACTGATTTAATGTTGGTCTTTATTCTGAGGTTAATGACATTGATTTAATGTTGGTCTTTATTCTGAGGTTAATGGCATTTATACTGATTTAATGTTGGCCTTTATTCTGAGGTTAGTGGTATATATACTGATTTCATGTCTGTCTTTATTCTGAGGTTAATGGCATATATACTGATTTAATGTTGGTCTTTATTCTGAGGTTAATGTCATTGATACTGATTTAATGTTGGTCTTTATTCTGAGGTTAATGGCATTGATACTGATTTAATGTTGGTCTTTATTCTGAGGTTAATGGCATTGATACTGATTTAATGTTGGTCTTTATTCTGAGGTTAGTGGTATATATACTGATTTAATGTTGGTCTTTATGCTGAGGTTAATGGTATATATACTGATTTAATGTTGGTCTTTATTCTGAGGTTAATGGCATTGGTACTGATTTAATGTTGGTCTTTATTCTGAGGTTAGTGGTATATATACTGATTTAATGTTGGTCTTTATGCTGAGGTTAATGGCATATATACTGATTTAATGTTGGTCTTTATTCTGAGGTTAATGGCATTGATACTGATTTAATGTTGGTCTTTATTCTGAGGTTAATGGCATTGATATTGATTTAATGTTGGTCTTTATTCTGAGGTTAATGGCATATATACTGATTTAATGTTGGTCTTTATTCTGAGGTTAATGGCATTGATACTGATTTAATGTTGGTCTTTATTCTGAGGTTAATGGCATTGGTACTGATTTAATGTTGGTCTTTATTCTGAGGTTAATGGCATATATATTGATTTAATGTTGGTCTTTATTCTGAGGTTAATGGCATTGATTTAATATCGGTCTTTATTCTGAGGTTAATGGCATTGATTTAATGTCGGTCTTTATTCTGAGGTTAATGGCATATATACTGATTTAATGTTGGTCTTTATTCTGAGGTTAATGGCATTGATTTAATGTCGGTCTTTATTCTGAGGTTAATGGCATATATACTGATTTAATGTTGGTCTTTATTCTGAGGTTAATGGCATTGATATTGATTTAATGTTGGTCTTTATTCTGAGGTTAATGGCATTGCTATTGATTTAATGTTGGTCTTTATTCTGAGGTTAATGGCATTGATATTGATTTAATGTTGGTCTTTATTCTGAGGTTAATGGCATTGGTACTGATTTAATGTTGGTCTTTATTCTGAGGTTAATGGCATTGATACTGATTTAATGTTGGTCTTTATTCTGAGGTTAATGGCATTGATACTGATTTAATGTTGGTCTTTATTATGAGGTTAATGACATTGATATTGATTTAATGTTGGTCTTTATTCGGTTCGGAAAAGGTGTTCAACGCAGCTTTGACAGTAATTAGAATGACACTCTCGTGACTATTATATGCAAAATTCCCATAGGCCAGCAGTCAATATTATTTACTATTCACCTCTGAGATAATATTTTCGGTATTAATGACTGCTGTTGGCACAACACACATTGCTTAGTACTGATTATACCTGCACATGAAACATGGTTCGGTCCTCCGCAATGGGTTTCACATGAAACATACCCCTCGAACCATCAATATCACCTGACGTCTAGGTTAATATTCATGTCCTCGGGTAATATTTTTCATATTGCCCATGTACGAATGCAATATTTATATAATATTTCCGGTTTACAATAAAAAATTATGAATTCAAAACAAATGTTGAAGATCTGCCCCAAAATCCTCGGGTAATATTTTTCATATTGCCCACGCAGGAATGCAATATTTATATAATATTTCCGGTTTACAATAACAAGTTATAAATTTAAAACATATGTTGAAGATCTGCACAAAAACAGAACTAGTTTTTCTAAACATTAACATTGGTGGGTGTTATGCAATATTTATCACATGAAAATCATTTCATTTCCCGTCAACAGTACACGTGACCATACACAAAGAATGAACATTATCTGAAGTGCATGCTGTGAGATTTGAAAGTAGGTCGGCTGTATCTTTAACTTCCTTATTGATATTGCGCCGTCAACAACTTTATGCAGGTTTATTAAAGTCAACAGTAGGGTGACATTGCATATACATACTGATCTGTAGTCCAGTGGTTAACACGCTGGACTGGTAATCCAGGGATCGCAGGTTCGATCCCCCGTCTGACCCTAATAAAATGAACAGTCTTTCAGATGGGACTTTAAACCGAGGTCTCGTGTCGGTGCTGTACACCATGCACGTAAAAGAACCAGAGGAGACTCTGGAATGGGTCGCTGTCTGTATCAATGCATTATCCTCCAACAATCTCTTCAGGAGGAGTCGCTCATATGGGCAACCGGTAGCGACGATAAATAAACGTAAAACACATGACATTGCATGCTTTATGTGAGATTTGAAAGTAGACCGGCTGTGTGTTTAACTTCCTAATGGATATTGCGCCGTCAACAACTGTAGGTTTATTAAAGTTAACATTAGGGTGTGTGTTTTTACGTTTATTTATCGTCGCTACCGGTTGCCCATATGAGCGACGCCTCCTGAAGAGATTAGTTATTTTAGATTTTGGAGGATAGTGCATGATACAGACAGAGACCCATTCCAGAGTCTCCTCTGGTTCTTTTACCTGCACGGTGGTATAAATGGTATTATTTTATAAATATCAACAAAAATATGGCTAAAATACACATGATGACCATTAAATACAACATTTGAATAGACATGATGCTTTATAGTGACCAGGGTAGCTTACTGGACAAAATGTGTATGGAAATTGTATGGGGGAGAAGTGGGGCCCCCAATATAAAAATAGTGGTAAGTTACCGAAGATAGAAACAAGCCTCACATACACCCTTCATATACATGTCTATTTAGTAACAATAAACTTACAATATTCAATCAATCACACTGTTTTGATATCGTGTGATGACCCAATTTCAAGACTGAATCACTGTGTTTGTGTTTTACGTTTATTTATCGTCGCTACCGGTTGCCCATATGAGCGACGCCTCTTGAAGAGATTAGCCATTTTAGATTTTGGAGGATAGTGCTTGATACAGACAGAGACCCATTCCAGAGTCTCCTCTGGTTCTTTTACGTGCACGGTGTAATGCACCGACACGAGACCTCGGTTTAACGTCCCATCTGAAAGACTGTTAATTTTATTAGGGTCAGACGGGGGATCGAACCTGCATTAGGGTAAACATTTTGCTCTTAATGTATATATTGGTGTGTCCAATGGAAGAACAACATAGCACAGTGTGGCTTTACAGCTGGTCTTGGTTCTGAAACTTGCTACATGATCATGTATATGTGACAGTTGTAAGCGTAGATAATTATAATAATTATAATAATAAAATATCTGAATCGCTACTATTACACTTGGCCTACCGAACAAAAGTGTATGTCCTTACATTACCTTACTTACAGATACTAAGAGGAAAACTGTTCAAAACCTATCCAAATTTATATATTACGCAAGTTTAGCAAGAAATTAACAATTTTAGACACCACAACCATCTATGCTCTTCTGAAAATGTATTAATGCCTTTCCATTGTACTTTGTTTATGTATTGTTTGCTATAAATGTGTTGTCATATTTAATGCAATTAATATATTATAGTATAGTATTCAATATCAATTATATTGACAAGTCGAACACAATGGAGTCGGAACAATGGGTAAATCAGTGGTTTAGGGTCTATGTCGTCTAAAATGTGCTAGATATTGACCACAAAACAAATTAAATATTGGCCCAACTACGATGTTTAGAAATAGTAACTTGAGTTTGAAAAGGTATGGTTTATTAATGAATCTCTTAAATTTATTAAAAATGAGCGTGCCATGACACAGTGCTTTTTGTTGTTTGTTTTCAAAGTGTTTGTTTTAGGTCAATATCTAGGCTATTGAGGACGACATAGCCCCCTTAAGATGCTGGACTGCACATCCGGAGGTCACAAGTTCGATCCCCAGGTCCAATAATATTAACAGGTTAGTTTATACAAATATATTTAGAGCTCGATTGCGACAACAATTCTTTTTCAACTTATATTAATCACTTTCGATACCTCATTTCGGATGGAATCCATCGCCATGAGGGAGAGAGAAGTGGTATATTGCCTAAGGGAAAAGTCGTAACGGCTCTAACGGGGCGCGAACACCGGGCCTTTCGCGAACACTAGGTAACTAACTATCTAGGGGTTATAGAGAGATGTCTCAAGATTGATGTTATCTATGATAACGCGCTTTTATTTATCTTGTTTTCCAATCCTTTGTTATCTTCCTGCAACCTGTGTGTTTACAATTTTCATGAATATATGCTCTTTGTACAAAAGAAAAACAATAAATCAAGTTTAAACTAAGGCTGAACTTGATTTTGTTTAATGAATCGCACTTTTAAAATGTTCATTCTTCCAATGAGTCACACGGTAAAAACGAATCTCAAGTTAGAAAACCATATATTTGTGTTTATTAGCCACCGGTGGAAATACAAATGTCGATGATCAAATAATATCCTATCTTACACTAATACACACAAATCTTTTCTGTTAGGATTTCCAATGATGTTGACTAATATATTATTTCTTTTCAATTTTTATTCATTTTAACTGCCCTGTCTGGAGCCTCATTCGCACTATAATACACAACCGCACAACCACTAGCTAGTTTATGTTTGATATCAAAATTAGGTACTACAAACAAAACAAATGCATTAGAATCCATTACTTTATAATTAACAGTTCATGATTATCAGAAAATAGCTAAAATATAAAAGTACATCCAACCGCGGAGGAATACGAAATTCAAGCAGTGACAGAGAAAATGTCATAGTTCACTGTTTCAAATCAGTGGAAGATTGAGTTTTCTTTCACTAAGATTTATTGATTAGTATTAATTTACGGACGTTTTCATCACGCCAGAGGTTACCTAAATTACATTTTATTATTGATTTATTGATCGGTATTAATTCACGGACTTTCACATCACGCCAGAGGTTACCTAAATTACATTTTATTATTGATTTATTGATCGGTATTAATTCACGGACTTTCACATCACGCCAGATGTTACCTAAATTACATTTTATTATTGATTTATTGATCGGTATTAATTCACGGACTTTCACATCACGCCAGATGTTACCTAAATTACATTTTATTATTGATTTATTGATCGGTATTAATTCACGGACTTTCACATCACGCCAGATGTTACCTAAATTACATTTTATTATTGATTTATTGATCGGTATTAACGCACGGACGTTTACATCACGCCAGAGGTTACCTAAATTACATTTTATTATTGATTTATTGATCGGTATTAACTCACGGACGTTTACATCACGCCAGAGGTTACCTACATTACATTTTATTATTGATTTATTGATCGGTATTAACTCACGGACGTTTACATCACGCCAGATGTTACCTAAATTACAATTTAGTATTGATATATTCATTGGTATTAACTTACGGACGTTTACATCACGTCAGAGGTTACCTACATTACATTTTATTATTGATTTATCGATTGGTATTAACTTACGAACGTTTACATCACGTCAGAGGTTACCTAAATTACAATTTATGATGGATTTATTGATTGGTAATATTTTTTATAGGACAAGAATAACACAAATAGCATTCTCCCGCCTAAACAGGCTCACGTCATAGCACTCCTCTGGCTATACGGACTCACGTTATAGTACTCCTCCTGCTATACGGACTCACATTATAGCACTGCTCCGGCTATACGGACTCGCGTTATATCACTCCTCCTGCTATACGGACTCACGTTATAGTACTCCTGCTATATGGACTCACGTTATATCACTCCTCCTGCTATACGGACTCCCGTTATATCACTCTTCCTGTTATACGGACTCACGTTATATCACTCCTCTTGCTATACGGACTCACGTTATATCACTCCTCTTGCTATACGGACTCACGTTATAGCACTCCTCCGGCTATACGGGTTCACATTATAGCACTCCTCCTGCTATACTGGCTCACGTTATATCACTCCTCCTGCTATACGGACTCCCGTTATATCACTCCTCCTGCTATACGGACCCACGTTATAGCACTCCTCCTGCTATACGGACTCACGTTATAGAACTCCTCCTGCTATACGGACTCACGTTATATCACTCCTCCTGCTATACGGGCCCACGTTATATCACTCCTGCTATACGGGCCCACGTTATAGCACTCCTGCTATACGGACCCACGTTATATCACTCCTCCTGCTATAAGGGCCCACGTTATAGCACTCCTCCTGCTATACGGACTCCCGTTATATCACTCCTCCTGCCATACGGACTCACGTTATAGCACTCCTCTGGCTATACGGACTCACGTTATAGCACTCCTCCTGCTATACGGACTCACGTTATATCACTCCTCCAGTTATACGGACTCACGTTATATCACTCCTCATGCTATACGGACTCACGTCATAGCACTGCTCCAACTATACGGGCTCACGTTATAGCACTCCTCAGGCTATATGGGCTCACGTTATAGCACTCCACTGGCTATACGGGCTCACGTCATAGCACTGCTCCAGCTATACGGGCTTATGTTATGGCACTCCTCTGGCTATACGGGTTCACATTATAGCACTCCTCCGGCTATATGAGCTCACATTATAGTACTCCTCCTGCTATACGGACTCACGTTATAGCACTCCTCCTGCTATACGGACTCACGTTATATCACTCCTCCTGCTATACGGGCTCACGTTATAGCACTCCTCCTGCTATACGGACTCACGTTATAGCACTCCACCTGCTATACGGACTCACGTTATAGCACTCCTCCTGCTATACGGACTCACGTTATAGTACTCCTCCGGCTATACGCGCTCACGTTATAGCACTCCTCCTGCTATACAGGCTCACGTTATAGCACTCCTCCTGCTATACAGGCTCACGTTATAGCAATCCTGCTGCTATACGGCACACGTTATAGCCCTCCTCCTGCTATACATGCTCACGTTATAGCACTCCTCCTGCTATATGGCACACGTTATAGCACTCCTCCTGCTATACGGGCTCACGATATAGCACTCCTCCTGCTATACGAACTCACGTTATAGCACTCCTCCTGCTATACGGACTCACGTTATAGCACTCCTGCTATACGGACTCACGTTATGCACTCCTCCTGCTATACGGACTCGCGTTATATCACTCCTCCTGCTATACGGACTCCCGTTATAGCACTCCTCCTGCTATAACGTACTCCTCGCTTATAGCACTCCTCCTGCTATACGGACTCACGTTATATCACTCCTCCTGCTATACGGACTCACGTTATATACTCCTCCTGTATAGGATAATGGCACTCACGTTATAGCACTCCTCCTGCTATACGGACTCACATTATATCACTCCTCCGGCTATATGGGCTCACGTTATAGCACTCCTCCTGCTATACGGATTCACGTTATAGCACTGCTCCGGCTATACAGACTCACGTTATAGCAATCCTCCTGCAATACGGACACGCGTTATATCACTCCTCCTGCTATACGGACTCACGTTATATCACTCCTCCAGCTATAAGGACTCACGTTATAGCAGTCCTCCAGCTATACGGGCTCACGTTATATCACTCCTCCTGCTATACGGGCTCACGTTATAGCACTCCTCCGGCTATACGGACTCACGTTATATCACTCCTCCTGCTATACGGGCTCACGTTATATCACTCCTCCAGCTATACGGACTCACGTTACAGCACTCCTCCGGCTATACGGACTCACGTTATATCACTCCTCCAGCTATACGGACTCACGTTATATCACTCCTCCAGCTATACGGGCTCACGTTATATCACTCCTCCAGCTATACGGGCTCACGTTATATCACTCCTCCTGCTATACGGGCTCACGTTATATCACTCCTCCAGCTATACGGACTCACGTTACAGCACTCTTTTTTGACCCTCTGGCTATACGGACTCACGTTATATCACTCCTCCAGCTATACGGACTCACGTTATATCACTCCTGCTATACGGACTCACATTATATCACTCCTCCGGCTATACGGACTCCCGTTATAGCACTCCTCTGGCTATACGGGCCCACGTTATAGCACTCCTCCGGCTATACGGACTCCCGTTATAGCACTCCTCTGGCTATACGGGCCCACGTTACAGCACTCCTCCTGCTATACGGACTCCCGTTATATCACTCCTCCTGCTATACGGACTCACGTTATAGCACTCCTCCTGCTATACGGACTCACGTTATAGCACTTCTCCTGCTATACGGACTCCCGTTATATCACTCCTCCTGCTATACGGACTCCACGTTATAGCACTCCTCCTGCTATACGGACTCACGTTATATCACTCCTCCTGCTATACGGGCTCACATTATAGCACTCCTCCTGCTATACGGCACACGTTATATCACTCCTCCTGCTATATGGACTCCCGTTATATCACTCCTCCTGCTATACGGACTCACATTATATCACTCCTCCTGCTATACGGACTCCCGTTATATCACTCCTCCTGCTATACAGACTCACGTTATAGCAGTCCTCCAGCTATACGGGCTCACGTTATAGCACTCCTCCGGCTATATGGACTCACGTTATAGCGCTCCTCCGGCTATATGAGCTCACGTTATAGCACTCCTCCTGCTATACGGACTCACGTTATATCACTCCTCCTGCTATACGGACTCACGTTATAGCACTCCTTCTGCTATACGAACTCACGTTATATCACTCCTCCTGCTATACGGACTCACGTTATAGCACTCATCCTGCTATACGGGCTCACGTTATATCACTCCTCCTGCTATACGGACTCACGTTATATCACTCCTCCTGCTATACGGACTCACGTTATAGCACTCCTCCTGTTATACGGCACACATTATAGCACTCCTCCGGCTATACGGACTCACGTTATATCACTCCTCCTGCTATACGGACTCACGTTATAGTACTCCTCCGGCTATACGAACTCGCGTTATAGCACTCCTCCTGCTATACGGGCTCACGTTATAGTACTCCCCCGGCTAAACGGACTCACGTTATAGTACTCCCCCGGCTAAACGGACTCACGTTATAGTACTCCCCCGGCTAAACGGACTCACGTTATAGTACTCCCCCGGCTAAACGGACTCACGTTATAGTACTCCCCCGGCTAAACGGACTCACGTTATAGCACTCCTCCGGCTATATGGGCTCACATTATAGCAGGGTTTAAAGTCGCATTGACAGCTCAGGGCAATATTGCGACTCACCAGCTGGTATTGGTGGAGGAAGAGCCTGGGTCTCCAAACAGTATTTCAGACACAGATGGGTACCCAGGTAGAACAAACAACCTTCTGCAAGCTTCAATACAGGTGTGTGCAGGAAGTGTTCAAGGGCATCTTTGGGGGCAGATTCCTTGCTGTGCTGGTGAAGGTCTGTGCCATACAGGTTGAGATTTGCTCCTGTGAGCTGTGAGAGTATGGCAGCTATAAGATGTTCAAAGAATATGTGTGCTGTGTCAGATATATTTTAACTATTTATTTTACAACGATTGCGAAGCAAGTTTTAACAACTTATATTAATCACTCTCGTTGACGCAGATGAAAGCGTATAGTTGGCTCCACGTTTTCAAATTGGCTCCATTTGGCGACAAAAGTGGCGCAGACAAACATTCAGACAGAGGGAACCATCTAATACTGTAATTATACACTAGTTTGTACCAACATGCACCACGCACAATCATGGTTATTCACTATGGGGATTATCCATGTCATTTTATAAGACCATAGGGCATGCATACAAAAGTGATCACGTCTAGTGTATGTGTCTTTACCCAAGAGAAACAACAAAACCACATACTTTATTATTTCTTTATTCATATACAGTTCAAAATAGAGCACGGATTACTGATAAGTGCACCAAAAACATATGGCATGTGTATCCCTTACATTAATATACCGAAAGAGTAAGATTACCTCATTCACAAGTTTATGTCAACTGAAAAACCCGTGGTACTTACAATCTTGGGAATGCTGCCGGAGTACTGAACCATTAACTCGATCTTGATGTGATGCATGCTGGGAAATATGGTGTGACGCATGCTGGGAAATATGGTGTGATGCATGCTGGGAAATATGGTGTGATGCATGCTGGGAAATACGGTGTGACGCATGCTGGGAAATACGGTGTGATGCATGCTGGGAAATATGGTGTGATGCATGCTGGGAAATATGGTGTGATGCATGCTGGGAAATATGGTGTGATGCATGCTGGGAAATATGGTGTGACGCATGCTGGGAAATACGGTGTGATGTATGGCTGGGAAATATGGTGTGATGCATGCTGGGAAATATGGTGTGATGCATGCTGGGAAATATGGTGTGATGCATGCTGGGAAATATGGTGCGACGCATGCTGGGAAATATGATGTGATGCATGCTGGGAAATATGGTGTGACGCATGCTGGGAAATACGGTGTGATGCATGCTGGGAAATATGGTGTGATGCATGCTGGGAAATATGATGTGATGCATGCTATATTATTATAGGATCTCTATTATGCTTTTATGGATCCACCCCAGAAAGGGATGGAAATGCGGATAAAGAGTGGCACAGGTGCGGTACACAACATTAGGCACCAACCTTGTAACGCACAGTATACAAGACCTTGGTTCATAGTCTCAGCCGTGATGCTTAACGATAAACTCTGGTGGTGAATCAAACCCTAGACATTGCGATTGGTGATACAGTACATTACTACTATCAACTACTTTGGGGGGGGGGGGGGCACTCGGTGGTGCTTAGTACAAGCTTGGATGCAAATATGTATACTTGAATAGACAATAATATATAATAAAAGTGTTTCTTTATCATAGTGTCACCCCTATTTAAAGGGCCAGCCATTAGTGACTTATGAACATCAGTACTTCCCGAATCCTATACTGGTATGCCAGGAGCCAGGCTGGTAGGCAATCAGTAACCATTATTTAACTAGCTGGCGGCTCACCAACCGGCCATATCAGAACGAACCCCTGACGAGATTCGAACCTATGTTTCAGCTATTACAATACAAAAACTATTTATCCGGGCCCATAATTACCAGTGGCAGTTGTTTAACCCATTCAACACCAAGTAACTGACATGGACTGGTCCATATTTTTAGACCAATAAATTAATAAGAAAATTACATTTGGATAAGTTCATTTAAAATCAAAATAGGTATTTTATTCTTCTAAAAATAGTAATAAATGTATTACTTGCAAAAAGTGCAGATCCTGATAAGACGGCTCATCTGGATATACACTTTTTTAAGCCCATTTAGAGGCCTGCGGTGTTGAATGGGTTTATGCTTGTTTATTTTGGGGTTTACAGTCGCATCAACAGGCTATATGGTGCCCCTCTGAACAGTATTTCGGGGACGGACAGGTACCCAGGTAGAACCACCGACCTTCTGCATGCCAGCTGGATCGCTTCCTCACAGGGAAGAATTCAACACCCCTAAGTGATTTGATGTCAACGAGCATTACGAATCAGCCGCAGACTTTTTTAATGTTTGACGGTTAATGGATCCTCAGACGCTATCACGGCTTACAGTTACCGGTTTTACCAATCTAGATCTACTAGCTCATATTCACGATGTATTAAATTCACGAAAATGCAATTTTCACTTCCACTGATTATGTTATATTTATGTTATATTTCGGGTTTTACGCCTGCATCAACACCATTTTGGGCTATATCGCCGGCGGACAGTTTACCTAACAACACCTTTCCTGGGCAGGCTCCAACCATATAAATGAGACACGGTCTGAGCGGGGCTCGAACCCGTGACCATCAGTGATGATAGGTTACAGTGGTATACAAGTCATCGACCTTAACCACTCGACCACGGACCACTTCCAATGAAATATTTTCATGAATTAGTGATAGATTATAATCAGGAAAGAAATTGTAAATGCGACTTGTCCAGGAAAATTTCCCTGAACTACACGTGCCAGTCGTAACAAGAGAAGTCGTACAGTGTAACAAGGACTTAGTTGAATTGCTATCTCTTGTCAGATTTGATCATTGATAGAATAGTAACAATATACAGTAACTATCATCCGTCGGCTTATCATTCTTGGACTTAGAAATACAAGGGCAATAACAATTGGACTTACTGAAGAACTACAATGGCAATAACTCTTGACTGACTGAAGAAATACAAGGGCAATAACAATTGGACTTACTGAAGAACTACAAGGGCAATAACTCTTGACTGACTGAAGAAATACAAGGGCAATAACAATTGGACTTACTGAAGAACTACAAGGGCAATAACTCTTGACTGACTGAAGAAATACAAGGGCAATAACAATTGGACTTACTGAAGAACTACAAGGGCAATAACTCTTGACTGACTGAAGAAATACAAGGGCAATAACAATTGGACTTACTGAAGAACTACAAGGGCAATAACTCTTGACTGACTGAAGAAATACAAGGGCAATAACAATTGGACTTACTGAAGAACTACAAGGGCAATAACTCTTGACTGACTGAAGAAATACAAGGGCAATAACAATTGGACTTACTGAAGAACTACAAGGGCAATAACTCTTGACTGACTGAAGAAATACAAGGGCAATAACAATTGGACTTACTGAAGAACTACAAGGGCAATAACTCTTGACTGACTGAAGAAATACAAGGGCAATAACTCTTGACTGACTGAAGAAATACAAGGTAATTGGACTTACTGAAGAACTACAAGGGCAATAACTCTTGACTGACTGAGGAAATACAAGGGCAATAACAATTGGACTTACTGAAGAACTACAAGGGCAATAACTCTTGACTGACTGAAGAAATACAAGGGCAATAACTCTTGACTGACTGAAGAAATACAAGGGCAAAAACAATTGGACTTACTGAAGAAATACAAGGGCAATAACAATTGGACTTACTGAAGAACTACAAGGCCAATAACTTTTGACTGACTGAAGAACTACAAGGGCAATAACTCTTGACTGACTGAAGAAATACAAGGGCAATAACTCTTGACTGACTGAAGAAATACAAGGGCAAAAACAATTGGACTTACTGAAGAAATACAAGGGCAATAACAATTACTTACTGAAGACATTCAAGGGCATTAACTCTTGACTGACTGAAAGGATTGGAAACAAACAAGTACGGGGAAACATAATAAACTCCATTCGAACTGTCTAGGGGGATTGGCCAGGACATTTTAAACCATTCGCAGGAAATAACGCTGAAACTACCGACCGATTCGGGCATATATTTGGTAGCACACAAATCAATATGGGAACACATATTTAGACTCAATATAATTAAATTCCACACATATTCAATATACAGTTCAGGAAGGAGAACACACTCAGTGGGGGATGACAACTGACAAACAGGCTGTCTGATTAGCGCGCTTGCTTCTCACCGATGCAACCCAGGTTCGATCCTCGGACCAGGAAGTATGCGAGATGGTACGGTGGTCGCCAGATCGGACAGGTGGGTTTTCTCCGGGTACTCTGGTTTCCTCCCACACGATGACCACATTTACGCTTTCATCCGCGCCAACGAGAGTGATTAATATAAGTTGTTAGAACTTGCATCGCAATCGTTGTAAAATAAATGAAGTTTAAACGGGGGGGTGACAACTGACAAACGGGAGAGGGGATCTACATGGGGGATGACAACTGACAAACAGGAGAGGGATCTACATGGGGGATGACAACTGACAAACGCGAGAGGCATCTACATGGGGGATGACAACTGACAAAAGCGAGAGGGATCTACATGGGGGATGACAACTGACAAACAGGAGAGGGATCTACATGGGGGATGACAACTGACAAACGCGAGAGGGATCTACATGGGGGATGACAACTGACAAAAGCGAGAGGGATCTACATGGGGGATGACAACTGACAAAAGCGAGAGGGATCTACATGGGGGATGACAACTGACAAAAGCGAGAGGGATCTACATGGGGGATGACATATATCACCATAATAATCTCGTTATATTATTGAGATTATAGTTTACAGTTCATTGTTAATATATACTTATCTTTTTCAAATTGTTATTAACCCTTTCAACACCACAGACCTCTAAATAGGCTTACAAAAAGTGTAGATCCAGATGAGCCGGCTCGTGACGAGCAGTCTCATCAGGTTCTGCACTTTTTGCCAGTAATATTACTATTTTAAGACAAAATTACCCATTTTGATAAATGAACTGGTCCAAATGTAATTTTCTGATTAATTTATTGGTCTAAATATATCATGGACCAGTCCATGTGAGTTACTTGGTGTTGAATGGGTTAATAGTCAGAAATGATTAAAACGCTGTCATACCGTAATTACAATATGCATCTAATTATAGGAGAAGACCTCTATAAGCTATAGCTTTCAGTTCTAATCCGTTTTCATACATGTATGTAAATAGAACATTTGTATATGTTATATCATTGTTTGAAATAAACTATGTTTAAACTAAATTACAATCCCAAAATGAAAACTTACTCCTTTTACATGTTTAACTCTTTCCTTCATAGAGATTTAGATTAATATACTATTATATCTCCACACAAACAACAGCTATGTAGTTATCATGCAGTGGATAAGTAGTGGCCATATCTATCCCACCTCCATAGATATTACTAGGACTATATGAGATTCTAGCCTTTATTATGAACATTGGTTTGGCTTCTACATTATAAATGTATGTTGTAATGGTAATGGCGTCAAGAGGTGTTTCTATGAGGGAAAGGGTTCATGAACATTGGTTTGGCTACTACATTGTCAATGTATGTTGTATTGGTAATGGCGTTAAGAGGTGTTTCTATGAGGGAAAGGGTTCATGAACATTGGTTTGACTACTACATTGTCAATGTATGTCGTATTGGTAATGGCGTTAAGAGGTGTTTCTATGAGGGAAAGGGTTCATGAACATTGGTTTGGCTACTACATTGTCAATGTATGTTGTATTGGTAATGACATCGAGAGGTGCTTCTATGAGGGAAAGGGTTTATGAACATTGGTTTGGGTACTACATTGTCAATGTATGTTGTATTGGTAATGGCATCGAGAGGTGCTTCTATGAGAGAAAGGGTTAAGATAAGCTGTACTGTATCTTCCCTAGTTATATAAACGTGTCAATTTCAGCAACATGTAATGCAATTCAGAACATCTTTTAACAACAATCAAACACATCTACACGTGTAAGTTGTTCAGAATTATATATTTATTTTTTTATTTAAGTTTATTTAACGTCGCTACCGGTTTCCCATTTGAGCGACAGGCAGTTTACCTAACAACACCTTTCCTGGGCAAGCTCCAGCGGTTAACCAGTACTTGGTGCATCAACCTCCGTAAGAAACTGCCAACTTTTTCATATAAATGAGACACGGTCCGAGCAGGGCTCGAACCCGTGACCATCAGAGATGATAGGTTACAGTGGTATACAAGTCAGCGATATATATATATTTATTATTAAATATAGGAATTATATCAGTGACATAAAAATGATACTAGCACTGTGATATGCTCCTGGTTCCCACAGGCAGACGTAACAGTGCTTTGTGTTATGCTCCTGGTTCCCACAGGCAGACGTAACAGTGCTTTGTGTTATGCTCCTGGTTCCCACAGGCAGACGTAACAGTGCTTTGCTAGTATAATGAATGCTGAAAAATAAAATAATTATTTTGTAAATTTTTTTTATAGAAGGCATAATGTACTTAATGAGAGACATCTCTAATTTTCTATTACCTCCCTTGACAGACAAAGTCTAATTTATTCCAAAATGTGAATATGTCCTTTCAGTTAGAATCCTTTGGTTTTACTGTTGTTCCCTAACCAGATGTTGCGGTATGATAAATGTGATTTTATCCAAATCGTGTTAATTAACTAATAACACTCTTTTACAAATAAATACCCATTTAATAAATACTGTATGAAATCTGTCGAAATATAGTAATTTAAAACCCATAAAAAGCGATAGTGGAATAAAATTGCTAACATGTTGTGCAAAGGAAACAACGATAAAAACAGAGGAAAACACTTAATAGGACCTATCTACTTTTAGAGGGTATTCAAGGACAGTAACTGACCGATGTCTCTCATTGATCTAAAAAGGTTAATAAATTGAAGAAAGAAAATAGTCTCTTAACTTTTTTTAGCTAAATTCTTCTATCAAAGCACATAACAGTGTTTATTATTTTTATTATTTTTTCAACACCCATTATACTTTTACGTCCATAACTGGTGTTCTTTAATAAATTTCTGCAAAATAGGGTTAAACTACACAGTATGACCATTAAATACAACATTCATTTGAATAGAAGGAGTGCTTTATAAAGGGCCAGTGTCTTACTGTCTTACCTTTGGCTTCCACACACTTTAACCACGCCCAATATAGTTCATACCTTGATGGAAACTATCCCGCGATTCATTCCTTAAATCAGTATCACTCATGAAATACAATCACTCATTGCTAGCACCATCCATGACAATATTGCTTTCAAGTTGGTGAAATACAATCACTCATTGCTAGCACCACCCATGACAATATTGCTTTCAAGTTGATGAAATACAATCACTCATTGCTAGCACCATCCATGACAATATTGCTTTCAAGTTGGTGAAATACAATCACCCATTGCTAACACCACCCATGACAATATTGCTTTCAAGTTGATGAAATACAATCACTCATTGCTAGCACCATCCATGACAATATTGCTTTCAAGTTGGTGAAATACAATCACCCATTGCTAACACCACCCATGACAATATTGCTTTCAAGTTGATGAAATACAATCACTCATTGCTAGCACCATCCATGACAATATTGCTTTCAAGTTGGTGAAATACAATCACCCATTGCTAACACCACCCATGACAATATTGCTTTCAAGTTGATGAAATACAATCACTCATTGCTAGCACCATCCATGACAATATTGCTTTCAAGTTGGTGAAATACAATCACCCATTGCTAACACCACCCATGACAATATTGCTTTCAAGTTGATGAAATACAATCACTCATTGCTAGCACCATCCATGACAATATTGCTTTCAAGTTGGTGAAATACAATCACCCATTGCTAACACCACCCATGACAATATTGCTTTCAAGTTGGTGAAATACAATCACTCATTGCTAGCACCATCCATGACAATATTGCTTTCAAGTTGGTGAAATACAATCACCCATTGCTATGTAGATTGGTTCCCTTTACTTCGAATCCTTTGTTTTTACTGTTGTTCCCAAACCAGATGTTGTGGTATGATAAATGTCACTTTATCAAAATCATGTTACTAGTAATTAATTGATATAACAAATATTCGCAGTAACATATATATTGGATATACTGTAGGATATCTGTCAAGGTTTAATAATTATAAGATGAAAAAATGGATGAAAACTTATAGCACAATGATAACACCTAGGAAACCAATAAAAAATACCTATCTTCATTAAAGAGTATTCAGGGGCAGTAACTCACCAATATTTCTCAATCGATGATACAATGTAACAAACAAATATAGCATTTATTGTCGACAAGAAATTTATATTTGTAAGCGGCAACATCCATATTTCCCTCTTTAGACAAATTTGCTGATATCATATCCGTCACTGAATGAAATTATCTAGCAGATATACTCTGCCATAAGTCAACATTTTTTCTAGAAAGTGCAATTACATTAAGTGTTATTGAAAAAGCTAAAAAGTTGTCATATTAGTGTCTACCGTATTTAGCTATGTATAGTGCGCACATTTCTTACTGAAATCCTCATCCATTTTATCTACTGCGCATTATACACCAGTACAGACATCAGGACATTTTTTTCCGGACCAAAATTTCATGAAATTCGACCCGAACAGTCATTCTATAATTTGTTACATTCGACAAACGTTATAAACTAGCTATTAAAACCAGTTGCCGATAGTCTATATAAATAAATGAAATGAATAAGACCACAACATTAGCATATATTGCGTTTATTTTGGCAAACTGAAGAATTTAATTGAAATTACTAGATGCATAAAAAATGGCGATTTGATAACATCACGTGGTTTTATCGTATGTAATATTTCCCGTACTTTGCCGCATAAAGCGACACACTTTTTTTTTGGTGCAGTATTTCAATTGTTTGTAGCGATAATTAATTTCGACAAACCTTTCACAATGGGTCCCAGTTAATTAGGTAGGCTACACGTGTTGAGAAGTTTGAGCATCTGCTGACATGTTTGAGAACGTGTTGAGATGTTTGAGCAGGTGTTAAGTTTGAGAAATTAATTATCACTCAACTTGTCAATTTAATGCCATGTCATCGAAGGAAATACCTCAGAATTGTCTTATCATAAACTTGTGTTGTTTTCTTTTATGCAACATTTCCCGAAACGTGTATTTCTGCACGTACGCATCCACGATATGCATGTAATTTTCATGAAATTATGGGTGCGTTACCGTTTCTCGATGAGGTATCTCGAATGATTAATATAAGTTGTAAAAATCACGGAGCACAATATTTAGCGATTCTTGATAAATGTTAAATTTTGACTTATACGGTAGTTATAATACCAAGGTCTCGATAACATGGACGCTGTAGGTGAATTCCTAAGCTCAAGAAATGTTCCCCCGAACTCAGGGGAACCTGCTGTATCATACTTCTCGACCCCGCGTATCCGAATGACAAAACTAAAGACCCTACTGGATACAGCCAAGTATGCTATGATAGTCTTACTACAAGTGGACATCCTCCAAGATGAGGCTAAGGACGCCCTCTATACATTTCTTAGTACTCTGAATCCGCATATTATAGGGGACACAAAGAAATTCCATCAAATTATGAAGTATCAAGTGGATAATAGGGACATGACCAATCAAACATTGGATACAATTGTCAGAGCGGAACAGCTAGACTCGTCCGAAGCAACTGAGATTATAAATGCCTCAGCAACAGAGATTGTAGTCCTAGGCGCTATGATCCTAATGTATCGGGAAGGATCTCAACACTACCAACAGGGATAGATTCAATAAGACAATGCTAAAGGCGTTGATTAACCTGTATATGACCACAGAAGATGATCCCTTAGAGTGGTTCACATCATGTCTAATCCCTCTCAGTTCATACAGGTGGCTTCATAAGGAATTTGAGAGTATGCCAGGAGCCGGATACTTAGGTATTCGTGTCCTGAGAGGGAAGATATCTATGAAAGACCAAGAATCTAAGGTCTATGGATATGTGCATGCCATCCTAAAATACTCCCGCATGACACCAGTAGCCCTCATCGCCAACTACTTAGCCCAACCAAGGCACCCAGCTCTATATCTTCCTTGGCTAAAAGGGGAGGTAGAGACATTCATGACGGTGATGAGGAGGTTAGCCACATTTGCGGATGAGGCACCCTATCTAGGGATCAACTGCACTGCCATGGACAGAGACTTCATAGCACCAAGGACCTTCTCCAAGTTATATGGAGTGGCCATAATGGTAGGGCAGAGTTGTGATGGTACACTAGATAATTACCAAGGCGGTCCCAGGTTAACAGAAGCTGAGAGCAAGGCCGTAGAGTATATCATCGGAAATCAGCACTCTGTAAGTACAGCAGGGAGTCTGGAGAAATACTTGTGACTAAGAAATATATTGTATTTTAAGTTTCTAATTCTTTGTTTTATACCAATTTAGTTTCATTTTGACAAAACCAGTGTATTTGGGTGACACCTGTGCTTACTGCAGATGTTAAGGACATGTCTTGTATGAAATAAATACATCAACTTATGGGTGCATGTAAAATACATCGTTTTCTAGCACTCAAAGCAGTATTGACCATAACAATTTCACAGCACGCCCGAATCACTACCGCATGCCCGAATCACTACCGCACGCCCGAATCACTACCGCACGCCCGAATCACTACCGCACGCCAGAATCACTACCACACGCCCGAATCACTACTGCATGCCCGAATCACTATCGCACGCCCGAATCACTACTGCACGCCCAAATCTCTACCACACGCCCGAATCACTACCGCATGCCCGAATCACTACCGCACGCCCGAATCACAACCACACGCCCGAATCACTACCGCATACCCGAATCACTACCGCACGCCCGAATCACTACTGCACGCCCGAATCACTACCACACGCCCAAATCACTATCACACCCCCGAATCACTACCGCACGCCCGAATCACTACCGCAGTACCAAACAAAACAGTCCAAAAGACTTGTCATTTCTACAAGCCCAAAATCAAATGGACTAACCCCGGGCTTCAGCTAGTGGGTAACAGTGAATACAGTGAAGTACCCCCCTCGATTAATGCATAAATTTGATCTATGTGTGAGTATATAAGACACATATACAGTACTTACAGTAACATAACCATGCACATGTATCAATCTTACGTCCATTACCATGGGCGCAGCTAGCAATTATGAATTTGAAGACCTGACTAATAAATTGATCATTAAATGATGGGATTTGGGTAGAGCGGTCTGGGGGCATGCTCACCCGTGAAATTTTTTGAATCCTAGAACAACAATGGTGCACTCCGACGCATTTTAATTTACGTCTTGGATGTTCAAATTTCGGTGTTTTCAGAGATACGAATGTGACCTTTTTAATGATGTGCAGAATGCATGCGACCTGCAAGTTGACAACCCAACTCTTCCGTCATATTCCAGCCCCCATCCTATACAGTTTTTATTGCATCTTTGGGGTTTTAGATTATATTTTTCTGGGGGAATCGGCAGGTCTTAGCTACGTGCCTGATTACTACACCTATATAACACAACAATAACTATAAACAACATAACAGATTTTACAGACGGATCTGTAGTCCAATGGTAACACGCTGGACTGGTAATCCAGGGATCGCAGGTTCGATCCCCCGTCTGACACTAATAAAATTAACAGTCTTTCAGATGGGACGTTAAACCGAGGTCTCGTGTCGGTGCTGTACACCGTGCACGTAAAAGAACCAGAGGAGACTCTGGAATGGGTCTCTGTCTGTATCATTGCACTATCCTCCAACAATCTAAAATGACTAATCTCTTCAGGAGGCGTCGCTCATATGGGCAACCGGTAGTGACGATAAATAAACGTAAAACACACACCAAACAACATAACAACATAATGAAGCTGCTCATGCTTAAAATACTGGAACGTGGTGTATTACAAACAATGCCTCTCGTACCTACATAATATATGGGGCTGTGTAGTGCAGTTTCCCACGATTTGTGGTGTATTACAAACAATGCCTCTCGTACCTACATAATATATGGGGCTGTGTAGTGCAGTTTCCCACGATTTGTGGTGTATTACAAACAATACCGCTCGTACCTATTTACTATATGGGTGTAGTGCAGTTTCCCACGATTTGTGGTGTATTACAAACAATACCTCTCGTACCTATTTACTATATGGGGCTGTGTAGTGCAGTTTCCCACGATTTGTGGTGTATTACAAACAATGCCTCTCGTACCTATTTACTATATGGGGCTGTGTAGTCCAGTTTCCCACGATTTGTGGTGTATTACAAACAATACCTCTCGTACCTATTTACTATATGGGGCTGTGTAGTCCAGTTTCCCACGATTTGTAGTGTATTACAAACAATGCCTCTCGTACCTATTTACTATATGGGTGTAGTGCAGTTTCCCACGATTTGTGGTGTATTACAAACAATGCCTCTTGTACCTATTTACTATATGGGGCTGTGTAGTCCAGTTTCCCACGATTTGCAAAAATGTTACTTTTAACATACCAGTAATTCATTTGTTTCTTTGTTAGTGGTGTTCAAAATCGCACTAACAGCTTATGTGACATGGCACCTCCCTGTCTATTATTGGTGGAGGAAGACCCTGATCGCCCGTCGGCATTATTTCACGGACCCGGGTAGAATTACAAACCTTCCGTATGCCAGCTGAATACAATTCTTCTCGAAAATTGTATATTTTGCTATGGTTCTATATACTAAGATAAATAAATACAATGTGGTAATTTTGATCAATTCTCTCGACACACGAATATATACATAATTACATCTGTGTATGTGTCGGAGTGAATCTCTAACAAATGGCTCGGCATCTGATTGTTTTCTCCTTTGTTCAGTTTGTCACATAAAATCATTTACAGCCATATAGCACAGACAATTAGACAATATACCTAACCACATAGATACCCGTTAGTGTGTGTGTGTGTGTGTGTGTGTGGACAGACAGACGGCAACCATGCTGTTACCCCTCCCCCTCCTCCCCCACAAAGGGTTAAAAAGCAGTAAGCTACCAATTGCCCTATTACAGACAGATCTGTAGTCCAATGGTAACACGCTGGACTGGTAATCCAGCAAGCGCAGGTTCGATCCCCCGTCGGACCCTAATAAAATTAACAGTTTTTCAGATGGGACGTTAAACCGAGGTCTCATGTCGGTGCTTTACACTGTGCACGTAAAAGAACCAGAGGAGACTCTGGAATGGGTCTCTGTCTGTATCATTGCACTATCCTCCAAAAATCTAAAATGACTAATCTCTTCAGGAGGCGTCGCTCATATGGGCAACCGATAGCGACGATAAATAAACACAAAACACACACACCCTATTCATTCAGTAGTGTCCCATGTCCTCAGTTTCAAGCTCTTCGATTGGTTGAGCCGAGTCCGGATCACAGCTTCAACCAATTAAATCGCTCGAGTATGAGTGGGATCTGGACAGCATGCTAGCCTTGAAACCAGATGAAAAGAAATTTCACCATATTACATAAATGACTCTTTAACAAAGATTCATTTAAAAGTGAGACTTTTTTTACAAGTCATATAAAATATGAAGTCTATACAGCAAGAACAATCACAGAAAATGCTACGTGGAAACATCGCGGGTCACGAACAGTGTAGACCCATTTCTCCAGTACATTTACAGATGATATTTCATATGTGTACATATTCTTACAGAAATTCTTATTAGTATTAACATGGATCTGTCGAAAATGACCTAATAAACTTTGTAAACTCAGTCGCTACATGTTTATTTACAGGTCTAAACACTTGCAAGAAGTCAAACCACTGGCTGAAAGGTCCGGAGTTCGAGCCCCACTGGAGACGTTACGATTGTGCCATTTAAATTCCACAATGCCTCTTCTCTCTCCCTCGTGGCGATGGATTCCATCAGGAATGAGGTCTCGAGAGTGATTTATATAAGTTGAAATAACTTGTTTCGCAATCGAGCTAAAATAAATTTGTATAAACTAAACCACTGGCTAGACAATATTGTTCTCCTAACCGTGTGTAAGTACCCATCAGTGTGTGTGGACAGACAGATGGACAGAGAGAGCATTGCTTTATCCCCGTCGCAGCATGTGTATTGTCCACACACATACTGCTGGACTGAAGTCTCAATAATAACATTTAACATTTTAAAAATGACCCCACAATCTGTGGCGGTCTATTTGCAAAAAAACCTACAATGCTTTACATAATTAGAAATCTCGAGTTTTAATTCATTTTCTTTCATAACGTAGATTTACTGCAAACTCGGTGAAACTTCGAACTCCTGTGGTAAAATAACATGTAAAATCAGTACCATAGTCAGAGGCAAATTTCAATGGAGGCGATCTAGGGGGGTACCATACAATTGTTGGGGTATAAAAGTGATTTCCTGCATTTTCTGATTTAATGAATTCTGACCTTTCAGCTCTCAAGCAGTCAACATTTTTTTGGGGGGTTTGGGGTTTGGAAATTTTAACTGAGGCAATTGCCTCAGTGTGGCTACGGGCCTGAACATGATCAGTTGTTTTTAGATAATACTTTTTAGAAAGTCGCAGGATTAATACAGGTATCTGTACATGTACATATATGAAATATCAAAGCCTACATTATTTACAATTAAAATACAGTAAAATCTCAAAAAGCACCCACTTTCTTGAAGTTCTACAACAAAATAAACTCACAAAATGCAATGACTGTTTACACACTTGTTATACATGCTAATTTACCCATCAAATCTATGTATATAACAATATTATTGCCACTTAACCCTTTGCACGCTAGCGGCCGA
The DNA here is from genome assembly GCA_014843695.1 of Archivesica marissinica. Lineage (NCBI taxonomy): Eukaryota > Metazoa > Mollusca > Bivalvia > Venerida > Vesicomyidae > Archivesica > Archivesica marissinica. The sequence goes on from CM026402.1 coordinate 56,522,323, forward strand.
TTTTTGCAAACAGCATAGAGCCAGATCAGATGGCACAGGCTCTATGCCGTTTGCTAATTGGATAGTGGAGCTAAAACACTTGGCTGAATAGCAAACAACATAGATCCTGATCAGTGATCAGGCTCTATGCCGCTTGCTAATTGGATAGTGGAGCTAAAACATTTGGCTGAATAGCAAACAACATAGATCCTGATCAGTGATCTGGATCTATGTTGATTACAAATGTGATTTTATTTACTCAGCAGGCAAAGAGATAAGACCACTTATGACTTACTGAGAATGTGCTGCACACGGAGTTATATCTAAATAGTGAATACACGACTACAGTCTTATATTTTATGCTAATTGATGTAATACAGTGTTCTATCAGTGAGATATAATCCATATCTCACTGCATATCACTCACTGTATTTTGCTGGACTACTTTATTTATTATCTCCCTTCCCAATACACTATTCTTGCACCGTTTCACATGTGTCACACCGTTTACCTGGCTTCAATGACTATTTACCTGTATTATTGATTTTGTTATGAAACAAATCAAAAGCGAAATACAACTGACAATGTCTCGAATTTTGTCACTGCAAATTGTAACAATAAATGTTTTCATGTATTTTTCCTCGATTCAACTTTAAATTCAAGATGGTGGCAGATTTGTGTATCGACTCATGACGTATAGTCGTCAATGTATTCATCCGCGCAAAAACACAGCGGCCAGCTATTTTAATTTCTTCATTTTGTGTTTGTTTTTCACCAATTAGCATAAAATAAAAAGAAAATTTGTTTGTTTTGAGTGAATATGGAATATATCTCACCTCGAAATGAGAAACTTTTCACTCGCGATACGCGCGTGAAAATATTTGAAATTGTCTCACTTCTCAGTGAGATATATTCCATATTCACTCAAAACAAACAAATATCCTCTATATATTTCAATTTTTCAATAATAAGTACTTCAGATTTTACGCAAGATTTCGAAAATCTCCTCACTCTGAACTTGCCTTAGTGGCATTACATTAAAACTCTAAACCTGTAACCGGCCAACCACGACTAAAATAACTTTTGCAAACAGCATAGAGCCAGATCAGACGGCACAGAACGTGCCGTCTGATCAGGCTCTATGCCGTTTGCTAATTGGATAGTGGAGCTAAAACACTTGCCTGAATAGCAAACAACATAGATCCTGATCTGGATCATTAATATCTTAAGGTAAATGGTGGCTGACAACGGTTACGCTAGGATGAATCTGCATATGAATTACTAGTTTTATTATTTCTATTTCAGGACAACATATTCCAGAATTGGACTTTTAAGAATTGTGGGTGCTTGCAGACACAGACAAGCTAATATATAAGCAGGTTCCAGGGTTCATTCTAGGTCAGAATTTTTGGGAGAAGTGAGAAAGCGCGTGCTCGCTTCTTTAAATGGTGTTCTTTAATATACTTCTGCAAAATAGGGTTAAAATGCACAGTATGACCATTAAATACATTTGAATAGAAGGAGTGCTTTATAATAGGCCAGTGTATCTTACTAGACAAAATTTTGTTTGAAAATCGTAAAAACCAAAAAAAAAAAATTTTGTTAAAAAATATTTTTAGGGAGAAGTGGGGCCCCCAGAGGGCGAAGTCAGGGTCCCTAGGGCGACTATTTCGCCCATATCGCCCTCTAGAATGATCCCTGAGGTTCAAGTCAATACAAGAAATAAATGTCACAATGAACTCCGACAGAAATGTTTGCTATATATATATATATACACACGCGGTCAAACCTGTGTTAGTGGTCACCTCTATTAAGCAGCCAACCTGTATTAAGCAGCCAGTTTCCAGATTCCCTCGGCTGGCTGCTTAAGACAGGACTGCACGAATGACCACATATACGCTTTCATCCGCGCCAACGAGAGTGATTAATATAAGTTGTTAAAATTTGCTTTGCAATCGTTGTAAAATAAATAAAGTTTAGTAATTCCCTTGGCTGGCTGCTTAAGACAGGTTCGACTGTACATATATGTATATATCTCATGTTATAGTATGTGCAGACTGCCTTGTCCATTTTAAGTGTCATATGGCATGACATCATATTGTGAAAAATTCAATTGTCGATGTGCAGTATTTCTCGTCGCACAAGCTTCGGACATAATGACATTAAGTCAGATGTCAAACAGAGGACAGAGGCAAGACCGTTACTTGATAAGCCAATAACAACATTATTAATATCCGTGATATAAAAAACACTGGAGCCAATTTAAAAAACTTGGCGCCAACTAAGAGCCATATAGTTCACAAATAAATATTTGAAGCCATGAATTTGACAAAACATGTGCCCAAAAAGTAAATAAAAAAGATTTAATTAAATTTGAAAAAAAATTGGCGACCGACAGCGGGAATCCTGTCACTCTGGAGTCCGATATATCATTAACAACTTTAAAGTCCCAAAATATACTTAATTACAATGTGCTGTATACAAGATATTTAAAGAAGTGGCTTATTAGATAGCGTGATCACAGTCGTATATTTCCATATCTCAATAATCAATTCTTTAATTTTTCTCTCAAATTACTGTTCGTAAATTATCTCCTTTCATGGCTCCTTAATTAAACGATCAACAATTTTCGTTCTGCCATTGTGTTCGGGGGGGGGGGGTCAAGTGTCCATAGTCATATTACACACATATCAGTAGGTGCACAATCTATTACTGTACGCAAGTAGCAGGTAAAACAGACCGGTTAGTTTATACAAATTTATTTTAGCTCGATTGCGAAACAAGTTCTTACAACTTATATTAATCACTCTCAAGACCTCATTCCTGATGGAATCCATCGCCACGAGGGAGAGAGAAGAGGCAACGTGGAAATTAAATGCCTTGCCTAAGGGCACAATCGTAACAGCGCCAGTGGGGCTCGAACTCCGGACGTTTCGGAGCTGAAGCGACCGCGCATCCACTGCGCCATCACGACTTCCACAGACCAGTTGACCACCATTAACTACACTCCCCGGGTTGGCATTGACATTCTGTCAAAGCTGCCCGCTTCCTACACACTCCTCAAATATACAGGAATCCCATTGATTTCAAAGCTAAGATGTATTTTTTAAAATTTTCTATGCTTTATATAATATGTAAGATAATTCCAAACTGCTTATGGGAGTGAAATATGGGGGTAAATTAGAACCCTGATATAGTGATAAAAGATATTACAAAACTGCTTGTGGAAGTTACATGCCACAGATGGGGGTAAATTAGAACCCTGATATAGTGATAAAAGATATTACAAAACTGTTTGTGGAAGTTACATGCCACATATGGGGGTAAATTAGAACCCGATATAGTGATAAAAGATATTACAAAACTGCTTGTGGAAGTTACATGCCACATATGGGGGTAAATTAGAACCCGATATAGTGATAAAAGATATTACAAAACTGCTTGTGGAAGTTACATGCCACAGATGGGGGTAAATTAGAACCTGATATAGCGATAAAAGATATTACAAAACTGCTTGTGGAAGTTACATGCCACAGATGGGGGTAAATTAGAACCCTGATATAGTGATAAAAGATATTACAAAACTGCTTGTGGAAGTTACATGCCACAGATGGGGGTAAATTATAACCCTGATATAGTGATAAAAGATATTACAAAACTGCTTGTGGAAGTTACATGCCACATATGGGGGTAAATTAGATCCCTGACATTAAAAGGAAAGTGTTGACGTTGAAACCCTGCATGATGCCTATACAATTGAACAATTAAAACAGAGGGCATTTTATATAAACAATTTTCTTGTTACAAAATGAAAATATAAATAAATAAATTCTGCCATTTACAGTCTGCACAAACAAATTGGTCTGTATGGAGAAATCAGTCTGCACACAAACACATTGGTCTGTATGTAGAAATCAGTCTGCACACAAACACATTGGTCTGTATGGAGAAATCAGTCTGCACACAAACACATTGGTCTGTATGGAGAAATCAGTCTGCACACAAACACATTGGTCTGTATGGAGAAATCAGTCTGCACACAAACACATTGGTCTGTATGGAGAAATCAATCTGCACACAAACACATTGGTCTGTATGGAGAAATCAGTCTGCACACAAACAAACTGATCTGTACGGTATAATCAGTCTGCACACAAACAATATATGTTATGTTATATTTCGGGTTTTACGCCTGCATCAGCACCATTTTGGGCTATATCGCCGGCGGGCAGTTTACTTAACAACACCTTTCCTGGGCAGGCTCCAGCGGTTAACCAGTACTTGGGTGCACCAACCTCCGTAAGAAACTGCCAACTTTTTCATATAAATGGCACACAAACAAACTGATCTGTACAGTATAATCAGTCTGCACACAAACAAACTGATCTGTACAGTATAATCAGTCTGCACACAAACAAACTGATCTGTACAGTATAATCAGTCTGCACACAAACAAACTGATCTGTACGGTATAATCAGTCTGCACAATAAAAAATGTTCAACATGGAGAAATACATGCGGACGAAAACAATTGGTCTGCACGGATAAATTGGTCAACACATAGCAATGAGTATGCACGGAGAAATTGGTCTGCACTATTCGTTCATTCCGTCGACTCGTACATTATCCAGTCAGAGGTCGGAGATCAACTCGCACCTTTTCACAACTGCTCAGCATGCCGACTGTTGGATAAAACCCGCCTTTTGGTATAGATATCTGTTTATAACCTATTATTTTTCCATTTCGGGTAAAAAATATCTGAAAATAGATAATAGAATATTATTATATGTATGCATACCTCCTTATACACAATACTAGAACTCATCTACAGTCAAACCTGTCTTAAGCAGCCAGCCAAGGGAGTCAGAGAAAGTGGCTGCTTAGCGCAGGTGACTGCTTAATAGAGGTCAAATATATATTAAAACAACCGATTGGGAAGCGGGAAACTGGCTGCTTAATACAGGTTGGTTGCTTAATGGAGGTGACCACTATCACAGGTTTGATGGTATTTCTATTATTCTTTAAGAAACCACGGTTTGCTCTGGAACCCGGTTTGCTCTGGCACCCGTACTTGGAAATCTGATTATCATACAAAACACCCCCTTTCTCCTCTAATGTTTAAATCCAGTAGGCAATATTCTGTAATACTCACTTCCTGCAATAATAATATTCCCACAATATATATCCGATTAAATCCGAACATGGTCGGTGGTTCTACGCGGGTTCACGTCTGTGCCAGAAATACAGTCAGCAGAGTTGCCGTATGAGCCAACACGCTGTTTGTGCAACTAACAACACCTTTCCTGGGCAGGCTCCAGCGGTTAACCAGTACTTGGGTGCACCAACCTCCGTAAGAAACCGCCAACTTTTTCATATAAATGAGACACGGCCTGAGCGGGGCTCGAACCCGTGACCATCAGTGATGATAGGTTACAGTGGTATACAAGTCAGCAACCGTAACCACCCGACGGAGGAGGAGAAAAGCATGTTTAATTATCTAGTGATAAGCCAGGTTTCAAACCATGTAAAGTGTCACATACTTGCACTTTTGTTCCGGACTCAAAATCTTTATTTCCGCCCCACATTTCATCATCCTCCGAGTCCGAAGAGTGATACGGTTCCTCTTGGAAGTCGGGGCTCTCGTTTTCATCAGGGGATAAATCGCTGTCTATTTCACTGTCGTAATCTGGTGGAAACATTATACCACATCCCATTATGTCACCTGAAACAAGATAACGTACCCCATTATGTAGTCTAAACACATCATTCTGTCACCTGAAACAATATAACGTACCCCATTATGTAGTCTAAACACATCATTCTGTCACCTGAAACAATATAACATACCCCATTATGTAGCTTAATCACATCATGCCGTCACCTAAACCAGTATAATACACCCCTAATGTCATGTAAACCATTATACCACACCCCTAATGTCATGTAAAGCATTATAATACACGCCTAATGTCATGCAAACCATTATAAAATACCCTTAATGTCATCTAAACCATTATAATACACCATTAATGTCATCTAAACCATTATAATACACCCCTAATGTCATATAAACCATTATAAAATACCCTTAATGTCATCTAAACCATTATAATACACCCCTAATGTCATCTAAACCATTATAATACACCCCTAATGTCATATAAACCATTATAAAATACCCTTAATGTCATCTAAACCAGTATAATACACCATTAATGTCATCTAAACCATTATAATACATCCCTAATGTCATCTAAACCATTATAATACACCCCTAATGTCATATAAAACATTATAAAATACACTTAATGTCATCTAAACCATTATAATACACCATTAATGTCATCTAAACCATTATAATACACCCCTAATGTCATCTAAAACCATTACAATACACCCCTAATGTCATCTAAACCATTATAATACACCCCTAATGTCATCTAAACCATTATAATACACCCCCCTAATGTCATCTAAACCATTATAATACACCCCTAGTGTCATATAAACCATTATAATACACCCCTAATATCATCTAAACCATAATAATACACCCCTAATGTCATTTAAACCATTATAATGCACCCATAATGTAATATAAAACATTATAGTACACCATTAATGTCATCTAAACCATTATAATACACCATTAATGTCATCTAAACCATTATAATACACCATTAATGTCATCTCAACCATTATAATACACCATTAATGTCATCTAAACCATTATAATACACCCCTAATGTCATCTAAACCATTATAATACACCATTAATGTCATCTAAACCATTATAATACACCATTAATGTCATCTAAACCATTACAATATACCCCTAATGTCATCTAAACCATTACAATACACCCCTAATGTCATCTAAACCATTATAATACACCACTAATGTCATCTAAACCATTATAATACACCATTAATGTCATCTAAACCATTATAATACACCCCTAATGTCATCTAAACCATTATAATACACAATTAATGTCATCTAAACCATTATAATTCACCCATAATGTCATCTAAACCATTATAATACACCATTAATGTCATCTAAACCAGTATAATACACCCTTAATGTCATCTAAACCATTATAACACACCATTAATGTCATCTAAACCATTATAATACACCATTAATGTCATCTAAACCATTATAATACACCCCTAATGTCATCTAAAACCATTACAATACACCCCTAATGTCTTTCAAACCATTACAATACACCCCTAATGTCATCTAAACCATTATAATACACCCTTAATGTCATCTAAACCATTATAATACACCCCTAATGTCATCTAAAACCATTACAATACACCCCTAATGTCTTTCAAACCATTACAATACACCCCTAAACCATTATAATACACCCCTAATGTCAGGTAAACCATTACAATACACCCCTAATGTCTTTCAAACCATTACAATACACCCCTAATGTCATCTAAACCATTATAATACACCCGTAATGTCATCTAAACCATTATAATACACACTTAATGTCATCTAAAAACAATATATAATTCAAACAAATTTCACATATGGTACAAGTTTGACTTTCCCTAGATTAAACGTTTGAGAACAAAATCCACTACAGAAACAATGAAAACAAGACATTAAAATAACATGTGGTTTGTGAAATAATTAGAGGTTATTAAACTGCGGAGGTGGGCCATTTGTGGATATTGGCGCACCTATGGAGATATTGGTCTGAGGGCCGTGAGGGCCAATATCGGATAGATGCGCCAATATCCACAAATGGCCCACCGCAGCCGTTTAATAACTTCTTTATTGCATACATAGCCGTATGTTTCTTCTGCTGTTATTTGCTTATTTCGCTCAGCTATTTTACCGTCAAGAGACAACAATCTGTCAGACAACGACTTTAGTGTTGCTTCGGCGGCCATGTTTACACAATGTAGTTACTATGTTGTTGCTACCTGTGACACGTGCTTGTGATTCGTTCTCGGCGAATGCCAATATCCGATATTGGCCCGGCAGAGCCGAAAATCGAAATATATTGCCCTCGTCGACCAGATATTTTGCTTTTCTACCATTAAATTTGTTACTATTTATAGTAACTTATGCAATAAAACAATATATTTCTTTATATAAACTAACTACTTTACTGGTACAGCCATACAAAAGTCCCTTTTATCAAAACAACATTTAAAAATTCAACGTTGCCTCTTCTCTCTCCCTCGTGGCAATGGATTCCATCAGGAATGAGGTCTCGAGAGTGATCAATATAAGTTGTAAGAACTTGTTTCGCAATCGAGCTAAAAATGAATTTGTATAAACTAACATTTAAAAAGACGAAGAAAAAATGAATTATAACTAGAACAAAAGAAGCACCAAACTATGGATTTCCATTCTGACCTAATTCTGTTTGAATGCAAAATAAATCCTATGTGTGGCTTTGTATGATGAATAAAAAAAACCAAACAAGCAAACAAACAAAGTTTGACAGTTTCAAATATATTTGTAGCAAATGAAATGGGATGCGGGGGTGTAGCATGACGCTATGACTGGAGTAGGATGAAATGGGATGCGCGGTGTAGCATGACGCTACTACTGGAGTAGGATGAAATGGGATGTGTGGTGTAGCATGACGCTATGACTGGAGTAGGATAAAATGGGATGTGTGGTGTAGCATGACGCTATGACTGGAGTAGGATGAAATGGGATGTGTGGTGTAGCATGATGCTATGACTGGAGTAGGATGAAATGGGATGTATGGTGTAGCATGACGCTATGACTGGAGTAGGATGAAATGGGATGCGTGTGTAGCATGACGCTATGACTGGAGTAGGATGAAATGGGATGTGTGGTGTAGCATGACGCTACTACTGGAGTAGGATGAAATGGGATGCAGGTGTGTAGCATGATGCTATGACTGGAGTAGGATAAAATGGGATGTGTGGTGTAGCATGACGCTATGACTGGAGTAGGATGAAATGGGATGTGTGGTGTAGCATGACGCTACTACTGGAGTAGGATGAAATGGGATGCAGGTGTGTAGCATGATGCTATGACTGGAGTAGGATGAAATGGGATGTGTGGTGTAGCATGACGCTACTACTGGAGTAGGATGAAATGGGATGTGGGGTGTAGCATGACGCTACTACTGGAGTAGGATGAAATGGGATGCAGGGGTGTAGCATGACACTATGACTGGAGTAGGATGAAATGGGATGCAGGGGTGTAGCATGACACTATGACTGGAGTAGGATGAAATGGGATGCAGGGGTGTAGCATGACGCTATGACTGGAGTAGGATGAAATGGGATGTGTGGTGTAGCATGACGCTATGACTGGAGTAGGATGAAATGGGATGTGTGGTGTAGCATGACGCTATGACTGGAGTAGGATGAAATGGGATGCAGGTGTGTAGCATGACGCTATGACTGGAGTAGGATGAAATGGGATGTGGGGTGTAGCATGACGCTACTACTGGAGTAGGATGAAATGGGATGCAGGGGTGTAGCATGACACTATGACTGGAGTAGGATGAAATGGGATGCAGGGGTGTAGCATGACACTATGACTGGAGTAGGATGAAATGGGATGCAGGGGTGTAGCATGACGCTATGACTGGAGTAGGATGAAATGGGATGCAGGGGTGTAGCATGACACTATGACTGGAGTAGGATGAAATGGGATGCAGGGTGTAGCATGACGCTATGACTGGAGTAGGATGAAATGGGATGCAGGGGTGTAGCATGACACTATGACTGGAGTAGGATGAAATGGGATGCAGGGGTGTAGCATGACACTATGACTGGAGTAGGATGAAATGGGATGCAGGGGTGTAGCATGACACTATGACTGGAGTAGGATGAAATGGGATGCAGGGGTTTAGCATGACGCTACTACTGGAGTAGGATGAAATGGGATGCAGGGGTTTAGCATGACGCTACTACTGGAGTAGGATGAAATGGGATGCAGGGGTGTAGCATGACACTATGACTGGAGTAGGATGAAATGGGATGCAGGGGTGTAGCATGACTCTACTACTGGAGTAGGATGAAATGGGATGCAGGGGTGTAGCATGACGCTACTACTGGAGTAGGATGAAATGGGATGCAGGGGTGTAGCATGACGCTACTACTGGAGTAGGATGAAATGGGATGCAGGGGTGTAGCATGATGCTATGACTGGAGTAGGATGAAATGGGATGCAGGGGTGTAGCATGATGCTATGACTGGAGTAGGATGAAATGGGATGCAGGGGTGTAGCATGACACTATGACTGGAGTAGGATGAAATGGGATGCAGGGGTGTAGCATGATGCTACTACTGGAGTAGGATGAAATGGGATGCAGGGGTGTAGCATGATGCTACTACTGGAGTAGGATGAAATGGGATGCAGGGGTGTAGCATGACGTTACTACTGGAGTAGGATGAAATGGGATGCAGGGGTGTAGCATGACGCTACTACTGGAGTAGGAGACACCATAAGCATCTTCAAAGGGATGTATGCTTTCCTCATGCTACATGATAAACTCACTTGTAACTGTTCTAACTGGCTATACTATAATATTTGCAGTGTATTATTTGAGCCCCCCCCCCCCCGACAGATTAATTTGATAACATAACTTAATGAGGGTTTATATATACCATATTGGTCTTAACAATTAATTTATTCTGGATAACTCACTCTGCCTGAGCCTCAATTTGTTACTAGTGTTGTATTGCTGCAAGTTCACGTACCTGACTTGTCCGTAATTTAGGTCGGCCCAATGCCACTTAAAGTCATATTCCTGTTGAAGCTCACAGTTGTCACAATTCCCAAAACAAAAGTTGCTATTAAGCAGTTGTATTTGTTACAAAACTAGCATTACTCAATGCGGTACAGAATACTTGAATAATGTTGAGAAACCAAGAATCAAATTTTGACTAGCATATCGGTAGTCTTTTTGCGTTCGGCTCTGTTCATAGTTTTGTGTGTTTTATGTTTATTTATCGTCGCTACCTGTTACCCATATGAGCGACGCTTCCTGAAGAGATTAGTCATTTTAGATTTTTGGAGGATAGTGCAATGAAACAGATAGAGACCCATTCCAGAGTCTCCTCTGGTTCATTTACGTGCACGGTGTAAACCACCGACACAAGACCTCGGTTTAACGTCCCATCTGAAAGACTGTTAATTTTATTATGGTCAGACGGGGTATCGAACCTGCGATCCCTGGATTACCACTCCCTAACGGCAATGGATTCCATCATGAATGAGGTCTCGAGAGCGGTTAAGCTAATATTGTAAAGAACTTATTTCGCAATCAAGCTAAAATAAATTTGTACAATCTAAGGCATCAAAATTGAACGAAGCAGTTTTGACGATTCAATTGGTCGATCACTGTTCCCCGTCAGTTTGAGATTTAAAAGTTCATTATATAGTAAGGAAGACTACTTACCCTAAGCCAGATACAGTAAATGTGCTACGCATTGATCTCCCATATTGCTATAAAACTAAAATATTTCGGCAGCTGGTACTGTATCTTTGAAAGCTGAAAAAAGCTCCAACGTGCACCAAAATTTTAAACATGCCAGTGTTTTGTTTGCTTTGGGGGTTCAAAGTCGCACAAAAAGCTTTGGTCATATGGCGACTCTCCCGCTATTAACCCTTTCAACACCACAGACCTCTAAATTGGCTTACAAAAAAGTGTAGATCCAGATGAGCCGGCTCGTGACGAGCCGTCTCATCAGGATCTGCACTTTTTTCAAGTAATATAACTATTTTTAGAGAGAAAAAATACCCATTTTGATAAATGAACTGATCCAAATGTAATTTTGTTATTAAATTTATTGGTCTAAAAATATCATGGACCAGTCCATGTCAGTTACTTGGTGTTGAATGGGTTAATGGAAGACCACGGGTGTACTTCCAGGCAGTATTTCAGGCATGGACAGGCACCCAGGTGGAACCACTGACCTTCCAGCTGGATAGCTTCCTCACTTAAAATAATATGACACCCCAATGCGATTCAAAACTACAGCTGTGAGGGGCAAGTGATTTGAAATCAAGGACCGTAGCCATTTCCTCAAACGCTCCGGTGTTTGAGAACAAAACATTACAAGAATTGATTGACATGTAGGTGGTAAGCTTTACCTTTATGACATCTGGGACCGAAGGGATCACCAATACCAGAACCTACAAATATTTTACCGTCGTCTGAAAGAAACAACATATATTTATTAACTGTGAGTTATAAATCTCTAAGAAAATAACATAAACGTGGCGTTAAATCACTCGCCAAACATTCATACCTTACGAGTGCTGTCCGATTAGCGCAGTGGTTAGCGCGCTCGCTTCTCACCAATGCAACCCGGGTTCGATCCTCGGACCGGGAAGTATGTGAGATGGTACGGTGGTCGCCAGATCGGACAGGTGGGTTTTCTCCGGGTACTCCGGTTTCCTCCCACACGAATGACCACATATACGCTTTCATCCGCGCCAACGAGAGTGATTAATATAAGTTGTTAGAACTTGCTTCGCAATCGTTGTAAAATAAATAACGTGTAAAAGGAATACCTTACGAGGCAATGTCAATAAATTGGTAATGGATATTGCAAGGATACATTAATGGGTATTGCGAGGATACATATACAGGACTTATTTGTGAGGAAATGTCAATAAATTGGTAATGGGTATTGCAAGGATACATATACAGGACTTATTTGTGAGGGAATGTCAATATATTGGTAATGGATATTGCAAGGATACATATACAGGACTTATTTGTGAGGAAATGTCAATACATTGGTAATGGATATTGCAAGGATACATATACAGGACTTATTTGTGAGGAAATGTCAATACATTGGTAATGGGTATTGCAAGGATACATATACAGGACTTATTTGTGAGGAAATGTCAATATATTGGTAATGTGAGTGAGTGAGTGAGTATTTGGTTTAACGGCGCATCAGCACAGTTCAGGCTATATCGTGCCGGGTTAAGTATATTGTATACAAGATATCTACAGTTAAAAATATTATGTAGAATAACATACTGTATGTATTAAAATTGTAATGACGAAAGGACAATTGCAACAACATTTATCAAGCTGTAAAGATGATAATAAAACGTCAGTTGTAAAATTTACAATTTAAAAATGCAATAATGTGTTTAAAATCCAGTGTCAAAAAGCTCCTTCATTGTCATAACTGTATAATTGTATAATATTTTCGACGGATGAGTGCTGAATCTACACAGTGAATTAAGATGTGTTCAACATTTATAGAGGAATGGCATGGTATACACCATGGTGGATCCTCTCTTTTCAATAAAAATGAGTGTGTAAAACGGGTATGTCAATCTTTTGATATCTAATGGGTAATGGTAATAGGTATTGCAAGGATACAAATCCAACAAAACTTATTTGGTCAAATTCCTGCAATTGTTCACAAGAAAAAAAGTTCCTTACGGTTGACCTAGTGATCTAGTTTTTTGACCCACTTCAACAAACTTGGTACACGTTTTTGAAGAGACGCTAAAGACCAACATTAGAATACATTTCTAGAAAATGTGGTCGTGATAAGAAGTTGTTTCAATGCACGTGTTGAAATAACACAGTATACGCATAGATGTGGTGGTCATGTGTGCTGTTGCTAGGCGACATTGACGTGCTAGTACACGCTTAAAACATCGCTAAAATATTTGGCACTCTTACCTGCATGATATGCTATGGATCCTTTATTCCAACCAGGATGCCGATCTTTTGGATAATTCTGAAAAATACATGATTTTTGTTATATTTTTGAGAACAAGATTGCACACCACTTTGTTTGGTTATATGAACACAATACACTAGAACACTCACTTACAGTTATATGTACACAATACACTACTTTGACAATACTGACACTGCTTAAGTTCAAGGGCTATAACTCTGTCTGCAAGGCCTGGAACTAGGTCGATTAACCTGGCTGAATGGTCTCAATATGGAAAACGTCGGTTTCGAAATTCCCTCAAACGATCAAAGAAATAAGGAGTGGGGCACACAATTTTGTGCATTTGACCATTGACTTCTATGTCTATGAGTGACCTTGACCCGTTGTGGCTGAATGTTACATGTACACTCTGTGCACAATGTCTGTATATAGTGAATTTTTGTGCCACGTTATTTGAATAGCATTCTAGAGGTTTACAGGATATGCAGTGCAAATAACTTGTGATGGACAGACAGACAGACAGACAGACAGACGAGCAGCAGTCCACCGAACATATTTCACTTGTGGAGTATAACTACTACCATTAGGATTTGTATTTCTAACTACCGTCAAACCTGTGTTAGTGGTCACCTCCATTACGCAGCCAGTTTCCAGATTCCCAATTTGTTGCTTTATTATATATTTGACCTCTAGCAGCCACTTTCTCGGACTCCCTTGGCTGGCTGCTTAAGACAGGTTTGACTGTATACATATATATGCTATTAAGCACAATTTTCTATGGTGAATATTAATAAACTACAAAGCATCACTTCAATTAAGAAGATTCAACAAGTAAAAGAAGTATGTGTGACAACTCCATAATTATCTACAAGTACCAACTCTGAATCCATAATTATCTACAAGTACCAACTCTGAACCCATAATTATCTACAAGTACCAACTCTAAATCCATAATTATCTACAAGTACCAACTCTGAACCCATAATTATCTACAAGTACCAACTCTAAATCCATAATTATCTACAAGTACCAACTCTAAATCCATAATTATCTACAAGTACCAACTCTGAACCCATAATTATCTACAAGTACCAACTCTGAACCCATAATTATCTACAAGTACCAACTCTGAACCCATAATTATCTACAAGTACCAACTCTAAATCCATAATTATCTACAAGTACCAACTCTAAATCCATAATTATCTACAAGTACCAACTCTGAACCCATAATTATCTACAAGTACCAACTCTGAACCCATAATTATCTACAAATACCAACTCTAAATCCATAATTATCTACAAGTACCAACTCTGAATCCATAATTATCTACAAGTACCAACTCTAAATCCATAATTATCTACAAGTACCAACTCTAAATCCATAATTATCTACAAGTACCAACTCTGAACCCATAATTATCTACAAGTACCAACTCTAAATCCATAATTATCTACAAGTACCAACTCTAAATCCATAATTATCTACAAGTACCAACTCTGAACCCATAATTATCTACAAGTACCAACTCTGAACCCATAATTATCTACAAGTACCAACTCTAAATCCATAATTATCTACAAGTACCAACTCTGAAGCCATAATTATCTACAAGTACCAACTCTAAATCCATAATTATCTACAAGTACCAACTCTAAATCCATAATTATCTACAAGTACCAACTCTAAATCCATAATTATCTACAAGTACCAACTCTGAATCCATAATTATCTACAAGTACCAACTCTAAATCCATAATTATCTACAAGTACCAACTCTGAATCCATAATTATCTACAAGTACCAACTCTGAACCCAAAATGATCTATTAAATATTACCGTAACAATATCTACAAATTTGTACCAGCCCCGAACATGTTTAAAAAACAATCTCTTAATTTTTTAAAAATATTTATGTTTATTTAAGGCCGCTACCGGTTGCCCATTTGAGCACCGGGCAGTTTACTAACAACATCTTTCCTGGGCAGGCTCCAGCGGTAAACCAGTACTTGGTGCACCAACCTCCGTAAGAAACTGCCAACTTTTTCAAATAAATGAGACACGGCCCGAGCGGGCCTCGAACACATGATAAGTTACAGTGGTATACAAGTTAGCGACTTCAATCACTCGACCACGGAGGCGGACTCCATCTATTAATATTGAATAGGTTACATTAATATACAAAAGTTACAAAACAACACTGAACTACATGTATACGAGTTTATGCTACATTCTAACCCATTTCAGTATATTGATGTTATCCTATATTGTGGATGTGTTCTATGGACTACGCTTAAAGATCAAAGGAATGTATTTTTCTTTCATTATTATCCTTTTCTACTTTTCTATATAGGTAAATATTACAAAATAATAAAAAAGTATATGTCAACATTATTTTAATAAACAATTTATTAACTCAATAATCTCCAGTTCAAGAATCATAAATGACTTATTTCCCTTAACTACTCTTCATTGGAAACAAACCCTGTTATCTGTGTTATTTACCCTCCATTATAATTACAATCTATGTTGTTCCTATGCAACAATATAGTTCTCCAAATTTGAGGTATTTTGAACAAATTTAACGAAAATATAAAACACACACTTTTATATCAATGGAAAATGTAAAGCGTTATTGTGGTACTAAATTCATTGGTCGGAAACAATGTTATCTGATGCATATTTCGCGCCAAAAATATCAAATTAAATTTTAAGCTGTATCATTGAATATTTTCCTACAACAATGTTTATCGTCGCTACCGGTTGATCATATGAGCGACGCCTCCTAAAGAGATTAGTCATTTTAGATTTTGGAGGATAGTGCATGATACAGACAGAGACCCATTCTAGAGTCTCCTCTGGTTCTTTTACGTGCACGGTGTAAAGCACCGACACAAGACCTCGGTTTAACGTCCCATCTGAAAGACTGTTAATTTTATTAGGGTCAGACTGAACCTGCGATCCCTGGATTACCAGTCCAGCGTGTTACCACTGGACTACAGATCCATCTGTTTCTTAGAACATTTCTGAAGAATGCATTTTATGTTCCTCCATTTTGCTATGTGGCAACAAGCTCCTTTATGGTGAACAATGGAATATCACGATAGAGACTTACTCTTCTAGCTACCCCTATAGCTATATAGCAGCTTTCCCCGGGATCTATAACTTCTATTTCAAAATAATGGTTCATTGTATCTAAAGGCTGTTTTGCCTGGGCCAGCCCGACATCGTGTATGCCCTTTCCACGACCGGAGTATTCCAAAGTCTGCAAGACAAAACAATCAACATTTGCACAAACTCGGCTCACGTAAACCATTATTTAACAATTGAATGCTCTTTCTCTGCATGTCACTGAAGGATGAAATATCAGTTTTTAACCGACGATTTTTATGCAAATTAGGTGTAAACAACTGACATTTCATACTGCGATGAAACACAGAAAAAGAACATTCAATTGTTAAAATTACAACTAATATTTTACAAACTACAAAACAATTAGTCTTTTTGATTCGTCACACCATACAAAAAGTAGTCTGCTATGAATATTAATGAGAATAGAATAATTTTGCAATTCAATGGCGATCAGATATCTGATACAATTTGGATAAAAATCTCTCTCTATAAGACGAAACCATTGTTTCTATGTATATAGCTACAATAACTCAACCCTTGTCAAAATCCTCCATGTATGAAAATGTTACAGTTTGGACAAGTATGAAAATGTTTGCCTATATATACTATAGCCCACCGACAGTGTGGTGTTCGTGGTTCAGTGGTAGAGTGTCCGATTATAAACTCGGTCACGGCATGTATGTAGTGAGCGTCCTTGAACAAGGCACATCACACACATTTCTTAGTACATGTAAACTGCTATGGTCGGCTAACCATGCCCAGGAAGACGTGTCTAGGTCCCCGCAAGGGGTTTGACATACCGTCTATGTGGCATAGGGGCTACGGCATCCGCCTAAGGAGCGGGAGGTCGAAAGTTCAAACCTGTCAAGGGTTCATTCTGTTATGGCCGGTTGGTGAGCCGCCAGCTATTTAAATATAATGGTTATCGATTGCTTATCAGCCAGACGGCTGGCCTTCAGGGATAGGATTCGGGATGAGTACTGATGCCCATAAGAGGTGTCTCATAAGTCAGAAATGACTACCCCTTTCAATAGGGGTGACACTATAATAAACACTTTACTTTTTTAAATGGAAAATAATACTAAAAACAATATATTAACTACACCTGTTAATATTAACCCTTTCCCCCATAGAGATGTAGTTTTATTTCATACATTTGGCTGTAATTTACCAATCGTACGCAATGGATAAGCTGTGAACTTGCCTACTCCACCTTCATAGAGGTTACTAGGAATTGTTAAGTGTTGTATACACTACTACCTTGTTCCGATCTTTATTATAGCTTGACTACTAATGTGTCGTTCTATGTCATTAGGCATTGGCGTCGAGAGGCGCTTCTAAGGGGGGAAAGGGTTAATTGTAGCAAAATCTTATTAAACTTTCTAACCATTCCGTTCAACTTGACGTCATGCAATCTGGACCACTCCTCTTCCCCACTGTCTACTGCCATGTGCACGAGTTCCTCGTACTGCCACTCAGCCTCCAGGTTCAACCGGATCTCCTCGCCATCTGAATGCATTCCAACAGCCGGGTACAAGCCTCCGGGAGGATTTGGTACGGTTACTGTGCCAACCTACAGCAGATAAAATGAAATTGTAAAATTCCTAAGGTCATCACAAGCCTAAAATGGTCAGCTTGACTACCAAACTGCACAGACAATATTGCTTACTATGAGAAAGAAATTGTTTAATATGAGCCAATCGGGGCGTTACATAGATATAGAAAAATATAGCCATTTATTTGACAAAACATTCATTCATGAGCTTAATATTTTAACTTTGGGCCGATTTAATGTCAGTACTGTAAATTATGCTATCCCTCAACCACAAGCTGAATTTGGTGGAGGCTCTGCATATGTATTTGCGGTGGAGGTTGTGTTAACGCAGTGATAGCGTGTTCGCTTCAGATGTGAGAGGCCTAGAGTTTGCGCCCACCTGTAGCAGTTATGATTGTGCCCTTATGTACAAGGCACATAAATTCCACATTGCCTCTTCTCTCTCCCTCATTGCGACGGATTCCATCACGAATGAGGTCTCGAGAGCGAGCAATTAAACCAATATTGTAAGAACTTTGATTTGCAATTGAGCTAAAATATTTATATAAACTACACTTAAGGTCTTATTATCCATACCTCTTGACCATTCCTGGTGAAGAACACCAGTACAGCCTGTTCTGGTTGCGGTCTCTCCTCTTCATTCCGCTTGAACTTGATACCACAACCCATCCGGTCGCCTATGTTACACATGGGACCAAACGGTCGCCCAAACCCGCTCGCCTTAAACAGTCTATAAACAACAAGTGTTATTATTTATATTTATTCCAGTCGAAACAAAAAATATATAGAGGATATAACACATCTCGTGGAAATACATATTTCGGTGATCACTCGATGAAATAATTCTATCTTACAGTAATAAACACAAATCTTCTTTTTCTATTATGATTTCCAATGATTTTGGCTAACATAATATTTGTTAAATTTAATTAATTAAAACTGCCCCTGTCTGGAGCCTCATTTCACTACAATGCACAACCACTTATGTTAATGTGAACGTCCGTAATAAGAAATAGTTCTGGTATAATTTTTATTATTAATAAAATTTGTAGTTTCTATTTGCTGTCAACATTAAAAACTACAGGCAAAACAAATTCATTAGAATATATTACTTTATAATTAACTGTTCGTGATTGTCATAAAATAGCTAAAGTACAAAAGTACATCCAACCAACTAACCTCAAGCAGTGACAGAGAAAATGCCATCTTCTACTGTTTGAAAACAGATAGCATTTTCGGTATTGACGTCGAGATGGAAAATATTTGTAACGCCACTCATTGAAATACATGTCGGTGATCACTCGATGAAATAATTCTATCTTACAGTAATAAACACAATTCATCCTTTTCTTTTATGATTTCCAATGATTTTGGCGGATATATTTGTTTTCAAAGTTTATTCATTTATTTTGGCTAATATCACATTTGTTTTCAAAGTTTATTCAT
The DNA here is from genome assembly GCA_014843695.1 of Archivesica marissinica. Taxonomy (NCBI): domain Eukaryota; kingdom Metazoa; phylum Mollusca; class Bivalvia; order Venerida; family Vesicomyidae; genus Archivesica; species Archivesica marissinica. The sequence goes on from CM026402.1 coordinate 56,542,122, forward strand.
TTATTTTGGCTAATATCATATTTGTTTTCAAAGTTTATTCATTTATTTTGGCTAATATCATATTTGTTTTCAAAGTTTATTCATTTATTTTGGCTAATATCATATTTGTTTTCAAAGTTTATTCATTTATTTTGGCTAATATCATATTTGTTTTAAAAGTTTATTCATTTATTTTGGCTAATATCATATTTGTTTTCAAATTTTATTCATTTTAACTGCCCTGTTGGGAGCCTCATTGCACTACAATACACAACCACTTCTGTTAGTGTGAATGTGCGTAATAAGAAATAGTTCCTGTTCAATTTTCAAGTTAGTTTCTGTTTGCTGTCAAAATTAAAACATACAGATGCAGTGATTTTTGCTTGTTTGTTTTAAGGGGGTTGACAGTCACACAAACAGCTTAGGTCATATGGCGACTCTCCAGCTATTTTTAGTGAAGGAAGGCCCAGGGTTCCCGTCCGAGTGGTATTTCAGGCTGGCATCCAGGTAGAACCACTAACCTTCCACAAGCCAGTTGGATAGTGATGCATTGAAGATCATCTTATAAGCTTTATTTGCGAATCCAGTGTATGCAGCATTGGTAGAATAGTCAGACAGGTCACTTACACTGCCAGTTGGATAGTGATGCATTGAAGATCATCTTATAAGCTTTATTTGCGAATCCAGTGTATGTAGCATTGGTAGAATAGTCAGACGGGTCACTTACACTGTTCTCTTATTCTGATTATATGCTTTATGATTAAATGTAAAAGCTGTCCGAGTAGCCAAGGAGTTAGCATGCTCGCATCTCACCAAAGCAACCCAGGTCCGATCCTCAGCTAGGCAAGCATGTGAGATGGTACTGTGGTCGCCATATCGGACAGGTGAGGATTCCCCGGGTACTCCGGTTTCCTCCCGCACAAATGACTATGCCAACGAGAACTAAAAAGCTGTTACTGCTTCTTTCACAATCATTATAAAAATAAATAAACCTTAAACTAAATGTTTATGTTTAATCAAACCAACAATTATACGCAAGACTGTCAGGACGTGTGGCGTCCGTGGTCCAATGGTAGAACGTCGGATTTGGAATCGAACGGTCCGGGTTTGATACTCAGTCAGGCCACGTATGTAGTGTCATTGAGCAAGGCACCTCACACACATTGCTTAGTACTGGTTAACCGCTATGGTCGGCTAAGCATGCCCAGGAAAACATGTCTAGGTCCCCACAAGGGGTTTGACATTACTGGTACATACATACATACATACGTTTAATGTTAGAAATGTGCACTTACAGTCCGTCATCAGCATGGTATCCCACCGAGAACGCCCTCCAGCCAGGTTGTGAATCCATTGGGTACTTATAAGGGACAAGACCTATACCTACATACACAAATACCGTATTTACTCACATGAAACACAATTAATTCTCTTGCTAATATATATATATATAAGAGGGAGATTTTTCTCTCCTTAAAATAGGGCTTATATGAGTCATAACCAAATTCATCTAGAACTACAAAAGCGGGCGATTTATTACCCACGATTGCCCACTAGTTACGTGCATTTCAGAATTCTTCAGTGTACGAAATATGGAGCAGATACAGGGACACCCAATACTGTTTTGGGTCGTTTTGTCCCACAGCTGTTCGATATTAAACGCTTCACGGCTGGAGTCACTTTGCCCCATGTCTAGAAGGGCACAACTACATGGTGCTCTGCCGTTTTCTCAAAATGGATACACATGTACAATATAATACCCAATATGGTTAGGAACGCACATCCAAAAACCATTTTGGGGATTAACAGTCAGAAATCCAGAATTTTCTTTTTTACATCCAAAACTATTGACTCACTAATACATTAAGTTCTGAAATTCTTTAGCAAATACATAGAATAGATTTCACGTATTTTCATTGTTATATTATATATTATTTTCCTGCCTTATTGTATATCAATCAATTGATAGGGAGAAGAACTATAGAAGTTTTCTTTCGTTCTAATCCCTTTCAGTCTACTGCTGTTAAATTATATGTAAAATGTTCATTTCTTGATTACATGTACAAATACTGAAATAAATCATGTTTAAACTAAGTACCTTGTAAAATGTTCAAGCACGTTCCAGGTCTTCATTTTTTGGATTTAAATTAAAGTACTTTAAGACCTGTGGGAACCCTATATATATAACCGCATGTAATACAGTATGCTACAACTCACCTATTGCAGCTATGAGTCCTGTGTTCTCGATTTCTATCTCAAAATAATAGTTTTCCGGCGAAAGCGGCTTTGCTGCTACGTATAAACCAACTTTATTCAGCTCATTTGTAGCAAAACTGAAATAAATCATGAACTACAGCACACACGAAAGCACAATTAGCCACAGCATGAAATATAATTATACACATACACTACAAGGAGCGACTTTGCTTGGTTTTCTATTACCTCCAACAGCATGATTATAAAGCTAGATTTATCCCGAAATGGTCCTATTAGTTGGAATCCTTTGTTTTTACTGTTGTTCCTTAACAAGATGACCATCATGTACATGTATGATCAAATTGAATGTGATTTTATCAAAATCATGTTAATTAATTGATAACAAACTTTTATAGTAAAATGTCGTTGGATATACCGAGTCTGTAGAATATCTGTCGAGATTTATTAATCATAAGATGAGGGAACGGGTGAAAATTGGTAGCATTTGCTACAAAGGAAACAGTTTAACCCTTTCAACACCACAGACCTCTCAATAGGCTTACAAAAAGTGTAGATCCAGATGAGCCGGCTCGTGACGAGCCGTCTCATCAGGATCTGCACTTTTTGCCAGTGATATGACTATTTTTAGACATAATTACCCACTTTGATAAATGAACTTGTCCAAATGTGATTTTCTGATTCATTTATTGGTTTATGAATATCATGGACCAGTCCATGTGAGTTACTTGGTGTTGAATGGGTTAACTGTGGTGAAAACAGAGGAAACCAATTAAAAAGAGCTATCCTCCTTAATGAGTATTCAGGGGCAGTAACTGACCAACACTTGTATAGTGCCTGTTCCATTTTCTTTTTAAAATGAGCCACCAAAACTATCTCTATCCGTATTTTAAATGTATACAAATTTATATCCGCTCGATTTCAAAAGAAGTTCATTCAACTTGTAGACCTCATTCCTGATGAAACCCATTTCCACGAGGGAGAGAAACGTCAATTTGGATCGAAGTGTCTCGTCTAAACATATCGCGTTCGCTTCAGGTGCGAAAAAGGTCCGGAGTTCGAGCCCCGTTGGAGCCGTTACGATTGTGCCCTTAGGCAAGGCATTTAAATTCCACGTTGCCTCTTCTCTCTCCCTCGTGGCGATGGATTCCATCAGGAATGAGGTCTCGAGAGTGATTAATATAAGTTGACATAACTTGTTTCGCAATCAAACTAAAATAAATTTGTATAAACTAAACGTATCACGAGCATAGTTCTGGCGTGTCTCAGAGCTGCACCGATTCACCCAGACGACACAGACTACAGGTTGCTTCGAGGTTTACAGTTTTAAATCACGGGACTGTGTTTTACATGCAATCGCCTTGCTTGTGGAAATGATGACCAGCTGTTTTAGAAATGAAAGTACACCTCGATTTTTTATGTTTTGTGTAAGCACATGTAAGGACTGGAGTAACCTGCACGCATCGGAATTAAAGCATGTGCGTATTTGGATCAATTATGAGCGTAAAATACGCTGATACGCAGTGTATCTGTAGTATTAGATCTATTACATAAATACATCCGGTGATAGTGTAGAAATTGTTCATGTTGGAATGTAGATATTTACGCTGGCTCATATTTTCGCGAAAATAGTCATTTCATGAAGATCGCGAACATTTCCATGTCGCGAACATAACCACTTTAGACCATCTGGTTGTTTTAAATCACAGAACAGGGAACATCCGAGGTCACGTGTCGGTGCTTTACACCGTGTACGTAAAAGAACCAGAGGAAACTCTGGAATGGGTCTGCTTGTATCATTGCACTATCCTCCAAAAATGACTAATCTCTTCAGGAGGCGTCGCTCATATGGGCAACCGGTAGCGACGATAAATAAACATAAACACACACAATCAGTTTACAGCTTCATCCAAACCGTATATCAACTACCAACTCTCAGATTATAAGAACGGGAAATACCAGAAAGTATTGCAATATGATCCAGCTGGGTGCTAAACCCACACAATTTGGCAGAGTTGGTAGACTAGCCAAACACAGCTGCGATTATTTGACCACCGTACAACACCAGTAATTATTAATTTAATCTGATTGATCATGATGCACCATGTGTTGTTCTAATTATAAATTGAACCACAACATTTTAATAATTCCCCATTCATTTGCAGGGATCATTCTGGAGGGCAATGTGGGCGAAATAGTCGCCCTAGGGACCCTGACTTCGCCCCCTGGGGGCCCAACTTCTCCCTAAAAAAATAATTTAAATAAACTTTTGTTTTTTACGATTTTCAAACAAAATTGTGTCTAGTAAGATACACTGGCCCATTATAAAGCACTCCTTCTATTCAAATGTTGTAGTTAATGGTTGTACTGTGCATTTTAACCCTATTTTGCAGAAGTATAAGAACACCGTTTAAGGAAGCGATCACGCGCTCTCTTACTTCTCCCAAAAATTCTGACCTAGAATGAACCCAGGATTTGGGAATCATCATAATCACAGACACTTGGGGGTTTGGACAAGTGGTTGCAGGCAGGTTCGAAATATGTTTTTTTTAAGAACATTTTGATAAATCATAGGCTTAACACTATACATACAAAATATTTAGCCCATATCCAAGCATATTTAACTATCAAAGTAATTATGGTCAGTTTATGAAACTGTTCTTACAAAAATAATTTAAAAAATGGTTTTGAGCCCGCAACCCCAAGCGCCTGTGATCATAATGAGACAGTAAAGTGTGATGATGATTGAGCTTATCTACCCTCGCCGCCGGTGAACCATGTGCGCGAGCGAGTTCAGATTGTGCGCACGATTCCTTTTTAAATATGGTTGTTCCATGTCACGCCTCGTTGAATGCTTACGTGTTAGATGAAAATGTCACATTCTTATTATTTTGGAAAAATAACTCAACACGTGGCTGGATTTTGACATGTTAACCCTTTCAACACCACAGACCTCTCAATAGGCTTACAAAAAGTGTAGATCCAGATGAGCCAGCTCGTGACGAGCCGTCTCATCAGGATCTGCACTTTTTGCCAGTAATATTACTATTTTTAGAGAAAAATTACCCATTTTGATAAATGAACTTGTCCAAATGTGATTTTCTGATTCATTTATTGGTTTATGAATATCATAGACCAGTCCATGTGAGTTACTTGGTGTTGAATGGGTTAACATGTATACTTCAAGTATTACTGTATTCTCCCCACCCACATTTATCTACTAATACTATATATAGTCATCATGTACGGTATTTGAAAAGACTAGACCTTCAGCCGACAGTAGGGAGAAACGAGGCAGCCAAGGGAGACAATATCTCCCCCAATCTCCCTCTAGACAAAGCCCTAGTAATGCTACATGTTGAAGTGAAAAGAAATTCACCGTTCCTCAACCTCACCTCAAATGCTCATCATCAACAGTGATTCGCTCATATCTCACTTGTCTTGGTAGATCTCTAGGAACATCTCGGATTCTGGCCATCCGACGGCGATGCCAGCCATTCACAGCAATATTTCTTTCCTCACGGAATTCCATGGTGATTAAATCCTAAAATAGCGAGAGTACCATTTTAGAAATCCTTACATATATACAAGATGCTGCTGTAAAAATGGGTTTGTAAACTTGGCTTAGAGTAAATACTCGTCGATATGAATCTCTCCAGAGACTACGCTGTCAGTCGCCACAAGAGCCAAATGACAATTTTGCAATAGAAATGGCTCCTAAAATTTCAATTTGGCGATTTAAAAAAAATCGGCATAAATAACGTGTGTGCCCTATTTTAACCTTTCGTACTCGACTGGTTTGACTTAGTCAATACTAAACTAAGAATAGTCTACAAATAAATAGGCACACATGTGAGATACAAAGGTAAATCTGTACCATAAACTGTGTTATTCAGGATACACTAGTTGTATTACGCATGGATGTCGACCCTATTTACATTATTTTGTTATGTCAATAAACCGTGTATACGACGTTTGTTTACTAGTTGAAAAACTCAGTATTTGAGGCAAATACATTCTGTAGAAATTTGTGTTTTCACTGATGTAGTGGCACTTTAAGCCATTTCTATTTCATTAGCCATTGTGTCTTATTCTCAATATGTGTTTTCACTGATGTAGTGTCACTTTAAATATAAAATGAAAAATATGTTTGGTTAAAAGTTAAAAAAACAGCTAGGCAGAACAACTAGGGACTGGAATGATCAAAAAGTCCATATATTGAACTTCTCTATGGTAGGGAGATGGGCAATGTCAGAAGGGAGATGGTTCCAATGAAAAATGGTTATTGGAAAAAAGGAAACTTACAGACAAAGATACAGACTTTGGAACTGATGTTTTCTGGGATGTCGTTTATATTAGCTAAGAATATAAATGGTCCAAGTACGGATCCCTGTGGAACTCGGGAAGAAACAGGAATGGCTTCTGAACTGATGTCATTAACCCTAAGACCTCTAAATTGGCTTACAAAAAAGTGTAGATCCAGATGAGCCGGCTCGTAACGAGCCGTCTCATCAGGATCTGCACTTTTTTCAAGTAATATAACTATTTTTAGAAAAAAAATTACCCATTTTGATAAATGAACTAATCCAAATGTAATTTTGTTATTAATTTATTGGTCTAAAAATATCATGGACCAGTCCATGTCAGTTACTTGGGGTTGACTGAATTCTGTTCCCACGGATTTTTCTATTTCCACTCTAATATTTTACGATTATTTTAAACTTGTATTCTGTAATTCACAGTTACATCATAATTATATATTCATGAAAGGGATTTTTCTTGGTGAAAACCTTCAATATACAATGTCTCAAAAGGATTTGACCCCTTTACAAATGCCAAATTTACGTCGGTACCGAAATCGGTACCTGTAGGCCGTACAAAACATTTTCTCTCCGTCGTATTTCAACCATTGTCGGTTGTTCAACCATTGTGGCTGGAAACTACGTTTTCTTTTACCTCCGTACTCTTGTTTTTGATGACGCCTGTTGTTCAGGGGGCCGTTTCTTCACAGGCTTTGCACCCTAGAAGCATCGCAAACCCCAGAATTATAGATTTCGAAATGAATGTCAGAACACGTGATTTTTTAAAAACAAATTTATGATATAGAGTGGTGGAACCTATGCTCGGCGTAAATCCTACATATAAAAAGGTTAAATGCACTTGCCGTATATTATTATTTTCTTAGGTCGTGAACACAACTTTCATAAAATTGTTGTTGAAAATTTTAGCTTCATTACGTGACCATGTGACGAAATACAGCTATCGCAACGGCACCTGTTTCCATGGAGAACTAGATACATTAGGGCACCTATGCACGGCGTACATGAATTTTTTTATTTATGCACGGGTAAATGTTGAATATATTATTTTGACTTAGTAACATCAATAACTAACAATAATTTTATTACAACTCATAAGAAACTTTTTTCTGGTTATTTGTACATTTTTTCCCCAATCCGGATAGCCACCTAAAATGCTCATAAACCGCACATTTTGGTTAAAAAAAATGTCCCAACAAGTTGTTTATTTATATTCGGCTATTGAACCAGTCAAGTGACAGTTGCATTAGGCTACCGGTACGCACAACGGAATGTTATTGAACCATGCTTAACCTCTGTCAGCGAAAATAGGTTAAAACTATTTAAATAAGGATGTAAATGGAAAAAATACGCCGAGCATAGGAATACGCCGAGCATAGGTTCCACCACTCTAATACATGCACAGCACTTGTAGTATTTATCTATCTTACTCTAATGTTGAACCCCTCCCTATATACAAAAATTATAGGACGAAATGACCTGGGACAAAGAAACAAATCTCCCTTCCGGTATTCTCCCGTGGAAAACGTGTATTACACCTGTCCGCTTTCTTCTAGATGGCTTTCAATTCCGGTGTAAAAAAATAGTAATGTTAGAATAAACATTTATACTTTGCAGTTTTATTACGTTTATGCGTTGTTAAACAGATGACCGACATGCATGTGAAATTTACATGTCCGTTACGATTTCTACACGTCATGGGCATCGGGCACATGCCTAATTTAATTTCGCAGACTGAGTAAAATGTCACATTTTTCAAGTCTAAATATTTGGACTAGTCCAAGGGCAACCTTTTTGGCAAATAAACATGTTTGTCCAGTGGGTGTATTTTGATTGAAACCCGTGTCTGTGTTTGTAGCTAGCAACCATATTGTCTGGAAATACACTGGAGTACGAAAACAAACCCGAAACCATAGTTGGGCAATAGGCTTAGCCAAGCAAATATTTTTATGAACTTTTTTGAAGAAACGAGGGGCATGTATTGCTTGTCAGTCTTGTCATCGGGTGTACAAGACTAGGTAGGTACCTGTAAAGAGTCTATGACAACTCTTTTGTTCATAATACGATCACAGAAACATGATGTTGACAGTTTTCCCAAAATTATGTCAAAACCAGAAATAATTCGGAATAGGTGGCGCTTTTCAGACGATAAACGCTTGTATTTCTATTGGAAACATAGAAACAATCATTTGGGTGATTATAGATATATGAGTATAATGTACCCCAAGGAAACTAAATGTAGCATAAGAATATTTACAAAAATATTGTTCATCTTTGCTCACTATGTCGGTCGATTCATGACATGACTTAACTCTGACTATGTTTATATGTTTACATGTTTATATTTATTTCTTTGCCATATTCAAGCTATTATTTGTTTATGGCATAAAGCATGTATATTGCTGATTTTCCATAATAAACTTTGAAACGTTCACTTTGAAGTAGGCCTAAGTAAGATGTTAATATCGAACAATAGAAATTTTCTTTTTAATTTTCTTTATTTTACAACGATTGTGAAGTAAGTTTTAACAACTCATATTAATCACCCTCGTTGGCGCGGATGAAAGAGTAAATGTGGTCATTCGTGTGCGGGAAATCGGAGTACCCGGAGAAAACCCACCTGTCCGATCTTGAGACCACCGTACAATAGTAATATGCATAGGTCTATGAAGTTATAGTAGGACAGGTAGGATTTATGGGAGTAAAGTATTAATTATATGTTTATTTTCGACCTATGACATATCTATGTACACTATGCTCCATAAACTTATTATGGACGTCAAAGCCAATTAATGGTCTATTGGAATGCATAGGTTCTAATTTCTTATAATCTATATGTTGCTTCTTCTCTTCTTCGTGTTTCCCTTTCTTATTAGTAATCATCAAATTTAGTAACGTGTTTGCGCAACTCTTGTATTCAGTCACTGTGTTACAATCTAGTCTTTTGGGGAGGGTCGTAAGGGTCGTAACTAATGTTGTTTAAAAATGTGGCCCAACCCATTTGCTTCAGCATATCATGATAATTATTGTGCAAAACAATGCCATGAAACGTATAATATTATTAAGCATACTTTTAAGTTTGTTCATTTGTTTTGTTTTGTGCATTGTATATATAGATGAATGCAATACAATATGATTAAACTACTGTATATTGCTTGATGTCAAGTATCAGTCGACCTTCTTGAGCAGGTAGAAACTGCATCCTCTCTCCAGATGTGTGGAATTTCGTTTGAATCAGTTAGAAAGAACGGGGGCTAATTATGCATACATTTTCTGTTCTCAGTGTGTGAAAATAGCTCATCTCATCTGGACCAGTGGCTCTAATTTATATAATACTTAAAGTTCATCAGCAGCTTATGCACATTAATCCAGTCAACTGTAGTGCGGGGCATATATTGATATAGTCCTGCGACCGTCGTCTAGCTGGTATACTGGTGGTATTTTAACATATCCATACGATTATAAACTGGTTATTTAAAGATGTTTAGTTTAATCATATTGTATTGCAAATCAATAGTTAATGTTATGCACAGAACGATACAATACATAGTATGAAAGTGCAAATGGTTTGGGCCACACGTTTTGACAACATTATAATTATGTTATGTTATGTTTCGGGTTTTACGTCTGCACCAGCACCATTTCGGGCTATATCGACGGCGGGCAGTTTACTTAACAACACTTTTCCTGGGCAGGCTCCAGCGGTTAACCAATACTTTGGTGCACCACCATCAGTAAGAAACTGCCAACGTTTTCATATAAATGAGACACGGCCTGAGCGGGGCTCGAACCCGTGATCATCAGTGATGATAGGTTACAGTGGTATACAAGTCAGCGACCTTAACCACTCGACCACGGAGGCGGAGTTTTGACAACATTAGATAACGACCCGCACCAGTGCACCACAGATGTCAACCACAGCGACATGTTTGTCCTGGATGACAACATATATTTTCTTCGAATGGGCAACATATGTTGCTCTTTTCTAACAAGTTATAACCCGGAGATTTCCTTAATCAATTCTCACCAATGCCATGTTTATGCTATGTATTTATGCCCAACATATCGGGAAATCATTACTAATTATGTCGATTTTATTAAGAGGTGATCAATGCACATCCAAAGTATAACCATAACCACAGTATTCAAACGTAACACACATTGAATAGCAAGACTTTTAGGAGTTGACGCTTATATGACATTTGATAATGTTCTGTTTTGGAAGTGTGCCTTTGGGTGTTTTTACTTTTAATTATCGTCGCTACAGGTTGCCCATATTATCGGCGCTTCCTGGTGAGATTACATGTAGTCATTTTACATTGTAGATGATAGTGCAATGATACAGGCGGATACCCATTCCAGAGACTCCTCTGGTTTATTAACATGCACGATGTAAAGCACCGACACGATACAGGTGTCAGATTTTTTAACCACTGTTTATGACAAACGCCTCCCAGTCATACTCAGCATTGAGTGTTGGGAGTCATGTGTTCGCGATTATGCGATTTGGATATGACGATAACGACAGTTCGATTTTACCATTCGAGAGAAACTGTATGGCGCCGATTTTTTTCCAAATAAAATTGCAATATCGCATACGGCTGAATCACGGTATTGTAAATGTAATTTGATATATCATTTTATGCAATCATTTATGTATTATGTATACATATGATGAGAATGTTGTCACATACATATCTTAAATCGAAAGTATAACTTTCGACTGAAGTCATTAGTATTCGCGACTATATATCCTTTTTTATTATTTAACCATTTCACCCATAGAAACACCTCTTGACGCCATTACCAATACGACATACATTGACAATGTAGTAGCCAAAACAATGTTCATAATAAAGGCCAGAATCTCATGTAGTCTCAGTAATATCTATGGAAGTGGGATAGATATGGTGACTACTTATCCACTGCATGATAGCTACATGTCTGAACATTGTTTGTATGGAGATATAATAGTATATTAACCTAAATCTCTATGAAGGAAATGGTTAAATGGCTGTTGTTTGTATGGAGATATAATGGTATACTAACCTAAATCTCTATGAAGGAAAGGGTTATTGTCGCTACCGTTGCTCATTTTACCTAACAACACCTTTCCTGGGCAGGCTCCAGCGGTGAACCAGTACTTTGTGCACCAACTTCCATAAGAAGCTGCAGCAAAAATTAAGTTGAGATATTGCGTTGTGATATTTCACTCTTGAGTGCGGTTTGGGGTAGAGGATAATCCCACTAAACATGTGGCAGTAAACTAAAGCTGAAAAGTAGAATACTCTTCAATTTAACCCTAACTTCCAGATTACTCCAAATTGTCCCAAGATTACTGCCAATTGTATACTTTGTTACTGTATTCTATCGTTAACGTGAGAGTTCAAGGTTAGCAGTTTGGTCGCAGATGCTTGGGGTATGGACAAATGTTTTTTTTAAGAACACTTAATAGGCTTGACAGGAAGCATTTACTTGAGAGTGCGGTGAAAGCATTTAATATTGGATGAATCCTAACCCTAACTTAAACCCGCGAGGGGTTGACATTAGAGGAAGATAGATAGATAAACATAACCACAACCCTAACCTTGCACTCACAAGAGTGATATCACACGAATCAAGATTAATCTGAAGAAACTAACAGTAAATTATTTAGTTAATAACTTTGGACCTAGTTCAAAGGACAGACAATTATCATGACCTATTTGTTGACATATAGTTACCCAGTGAGTGGTTTGAACAAGTTAGGCGAGTATTTATGGACTCTATGCACTCTTGTAGTAATTACATGTTTTGTTATTTCAGGAATAGATAAAACATGGAGTCTTCAGAGAGCATGGATTCCCCAGAGAGCATGGATTCCCCAGAGAGCATGGATTCCCCGGAGAGCATGGAATCTCCGGAGTATGACCGGAATCCTTCCCCACCGCCGGAACTTGCAGAGCATCCGGAGCTACTGCGAGCAGAGAGTATCGGTAACACTGCATTCAGTAAACACTGGCTCTTCACGACCTTGATCAAGTTGATTGAGGTTAGTAATTGAACAATCCCCAATCAACATTGTTATAATAGCAGCACCAATTTCAACTTATTTCTTATATGTTATTGTTAGCCAAATCACCTATTAGAGAGTCATTAGAAAGTTCATAATTATGTTATACTTAACTCTTTGTCAACCGTGAAAATAAGTAAAATATGTCATGCCATTTCATCATCATAACGACACAATTCTTATGAAATGCCATGACATATTTCCCAAGTTCAGATACAAAGATTCAAAGTATGCAAAATACATTAATGAATTTTCATCAGATTTGCTACAATTATTTGAAGTATCTATAACCGTTATTTTACCCAGCATGCAAAGAGTACACTCGTAGTATGCATGACCTCATCATCAGAATGGTGGTTCTGTGTACATGCTTGTGTCCGATCTTGTCTTGGTTGTATTGTCCCGGGACACGTCGAGCGATTTTTATAATTGCTCCTCATAAATATTCGCCAGTTTTTTGGCTTGTCTCTCGGCCATACGTCGGCTTATTACTATCATCACATTTCTGGAGGAGAAAAGTGTCGATTATGGCCGGGAATATACGGTAATCGACTTATGGTCGGGAATATACGGTAATCGACTTATGGTCGGGAATATACGGTAATCGACTTATGGTCGGGAATATACGGTAATCGACTTATGGTCGGGAATTTACGGTAATTGACTTGTGGTCGGGAATATACGGTAATCGACTTATGGTCGGGAATATACGGTAATCGACTTATGGCCGGGAATATACGGAAATAGACTTATGGTCGGGAATATACGGTAATCGACTTATGGTCGGGAATATACGGTAATCGACTTATGGTCAGGAATATACGGTAATCGACTTATGGTCAGGAATATACGGAAATAGACTTATGGTTGGGAATATACGGAAATAGACTTATGGTTGGGAAATACGGTAATAGACTTATGGTCGGGAATATACGGTAATAGACTTATGGTTGGGAATATACGGTAATCGACTTATGGTCAGGAATATACGGTAATCGACTTATGGTCAGGAATATACGGAAATAGACTTATGGTTGGGAATATACGGAAATAGACTTATGGTTGGGAAATACGGTAATAGACTTATGGTCGGGAATATACGGTAATAGACTTATGGTCGGGAATATACGGTAATAGACTTATGGCCGGGAATATACGGTAATCGACTTATGGTCGGGAATATACGGAAATAGACTTATGGTCGGGAATATACGGTAATCGACTTATGGTCGGGAATATACGGTAATAGACTTATGGCCGGGAATATACGGTAATCGACTTATGGTCGGGATATACGGAAATAGACTTATGGTCGGGAATATACGGTAATAGACTTATGGCCGGGAATATACGGTAATCGACTTATGGTCGGGAATATATGGTAATCGACTTATGGTCGGGAATATACGGTAATCGACTTATGGTCGGGAATATACGGTAATAGACTTATGGTCGGGAATATACGGTGATCGACTTATGGTCGGGAATATACGGTAATCGACTTATGGTCAGGAATATACGGAAATAGACTTATGGTTGGGAATATACGGAAATAGACTTATGGTTGGGAAATACGGTAATAGACTTATGGTCGGGAATATACGGTAATAGACTTATGGTTGGGAATATACGGTAATAGACTTATGGTTGGGAATATACGGTAATCGACTTATGGTCAGGAATATACGGAAATAGACTTATGGTTGGGAATATATGGAAATAGACTTATGGTTGGGATATACGGAAATAGACTTATGGTCGGGAATATACGGTAATAGACTTATGGCCGGGAATATACGGTAATCGACTTATGGTCGGGAATTTACGGTAATTGACTTGTGGTCGGGAATATACGGTAATCGACTTATGGCCGGGAATATACGGAAATAGACTTATGGTCGGGAATATACGGTAATCGACTTATGGTCGGGAATATACGGTAATCGACTTATGGTCAGGAATATACGGTAATCGACTTATGGTCAGGAATATACTGAAATAGACTTATGGTTGGGAATATACGGAAATAGACTTATGGTTGGGAAATACGGTAATAGACTTATGGTCGGGAATATACGGTAATAGACTTATGGTTGGGAATATACGGTAATCGACTTATGGTCAGGAATATACGGTAATCGACTTATGGTCAGGAATATACGGAAATAGACTTATGGTTGGGAATATACGGAAATATACTTATGGTTGGGAAATACGGTAATAGACTTATGGTCGGGAATATACGGTAATAGACTTATGGTCGGGAATATACGGTAATAGACTTATGGCCGGGAATATACGGTAATCGACTTATGGTCGGGAATATACGGAAATAGACTTATGGTCGGGAATATACGGTAATCGACTTATGGTCGGGAATATACGGTAATAGACTTATGGCCGGGAATATACGGTAATCGACTTATGGTCGGGATATACGGAAATAGACTTATGGTCGGGAATATACGGTAATAGACTTATGGCCGGGAATATACGGTAATCGACTTATGGCCGGGAATATATGGTAATCGACTTATGGTCGGGAATATACGGTAATCGACTTATGGTCGGGAATATACGGTAATAGACTTATGGTCGGGAATATACGGTACTCGACTTATGGTCGGGAATATACGGTAATCGACTTATGGTCAGGAATATACGGAAATAGACTTATGGTTGGGAATATACGGAAATAGACTTATGGTTGGGAAATACGGTAATAGACTTATGGTCGGGAATATACGGTAATAGACTTATGGTTGGGAATATACGGTAATCGACTTATGGTTGGGAATATACGGTAATCGACTTATGGTCAGGAATATACGGAAATAGACTTATGGTTGGGAATATATGGAAATAGACTTATGGTTGGGATATACGGAAATAGACTTATGGTCGGGAATATACGGTAATAGACTTATGGCCGGGAATATACGGTAATCGACTTATGGTCGGGAATATACGGTAATCGACTTATGGTCGGGAATATACGGTAATCTACTTATGGTCGGGAATATACGGTAATCGACTTATGGTCGGGAATATACGGTAATCGACTTATGGTCGGGAATATACGGTAATCGACTTATGGTCAGGAATATACGGTAATCGACTTATGGTCAGGAATATACGGAAATAGACTTATGGTTGGGAATATACGGAAATAGACTTATGGTTGGGAAATACGGTAATAGACTTATGGTTGGGAATATACGGTAATAGACTTATGGTTGGGAATATACGGTAATCGACTTATGGTCGGGAATATACGGTAATCGACTTATGGTCGGGAATATACGGAAATAGACTTATGGTTGGGAATATACGGAAATAGACTTATGGTTGGGAATATACGGTAATAGACTTATGGTCGGGAATATACGGTAATCGACTTATGGCCGGGAATATACGGTAATCGACTTATGGTCAGGAATATACGGAAATAGACTTATGGTCGGGAATATACGGTAATCGACTTATGGTCGAGAATATACGGTAATCGACTTATGGTCGGGAATATACGGAAATAGACTTATGGTTGGGAATATACGGAAATAGACTTATGGTTGGGAAATACGGTAATAGACTTTATGGTCGGGAATATACGGTAATAGACTTATGGCCGGGAATATATGGTAATCGACTTATGGTCGGGAATATACGGTAATCTACTTATGGTCGGGAATATACGGTAATCGACTTATGGTCGGGAATATACGGTAATCGACTTATGGTCGGGAATATACGGTAATCGACTTATGGTCGGGAATATACGGTAATCGACTTATGGTCGGGAATATACGGTAATCGACTTATGGTCAGGAATATACGGAAATAGACTTATGGTTGGGAATATATGGAAATAGACTTATGGTTGGGAAATACGGTAATAGACTTATGGTTGGGAAAATACGGTAATCGTCTTATGGTCGGGAATATACGGTAATCGACATATGCTCGGAATATACGGAAATAGACTTATGGTCGGGAATATACGGAAATAGACTTATGGCCGGGAATATACAGTAATCGTCAGATCTCGATTGGTAGTTTTCTGATGCTACAAATATGTTTATGTACTTCCAGGAAGTAGATAGAGAGAATGAAGAAGAGAGTAACCTAGCTGTAGACATTGATGAGGAACTCCAGAATGAGTTATGTAAACTCTGGGACATGTCCATGAACTCTGTAAGTGTGATTGTAACTCTGGGACATATCCATGAACTCTGTAAGTATGAGTGTAACTCTGGAACATGTCCATGAACTCTGTAAGTGTGATTGTAACTCTGGGACATGTCCATGAACTCTGTAAGTGTGATTGTAACTCTGGAACATGTGCATGAACTCTTAAGTGTGATTGTAACTCTGGGACATGTGCATGAACTCTGTAAGTGTGATTGTAACTCTGGGACATGTGCATGAACTAGTGTGATTGTAACTCTGGGACATGTGCATAAACTCTGTAAGTGTGATTGTAACTCTGGGACATGTGCATGAACTCTGTAAGTGTGATTGTAACGCTGGGACATGTGCATGAACTCTGTAAGTGTGATTGTAACTCTGGGACATGTGCATAAACTCTGTGTGATTGTAACTCTGGGACATGTGCATGAACTCTGTAAGTGTGATTGTAACTCTGGGGCATGTCCATGAACTCTGTAAGTGTGATTGTAACTCTGGGACATGTGCATGAACTCTGTAAGTGTGATTGTAACTCTGGGACATGTGCATGAACTCTGTAAGTGTGATTGTAACTCTGGGACATGTGCATAAACTCTGTGTGATTGTAACTCTGGAACATGTGCATGAACTCTGTTTGTGTGATTGTAACTCTGGGGCATGTCCATGAACTCTGTAAGTGTGATTGTAACTCTGGGGCATGTCCAAATAGCGCAGTGGTTAACACACTCACTTCTGACCAATGCAACTCAGGTTAGATCCTCGGACAGGGAAGTATGTGAGATTGTACTGTGGTCGCCAGATCGGACAGGTGGGTTTTCTCCGGGTTCTCCAGTTTCCTCGTTCACAAACTCATGCCTCTACGGTGGGGTGACATTGCCTATGCGGACCACTCCACACATTTATCTGATTGCATGTTTCAGGAGGTGGCCAAGTTCTTGAGCGAGTTTAAGGCCGTGCAAATTCTGACTGGAACCATTGAGAAGTCCAAGGCACCTCGGGTTATTGTAAGTTTATAGTTTCACGCTTTATTCATATCTTCACTTTAATTTCCTTGAACTATTCTACATTGTTATGTAACATTTATTTAAGGGAACGACTTAGACTAATAGGGGGAACTGAGACCAGACTAATGTAATCCAGCACTATTTGCATTATTTCCTTACATATGACTGTGGACATGTACTATACATTGTATGCATGTAAATAATTATATACATACATGTATATATGTATAGAGCAAATATAATATTATGTACGGGGGACCTCCGTGGCTGAGCGGTTACGGTCGTTAACTTCAAACCACTTGCCCCTATCTGCTGTAGGTTCCAATTACACTGGGGGTGTCAAATTCTTTCATGTGAGGAAGGTGCACCCAAGTACTGGTTAACAGCTGGAGCCTGCCCAGGAAAGGTGTTGTTAGGTAAACTGCCCTCCGGCGATATAGCCCAATATAGTGCTGATGCAGGCGTAAAACCCGAAACATAACATATTCATGTGAGAAAGCTGTCCAACTGGCTTGCAGTGGGTCGGTGGTTCTACCCTGGTGTGTGTCCATGCCTGCAATATTGCTCGTAGGGGCACCCGGGTGTTCCTCATCAACAACAGCTCATTAGCTGGAGAGTCGCCATAGAACCTAAGCGACTTGAAACCCCAGCCCCCCAGCAGTTGTCAATCGACGTGGACTGACGTTTACTGGCTCCTTATTGTTGTAGAAATGTGTCGTACAATAGTTGGATTCTGTCAAGTGATAAAGTGACAATGTTGAAATTTTGTCATAGCACCCTGGAACCCACCCACGGCTGAAACAATGCTTGGAGAGAGCCTTGCTCAATCGTCTAGAAAGTCTCATATGACCTAAGGTTTTCATGCAACGACCTGAAATCCCATAGCGAAGCAAAATAAATTAAATTTTAACTTAAAGGAAGTATTTGTACAAGCTATATTTCTATGTGCAGAAGTATTTGTACAAGTTATATTTTTATGTGCGGAAGTATTTGTACAAGCTATATTTTTATGTGCTGAAGTATTTGTACAAGCTATATTTCTATGTGCAGAAGTATTTGTACAAGCTATATTTCTATGTGCGGAAGTATTTGTACAAACTATATTTCTAAAGTATTTGTACAATCTATATTTCTATGTGTGGAAGTATTTGTACAATCTATATTTCTAAAGTATTTGTACAAGCTATATTTCTATGTGCGGAAGTATTTGTACAAGCTATATTTCTATGTGCGGAAGTATTTGTACAAGCTATATTTCTATGTGTGGAAGTATTTGTACAAGCTATATTTCTGTGTGTGGAAGTATTTGTACAAGCTATATTTCTATGTGCAGAAGTATTTGTACAAGCTATATTTCTATGTGCAGAAGTATTTGTACAAGCTATATTTCTATGTGCAGAAGTATTTGTACAAGCTATATTTCTATGTGCAGAAGTATTTGTACAAGCTATATTTCTATGTGCGGAAGTATTTGTACAAGCTATATTTCTATGTGCAGAAGTATTTGTACAAGCTATATTTCTATGTGCAGAGGTATTTGTACAAACTATATTTCTAAAGTATTTGTACAATCTATATTTCTATGTGTGGAAGTATTTGTACAAACTATATTTCTAAAGTATTTGTACAATCTATATTTCTATGTGTGGAAGTATTTGTACAAGCTATATTTTTATGTGCGGAAGTATTTGTACAAGCTATATTTCTATGTGCGGAAGTATTTGTACAAGCTATATTTCTATGTGTGGAAGTATTTGTACAAGCTATATTTCTGTGTGTGGAAGTATTTGTACAAGCTATATTTCTATGTGCAGAAGTATTTGTACAAGCTATATTTCTATGTGCAGAAGTATTTGTACAAGCTATATTTCTATGTGCAGAAGTATTTGTACAAGCTATATTTCTATGTGCGGAAGTATTTGTACAAGCTATATTTCTATGTGCAGAAGTATTTGTACAAGCTATATTTCTATGTGCAGAAGTATTTGTACAAGCTATATTTCTATGTGCAGAAGTATTTGTACAAGCTATATTTCTATGTGCAGAGGTATTTGTACAAGCTATATTTCTATGTGCAGAAGTATTTGTACAAGCTATATTCTATGTGCAGAAGTATTTGTACAAGCTATATTTCTATGTGCGGAAGTATTTGTACAAGCTATATTTCTATGTGCAGAAGTATTTGTACAAGCTATATTTCTATGTGCAGAAGTATTTGTACAAGCTATATTTCTATGTGCAGAAGTATTTGTACAAGCTATATTTCTATGTGCAGAAGTATTTGTACAAGCTATATTTCTATGTGCAGAAGTATTTGTACAAGCTATATTTCTATGTGCAGAAGTATTTGTACAAGCTATATTTCTATGTGCAGAAGTATTTGTACAATCTATATTTCTATGTGCAGAATTATTTGTACAAGCTATATTTCTATGCGCAGAAGTATTTGTACAAGCTATATTTCTATGCGCAGAAGTATTTATACAAGCTATATTTCTATGTGCAGAAGTATTTGTACAAGCTATATTTCTATGTGCAGAAGTATTTGTACAAGCTATATTTCTATGTGCGGAAGTATTTGTACAAGCTATATTTCTATGTGTGGAAGTATTTGTACAAGCTATATTTCTAAAGTATTTGTACAATCTATATTTCTATGTGTGGAAGTATTTGTACAAACTATATTTCTAAAGTATTTGTACAATCTATATTTCTATGTGTGGAAGTATTTGTACAAGCTATATTTTTATGTGCGGAAGTATTTGTACAAGCTATATTTCTATGTGCGGAAGTATTTGTACAAGCTATATTTCTATGTGTGGAAGTATTTGTACAAGCTATATTTCTGTGTGTGGAAGTATTTGTACAAGCTATATTTCTATGTGCAGAAGTATTTGTACAAGCTATATTTCTATGTGCAGAAGTATTTGTACAAGCTATATTTCTATGTGCAGAAGTATTTGTACAAGCTATATTTCTATGTGCGGAAGTATTTGTACAAGCTATATTTCTATGTGCAGAAGTATTTGTACAAGCTATATTTCTATGTGCAGAAGTATTTGTACAAGCTATATTTCTATGTGCAGAAGTATTTGTACAAGCTATATTTCTATGTGCAGAGGTATTTGTACAAGCTATATTTCTATGTGCAGAAGTATTTGTACAAGCTATATTTCTATGTGCAGAAGTATTTGTACAAGCTATATTTCTATGTGCGGAAGTATTTGTACAAGCTATATTTCTATGTGCAGAAGTATTTGTACAAGCTATATTTCTATGTGCAGAAGTATTTGTACAAGCTATATTTCTATGTGCAGAAGTATTTGTACAAGCTATATTTCTATGTGCAGAAGTATTTGTACAAGCTATATTTCTATGTGCAGAAGTATTTGTACAATCTATATTTCTATGTGCAGAATTATTTGTACAAGCTATATTTCTATGCGCAGAAGTATTTGTACAAGCTATATTTCTATGCGCAGAAGTATTTATACAAGCTATATTTCTATGTGCAGAAGTATTTGTACAAGCTATATTTCTATGTGCAGAAGTATTTGTACAAGCTATATTTCTATGTGCGGAATTATTTGTACAAGCTATATTTCTATGTGTGGAAGTATTTGTACAAGCTATATTTCTATGTGCAGAAGTATTTGTACACGCTATATTTCTATGTGCAGAAGTATTTGTACAAGCTATATTTCTATGCACGGAAGTATTTGTACAAGCTATATTTCTATGTGCAGAAGTATTTGTACAAGCTATATTTCTATGCACGGAAGTATTTGTACAAGCTATATTTCTATGTGCAGAAGTATTTGTACAAGCTATATTTCTATGTGCATGTTTGTTGTAGGAGATCTGTGTGGGCATTCTTGGTAATATGGCATGTGAACAGACGGTATGTAACCAGATGTCGGAAAACCTCAAGTTCATGTAAGCTCTAACCTTTTATTACTAGTACGATATTGAACACACAGATCAGTGTTTTCTCCAGGGTCGAAATTTAGGGCCCATCGGTGACTCCCTTACCAAATTTTAGGGGCCAGTTTCAAAATCATTGGTTCGTGCTGTATGACATGAACTATTTATTTATAGTGTCATATTCAATAAGACAGCTGGTATTATAACGCTGCTTGACAAATTGTGTACAGTCATGTACATTAATACTGTTAATGTACTAATCTGTATCATCTGAACGCTTTGTGGTGTACATAATTGTAACAAATAAGCGTAGTGTCAATGACAAAGTGCTCGGTGATAAAGTCTCTTTTGTTCAAAGGTCGATATAACCAATCTTCTGTCACAATATAGCTGTGTCACAGAACACGCAGGTCGATATAAACAATCTTCTTAAACAATATTCTGTCACAATATAGCTGTGTCACAGAACACACAGGTCGATATAAACAATCTTCTGTCACAATATAACTGTCACAGAACACGCAGGTCGATATAAACAATCTTCTGTCACAATATAACTGTGTCACAGAACACGCAGGTCGATATAAACAATCTTCTGTCACAATATAGCTGTGTCACAGAACACACAGATCGATATAAACAATCTTCTGTCACAATATAGCTGTCACAGAACACACAGGTCGATATAAAAAATCTTCTGTCACAATATAGATGTGTCACAGAACACGCAGGTCGATATAAACAATCTTCTGTCACAATATAGCTGTGTCACAGAACACGCAGGTCGATATAAACAATCTTCTGTCACAATATAGCTGTCACAGAACACACAGGTCGATATAAACAATCTTCTGTCACAATATAGATGTGTCACAGAACACGCAGGTCGATATAAACAAACTTCTGTCACAATATAGCTGTCACAGAACACGCAGGTCGATATAAGCAATCTTCTGTCACAATATAGATGTGTCACAGAACACGCAGGTCGATATAAACAAACTTCTGTCACAATATAGATGTGTCACAGAACACGCAGGTCGATATAAACAAACAATCTTCTGTCACAATATAGCTGTGTCACAGAACACGCAGGTCGATATAAACAATCTTCTGTCACAATATAGATGTGTCACAGAACACGCAGGTCAATATAAACAAACTTCTGTCACAATATAACTGTGTCACAGAACACGCAGGTCGATATAAACAATCTTCTGTCACATAGCTGTGTCACAGAACAAGCAGGTCGATATAAACAAACAATCTTCTGTCACATTATAGCTGTGTCACAGAACACGCAGGTCGATATAAACAATCTTCTGTCACAATATAGATGTGTCACAGAACACGCAGGTCGATATAAACAAACTTCTGTCACAATATAACTGTGTCACAGAACACGCAGGTCAATATAAACAATCTTCTGTCACAATATAGCTGTGTCACAGAACACGCAGGTCGATATAAACAAACAATCTTCTGTCACATTATAGCTGTGTCACAGAACAAGCAGGTCGATATAAACAAACAATCTTCTGTCACATTATAGCTGTGTCACAGAACACGCAGGTCGATATAAACAATCTTCTGTCACAATATAGATGTGTCACAGAACACGCAGGTCGATATAAACAATCTCCCTAAACAACACCACCACTTCTCCCTAAACAACACAACCACTTCTCCCTAAACAACACCACCACTTCTCCCTAAACAACATCACCACTTCTCCCTAAACAACATCACCACTTCTCCCTAAACAACACAACCACTTCTCTCTAAACAACACAACCACTTCTCCCTAAACAACACCACCACTTCTCCTAAACTTTCTAAACTTCTCCCTAAACTTCTCCCTAAACTTTCTCCATAAACAACACCACCACTTCTCCCTAAACAACACCACCACTTCTCCCTAAACACTTCTCCCTAAACAACACAACCACTTCTCCCTAAACAACACCACCACTTCTCCCTAAACAATACAACACTTCTCCCTAAACAACACCACCACTTCTCCCTAAACAACACCACCACTTCTCCCTAAACATACACCACTTCTCCCTAAACAACATCACCATTTCTCCATAAACTTCTCCCTAAACACCACCACTTCTCCCTAAACAACACACCACTTCTCCCTAAACAACACAACCACTTCTCCCTAAAAACACCACCACTTCTCCCTAAACAACACTTCTCCCTAAACAACACCACCACTTCTCCCTAAACAACACCACCACTTCTCCCTAAACAATACAACACTTCTCCCTAAACAACACAACCTTCTCCCTAAACAACACCACCACTTCTCCCTAAACAACACCACCACTTCTCCCTAAACAATACACCTTCTCCCAAACCACTTCTCCTAATACACCACTTCCCTAAACAACACTTCAAACACACCACCACTTCTCCCTAAACAACACCACCACTTCTCCCTAAACTTCTCTAAACAACACCACCACTTCTCCCTAAACAACACCACCACTTCCCCTAAACAACACAACCACTTCTCCCTAAACACCACCACTTCTCTCTAAATATAACCACTTCTCCCTAACACACCACCACTTCTCCCAACTTCTCCCTAAACAACACAACCACTTCTCCTAAACAACACCACCACTTCCCCTAAACTTCTCCATAAACAACACCACCACTTCTCCCTAAACAACACCACCACTTCTCCCTAAACAACACCACCACTTCTCCCTAAACAACCCCACTTCTCCCTAAACAACACCACCACTTCTCCCTAAATAATACAACCACTTCTCCCTAAACAACACAACCACTTCTCCCTAAACAACACCACCACTTCTCCCTAAACTTCTCCATAAACAACACACCACTTCTCCCTAAACAACACCACCACTTCTCCCTAAACAACACCACCACTTCTCCCTAAACAACACAACCACTTCTCCCTAAACAACACCACCACTTCTCTCTAAATAATACAACCACTTCTCCCTAAACAACACCACCACTTCTCCCTAAACAACACCACCACTTCTCCCTAACAACACAACCACTTCTCCCTAAACAACACCACCACTTCTCTCTAAACAATACACCACTTCTCCCTAAACAACACCACCACTTCTCCAACTAAACAACACCACCACTTCTCCTAATAAACAACCACTTCTCCCTAAACAACACCACCACTTCTCCCTAAACTTCTCCCTAAACAACACCACCACTTCTCCCTAAACAACACCACTTCTCCCAAACAACACCACCACTTCTCCCTAAAAATACAACCACTTCTCCCTAAACAACACCACCACTTCTCCCTAAACTTCTCCCTAAACAACACCACCACTTCTCCCTAAACAATACAACCACTTCTCCCTAAACAACACCACCACTTCTCCCTAAACTTCTCTTTTTTTTAACACACCCACTTCTCCCTAAACAACACCACCACTTCTCCCTAAACAATACAACCACTTCTCCCTAAACAACACCACCACTTCTCCCTAAACAATACAACCACTTCTCCCTAAACAACACTTCCATTTCTCCCTAAACAACACAACCACTTCTCCCTAAACAACACAACCACTTCTCTCTAAACACCACCACCACTTCTCCCTAATTTTTTAAAATTCAGACAGTATTGTTCAGTACGATACACTGGCCATCATTGTAAAGCACTCCTTCTATTTAAATATTGTATTTAGGGGTCATATTGTGTATATTAACCCTATTATGTTGAAATTATTAAATAATACCATTAGATGAAGCAATCAGCTGCTTTCTCACTTCTCCCAAACATTTGGGTCTAGCTTGAGCCCTGTTTTAGTGATGAAAACCTTATTAAAAAGCACACACCCCAGTGACCCCACCCCCTGCCGAGGATGCATGTATCAGTTTAGATCAGTTCACAGATGCACTTTGGTGATTTATGGTATTGTTTCAAAGTTAGATTTTCATTCCTTTCAGAGATTTGGTTTTATTTCTCCTGGAGACGAGAGATGTACCGACACTGGTGGAGAATACAAGGTATATACGCTTTCATCCGAGCCAACGAGAGTGATTAATATAAGTTGTTAAAGCTTGCTTCGCAATCGTTGTAAAAAAAAAAAGGTATTTAAAAAAAAATACAAGGTATGTTCTGTACTGTGTATGTGACCATGTCCAATTGTAATTATGTCTCTCTCCTCCCTCTCAGGAGGGAGGGAGACATATTGTCTTTGCCATACTGTCCATCCATCTCTCCGGTTTTATATTGTCCACGCTTCCACCCCTTGGCAGGAAACATCAGTATAATGCCTAGTAATGCATATTGTCATCCGATTGGATGATCTTTGGCAGATGTTATGGCCCTTTTAACATTTTCTGCATATGACTTTATATCTCCAAGCTTTGCATGAAGCATCAGTATTATGTCTTGTTGTGCATTTTATAATCCCATTATGTTGGACGAGTATTTGCAGATTTACGGCCCTTGGAATATTTTTATAACACAAGGCTTGTCAGCACTTCGTCGATAAATAGAATATTAGGCAGAGTCGATAAATAGAATATTAGGCAGAGTCGATAAATAGAATATTAGAGTCTCGTATATTTTCTCCAACTCTCCTAATAGACAGTAACCTAATATGCAACGGCACTGCACGGACGGATTTATTCATGCTTCAAAGATGAAACAATAGTAGAAGTATTAATTGTTGCATTTTATCCATACATGTTGCACTACATTGTTTTACCAGGTTAATCTACACGTCACTTTCCAACACTGGAAGCAGAGGCCCCTGGATCCTAGCCATACAACGATCAGAGGATGTTCTTGGTCACCTCAAGTTTGTCTTCCAAAGCTCTACTAATTGTAAGTTATGGAGTAGGGAGTTATACCATTGCTCCAACCAGGCTTAAATGGAAGGGCGCTCTGTTGTGCCCTCGATTTGGTACACCCACTAATCTTATAAAAATGTGTTAATAACTATAACTAGAAGTAATATACCATTTCCACGGTGCATCTTAATTCGCGACATGGTTGAAATAGACGCCAGAGGAACCCTGACTGTGCCACCCTGAGGGCCTCACTTCATCCTATGAAAATAAATTAAAATAAAGATTGATTTTCACAATGTTCATACAAATTCTTGTCCAGTTAACCAGTTTAGTTTAAGCATATTTTAGTTTAAACAATATTTATTTCTTTGAATATACATAGTCATATACATAGTATACATAATATTAGTGGTGTAACGATAGGTCGACCTATCGATAGGTCGCGATAGTGGAGCTGGCGATAGCAATAGGTCGATAGCAAAACTCCAAGTCGATAACTATCGCCGATAGTCCATTGAACTATCGATAGTTCGTTTAAAATTCAATTTTGTCGAATGTTTTCACTTACAATTGACAGCGATGCTTTTGAAAGTGAAAGTAACTACTCCAGTTCGCACAGGCGCTTATTTGATTGTATTGTGTACCCGCTGAAAGCTCCCTGGTGATATGATCGCGCAATTGTCCTAGAGGGGTGCGGTAAATGGTCAATACCCCGTAGTGTACTAGACGACCGCTATGCAATCGTAACTGGAAGCAGTGAACTGTGTATGACAATGGCATGTGCCATGATGAGATTGATGATGAGTAATGACAAGTTAAATGTTATCCTCCTGTCTGGTACATGTGCCATGCGCAGACAGCAGGGCCCGAGCTGCCAATTGCCATTCTCGCCAATGGCTACAATATTGCAAAATTGGCTAATAAAAACTCAGTTTGGCGAAAATTTATAAAAACGGCGAAAATCTGTAAAATATCCGAAAATTGGAAATTACTCGAGTCAAGGTGAAATCATGTCGCGCGTGACTATTATCTTGGACTATAATCAGGGGCCACGCTGTCAGTCGCCACAAGAGCCAAATGGCGATTTTGCGATAGAAATGGCTCCTAAAATTTCAATTTGGCGATTTTCAATAAATTGCACAAAAAATCGGCATAAATAACGTTTGTGCCATATTTTAACCTTTCATACTCGACTGGTTTTATTTACCATTGACGACGGCGCTTTCCAGTTAAAGAAAAATCGATACACAGTCTGTGTTCATTGTAACTTTGACTGGTTACAATTTTTTGGCTCTGATATACGCTATCGTTTGGCGAAACAATCGATTCACAGTCAAAAAAGCTGTGTACATGTGCTGGAGGCATATTCCCATCATAAATTGCAATCAAAACACAACAAACTTGTAAATTAGCGGTATATGATCACACATTTACAGTTTTGTATAATGGGAATGATTTGATAATTGAGGTCCTTTATGAAAACGGCAGTACTTGATCGGTGAAATGATGACATTGTTTGAAGATTATGTAAACATGATCGGATGACTGTAACTTGTGTACATAATTAGGTAATAATTATTGGCGTTGTTTTTCACAAATAAAATCAAAGGTAGTAGTTGTGAAAAATATGATTTTCGTGTCCTCGACTATAAAAAGTGAATGAAACTTGTCCAAATCGCCGATAAATAAACGTAAAAAAAAATCCAAATCGTCACTTGTCAAAATGGCTACGCTACTTTCGGTTTTAAACGTCCGAAATGGACTTAGTAAATGAAACCTAGACAGTGATGAAAATTTCCATTGACGGCCCAGACAAGTTCAACTTCAAATCGGCATTTGTAATGTGGTCCAAGAAGAACAGACGCATTTTGAACTGAATGTTGTGCAATTTGTTAGACATAGTGGATACTTGTACATGTATGTAATTCTGATGTATTTTTAAATTATTATGACCAAGAAAATAATTAAAGTTGTAAAAGTTCATTGGATTGTCTTCAAAAATGAATAGTATTCATGTCTTTTTGAGCTTAAAGTTCATTTGAAATGTAATCCTGTGTTGGCTTCCATTATTAATCATTGTCACAGGGCTACATTGTAAAATAAACTTTTAGCCTTAACAGGTATGCATTCTTTCATTCTAATTTCTATATTAATACTTCTTCCAGAAAAAAACGGGCTAGAATCTCACCATTTACAAATAAAAATACCCAAAAAAATCAAACCAGGGAGGGGGGGATGACACCCCTCCCAGAGGGGACGACACCGCTCCAGCACACACCCCATCTTTCAAACAGATAAGTGGCCCCAACTTTTTTCAGCCCAGTGTGGGCCCTGATAATCGATAATTGGCTGGAGAATCATACAAGCGTGTTGTTTGTTTATTTAACCGGGCATAATGTTTGATTAGTGTGCAAACACGGGACACACTATGAATGCTTATTATATTGAGCAGGTGATAATTAAGAGTAGGGCGGCATTACATTGTTGTCCAAATCCTTTGTAGACGAAAATTATGCTACCAAATTGAAAAGCTTTACACGACTGTTAGACGTAGAGTGGTGGAACCTATGCTTGGCGTACATCCTACATATCATGGCCTATAAAAACAATTAAATGAACTTGTCGTATATTATTATTTTCTTAAGACGTACACAACTTCCAACAAATTGTTGTTGAAAATTTTAGCTTTATTACGTGACCATGCGCCTCAATACAGCTATTGCAATGGCACCTGTTTCCATGGGGAACTAGATACTTTAGGGCAACTAAGCACGACGTACATGAATATTTTTATTTATGTCACAGTGTAGCTCCAGATCTGCCTGCGCATCCGCCAATGCTAATGCGCAGGCTGATCTGGAGCAACACTGTTCGCATATGGCATGTGACAAATGCTACCTGTGGCAGGTTAAGTGTTAAGAGTTAGACATGTTTGTTTAAGTTTCATACTGTTTTTTAAGTTTCATACTAAGTATAAGTCTGTGTTCTAGCTACTTAACCTATTCTAGTCATATTAAACTCTTTTTTGCATTGATATAGATTCATTAAATCAGTGTCCAACCAGCATTGCATATTACCTGTGTTTAACCAAACTATCGCAATAGTACCGTGATAGCATAGTGACTATCGCAATAGTATCGTGATAGCATAGTGACTATCGCAATAGTATTGTGATAGCATAGTGACTATCGCAATAGTACCGTGATAGCATAGTGACTATCGCAATAGTACCGTGATAGCATAGTGACTATCGCAATAGTACCGTGATAGCATAGTGACTATCGCAATAGTACCGTGATAGCATAGTGACTATCGCAATAGTATCGTGATAGCATAGTGACTATCGCAATAGTACCGTGATAGCATAGTGACTATCGCAATAGTATCGTGATAGCATAGTGACTATCGCAATAGTATCGTGATAGCATAGTGACTATCGCAATAGTATCGTGATAGCATAGTGACTATCGCAATAGTATCGTGATAGCATAGTGACTATCGCAATAGTATCGTGATAGCATAGTGACTATCGCAATAGTATCGTGATAGCATAGTGACTATCGCAATAGTATCGTGATAGCATATGACTATCGCAATAGTATCGTGATAGCATAGTGACTATCGCAATAGTACCGTGATAGCATAGTGACTATCGCAATAGTACCGTGATAGCATAGTGACTATCGCAATAGTATCGTGATAGCATAGTGACTATCGCAATAGTACCGTGATAGCATAGTGACTATCGCAATAGTATCGTGATAGTATTTTCAACTATCGTGATACTATTGTGATAGTCATTTTGGCCTCAATAGTCACCTCTACATAATATGTACATACATGTAGGATTGAGGAGAAAGCAACTTGCTTATATGGTTACCTCTTTCCTAAAAGCATATTTTATTGCTTGATTCGTTTTACATTATACATTATTCTGCGTTATCAGGACTTCCACTATTCCCAAAGCATATGCAATGCAATACATTTATGACCAGGTCAGAGAAGAGAACATAAAATCATGAATGTGCTAGGTCAGTCTTATCCCATCAACCTCCCACCACCACACCCACCGGTGACTGAATACTTCAAGTAGTCTTATCCCATCAACCTCCCACCACCACACCCACCGGTGACTGAATTCTTCAAGTAGTCTTATCCCATCAACCCCCCACCACCACACCCACCGGTGACTGAATTCTTCAAGTAGTCTTATCCCATCAACCCCCCACCACCACACCCACCGGTGACTGAATACTTCAAGTAGTCTTATCCCATCAACCCCCCACCACCACACCCACCGGTGACTGAATTCTTCAAGTAGTCTTATCCCATCAACCCCCCACCACCACACCCACCGGTGACTGAATACTTCAAGTTGTGGGCGTTTAATCAATTAACTATTAGTCCGTCCTGTTCCAGGGTTCTGTCTGAATGTTTGTCTGCGCCACTTCTGTAGCCAATTGAAAAACACTGGAGCCAATTCGAAAAACTTGGAGCCAACTAAAAGTCATATAGTTCACAAAGAAATCTTTAAAGCCATGTATTTGACAAAACATGTGCCAAAAAAATAAAATTTAAAAAAGTTGCGCCAAATATTTTCGCCAATTCACAAAATTTAGCACCAATATTTATTTTTTGTCTCAATTGGTGCCTTTGGCGACCGACAGCGGGAACCCTGCTGTTCTATAGCCATTCAATAACGTGGCTTAGGTGAGTTGTCTGTCCTATTTCAGGTGATTTGCTTAAGAACACGGCTGAACTTGTCGATACTTTGCTTGACCTTGAACCTGACCTTTGTGTATCCTGGGCAACGATAGAGTTCATTCATTCGCTGCTTGAAGCCACGGAGCAGATAGGGTAGGTATTGGAAGTAATGTTAACATTCAATCAGGACATTAGCTAGAGCCTCATTTAGCACTATTTTACACATGGATGGGCACCCAGGTAGAACCACTGTCCTTCAAGCTGGATAGCTTCGTTACATGAAAGAACTTGACACTCCCCTTAACACTCCGCCTCGAACCTGCAGCAGCGCGGAGTAAGTAATTTGAAGTCAATGACCTTAACCATATGGAGGCCCTGCATGTATAGTGAAAGCTACAGATTTGCATGATAACTGTTTAATATATTTTAGGAGCAGTCATAGTGAAGGCCACGGATTGGCATGATAACTGTGTAATATATTTTAGGAGCAGTCATAGTGAAGGCCACGGATTGGCATGATTGATAACTGTGTAATATATTTTAGGAGCAGTCATAGTGAAGGCCACGGATTGGCATGATAACTGTGTAATATATTTTAGGAGCTGTCATAGTGAAGGCCACGGATTGGCATGATAAATGTGTAATATATTTTAGGAGCAGTCATAGTGAAGGCCACAGATTTACAGGATAACTGTGTAATATATTTTAGGAGCAGTCATAGTGAAGGCCACGGATTGGCATGATAAATGTGTAATATATTTTAGGAGCAGTCATAGTGAAGGCCACGGATTGGCATGATTGATAACTGTGTAATATATTTTAGGAGCAGTCATAGTGAAGGCCACAGATTTACAGGATAACTGTGTAATATATTTTAGGAGCTGTCATAGTGAAGGCCACGGATTGGCATGATAGATGTGTAATATATTTTAGGAGCAGTCATAGTGAAGGCCACGGATTGGCATGATAACTGTGTAATATATTTTAGGAGCAGTCATAGTGAAGGCCACGGATTGGCATGATTGATAACTGTGTAATATATTTTAGGAGTAGTCATAGTGAAGGCCACGGATTGGCATGATAACTGTGTAATATATTTTAGGAGCAGTCATAGTGAAGGCCACTGATTTGCATGATAACTGTTTAATATATTTTAGGAGCAGTCATAGTGAAGGCCACAGATTTGAATGATAACTGTGTAATATATTTTAGGAGCAGTCATAGTGAAGGCCACAGATTTGAATGATAACTGTGTAATATATTTTAGGAGCAGTCATAGTGAAGGCCACGGATTGGCATGATTGATAACTGTGTAATATATTTTAGGAGCAGTCATAGTGAAGGCCACTGATTTGCATGGTAACTGTGTAATATATTTTAGGAGCAGTCATAGTGAAGGCCACGGATTGGCATGATAACTGTGTAATATATTTTAGGAGCAGTCATAGTGAAGGCCACGGATTGGCATGATAACTGTGTAATATATTTTAGGAGCAGTCATAGTGAAGGCCACGGATTGGCATGATAACTGTTTAATATATTTTAGGAGCTGTCATAGTGAATGCCACGGATTGGCATGATTGATAACTGTGTAATATATTTTAGGAGCAGTCATAGTGAAGCCTTAGAGGTGTACTTGCACATTTTTCAGAGTTTCTCTACTACTGAGTCAGGAGTAGAGGCACTAGGTAAGTGTGTTGTGTATGAAAAGAGTAATTTAATCAGTAGTTTGGTTGTGGGACATGAAATTGCTTGCATGGACCCCATGGATACCTGAAACATAGTAAATAATATGATTTTGTATATATTTGAATAATCTACTATATGAATATGATTAAACGCGTTAGAATATGTTGTACTTTATTTTTATCATTTATTTCGTAGCGTACAAACATAATTTTCACATGTTAACAATATACATAGCACTAAATGAATTTGTAGTATATATATATGTATATATTAACATGCTTATCCTTGAATACCGGGTTCCGATGCATCTCCTTGAATACCGGGTTCCGATGCATCTAAGCGAAGAATCAACAATGACATAACATAAAACGAATGAACTTGTGTAAATAGTGTATTATCTGTATAAATAGATCCTTTTCTACATATTCAACGCGAGAAATTATGCTTATTACGCTTATGTAGTGTCAAAAAAGCACATCGACTCATGCCGCTATTGGGAATTCCACTGAGTCGAGATATACCTATGACGACGTATTTCATTGGTTGACTAATTACGTTCTAAATTTAGTTCATTCACTCCCCTGTAACTGCTCTGCGCATTACAGGTATATTACGTCATCTCAAACTAGCCTGAAAATTAATTCTGCGTCACTAAAACAAGTGTCGCATAACCTACTGATACGCAGAGCTTATCCGAGCAGACGGACCAAGAATTGTTATGTTTGCAGTAGTATATTGCAAAATATTGGCTATTTAATGTAATGTACAAAGTTGCATTTGAAGTTTGTTGTTAAAACAGACTGATTGCAATAACATTGCTATAAAAATTACCTTGTAATCTCTCATTTTCCACATTTATTCTGGGGAATCCCGTATCATGTTTACAAACACTGCAGATGAAAATATCGTCACCGGATATTGTGAATATTGAAAACGAGGTCAAAACATAATTCGCGGCGTATCACGTGTACGTCGTTATAAGGAGTCGGACGATATATTTATTACAAAATTCAGTTCTATGTAAGCTGTGTATATGTTATAAAATATGTCAATTTGTAATGTGACCCGCCCTTGTCCGATAGGTAAAATTATGACAAAACGGGTTCGTCCGCCTCCGTGGTCGAGTGGTTACAGTCGCTGACTTGTATACCACTGTAACCTATCATCACTGATGATCACGGGTTCGAGCCCCGCTCAGGTCGTGTCTCATTTATATGAAAAAGTTGGCAGTTTCTTACGGAGGTTGGTGCACCCAAGTACTGGTTAACCGCTTGAGCCTGCCCAGGAAAGGTTTTGTTATGTAAACTGCCCACCTGCGATATAGCCCGAAATGGTGCTGATGCAGGCGTAAAAAAAAACCGAAAATATATGACAAAAAGGGTTCAAACACTTCTAAGAATATGTTGTTCTGCCCGATTAAGACATGATGCATTCATAGCATTGTGGGTGACTGGTTAGATTTCTATTTTTGCAAGCGCTCGCAAAGTAATTCTCATGATGTATGGATATTATGGGAACTCGACAAATTGCTGTGCCCAAACTATCCAACTTGTTTCAAATCAAGATTCATACATTCTCAATTATTTGACCCCACAAACTAGTTTCTATGCAATTTAGAATGTGTACTTTGCCCTTGCTTGATCGCAAGAGATAGCTAATTGGGTCTTTGCTTTAGCTGTTTCTATGAGATTTGGTTCCCTATCTCGTATATTTATTTGTATGTACTGGAGATGTGGAACCAGAACATCTTGTCCTGTTTGGTGCCTTGATATGCTCATGAAAATACTTGGAGCCAACTAAGAGCCATATAGTTAACCCATTTCATTCGGGATACCGTTCAAACAGTATTTGCAAAGAACATAGAGCCAGATCAACACCACCACGGAATGTGCCGTCTGATCAAGGCTATGTAGCAAACAACATAGATCCTGATCAGCACACAGCATCACGCTGCGGCTGATCTGGATCTATGTTGTTTGCAAAAGCCTTTAAATATATCCAGAATGAAATGGGTTAACTAAATAGTTGAAGTCATGTTTTTTACCCCCCAAAAATTAAAATGTTTGGCGACTGAGAGCAGGAAATCTGATTAAATATATGGGGTGACCATTTGGAACCGAAATATAAAGAAAATGTTGACGAATATAAATCTCTTTGGCTAATCATAATGTTTGCATTATTACAAGGGCTTGACCTTGAGCCCTAGCAGCCAAATGATATGTTAAATAAATGGAGTGATCACTTGGGTCCCAAAAATGTAAATTTGAAAATTCTTTGTAAAACAAATCTCTGTTTGTAGTGTAAAACAAATCTCTGTTTGTAGTGTAGTAAAACAAACCTCTGTTTGTAGTGTAGTAAAACAAATCTCTGTTTGTAGTGTAAAACAAATCTCTGTTTGTAGTGTAGTAAAACAAATCTCTGTTTGTAGTGTAGTAAAACAAATCTCTGTTTGTAGTGTAGTAAAACAAATCTCTGTTTGTAGTGTAGTAAAACAAATCTCTGTTTGTAGTGTAGTAAAACAAATCTCTGTTTGTAGTGTAGTAAAACAAATCTCTGTTTGTAGTGTAGTAAAACAAATCTCTGTTTGTAGTGTAGTAAAACAAATCTCTGTTTGTAGTGTAGTAAAACAAATCTCTGTTTGTAGTGTAGTAAAACAAATCTCTGTTTGTAGTGTAGTAAAACAAATCTCTGTTTGTAGTGTAGTAAAACAAATCTCTGTTTGTAGTGTAGTAAAACAAATCTCTGTTTGTAGTGTAGTAAAACAAATCTCTGTTTGTAGTGTAGTAAAACAAATCTCTGTTTGTAGTGTAGTAAAACAAATCTCTGTTTGTAGTGTAGTAAAACAAATCTCTGTTTGTAGTGTAGTAAAACAAATCTCTGTAGTGTAAAACAAATCTCTGTTTGTAGTGTAGTAAAACAAATCTCTGTTTGTAGTGTAGTAAAACAAATCTCTGTTTGTAGTGTAGTAAAACAAATCTCTGTTTGTAGTGTAGTAAAACAAATCTCTGTTTGTAGTGTAGTAAAACAAATCTCTGTTTGTAGTGTAGTGTAAAACAAATCTATGTTTGTAGTGTAGTAAAACAAATCTCTGTTTGTAGTGTAAAACAAATCTCTGTTTGTAGTGTAGTTAAACAAATCTCTGTTTGTAGTGTAGTAAAACAAATCTCTGTTTGTAGTGTAAAACAAATCTCTGTTTGTAGTGTAAAACAAATCTCTGTTTGTAGTGTATGTAAAACAAATCTATGTTTGTAGTGTAGTAAAACAAATCTCTGTGTGTAGTGTAAAACAAATCTCTGTTTGTAGTGTAGTAAAACAAATCTCTGTTTGTAGTGTAGTGTAAAACAAATCTATGTTTGTAGTGTAGTAAAACAAATCTCTGTTTGTAGTGTAAAACAAATCTCTGTTTGTAGTGTAGTAAAACAAATCTCTGTGTGTAGTGTAAAACAAATCTATGTTTGTAGTGTAGTAAAACAAATCTCTGTTTGTAGTGTAGTAAAACAAATCTCTGTGTGTAGTGTAAAACAAATCTATGTTTGTAGTGTAGTAAAACAAATCTCTGTGTGTAGTGTAGTAAAACAAATCTCTGTTTGTAGTGTAGTAAAACAAATCTCTGTTTGTAGTGTAGTTAAACAAATCTCTGTTTGTAGTGTAGTAAAACAAATCTCTGTTTGTAGTGTAAAACAAATCTCTGTTTGTAGTGTAAAACAAATCTCTGTTTGTAGTGTAGTGTAAAACAAATCTATGTTTGTAGTGTAGTAAAACAAATCTCTGTTTGTAGTGTAGTAAAACAAATCTCTGTTTGTAGTGTAAAACAAATCTCTGTTTGTAGTGTAGTAAAACAAATCTCTGTAGTGTAGTAAAACAAATCTCTGTTTGTAGTTTGTAGTGTAGTAAAACAAATCTCTGTTTGTAGTGTAGTGTAAAACAAATCTATGTTTGTAGTGTAGTGTAAAACAAATCTATGTTTGTAGTGTAGTAAAACAAATCTCTGTGTGTAGTGTAAAACAAATCTCTGTTTGTAGTGTAGTAAAACAAATCTCTGTTTGTAGTGTAGTGTAAAACAAATCTCTGTTTGTAGTGTAGTAAAACAAATCTCTGTTTGTAGTGTAGTTAAAACAAATCTCTGTTTGTAGTGTAAAACAAATCTCTGTTTGTAGTGTAAAACAAATCTCTGTTTGTAGTGTAGTGTAAAACAAATCTATGTTTGTAGTGTAGTAAAACAAATCTCTGTTTGTAGTGTAGTAAAACAAATCTCTGTTTGTAGTGTAGTAAAACAAATCTCTGTTTGTAGTGTAAAACAAATCTCTGTTTGTAGTGTAGTAAAACAAATCTCTGTTTGTAGTGTAGTAAAACAAATCTCTGTTTGTAGTGTAGTAAAACAAATCTCTGTTTGTAGTGTAGTAAAACAAATCTCTGTTTGTAGTGTAGTAAAACAAATCTCTGTTTGTAGTGTAGTAAAACAAATCTCTGTTTGTAGTGTAAAACAAATCTCTGTTTGTAGTGTAGTAAAACAAATCTCTGTTTGTAGTGTAGTAAAACAAATCTCTGTTTGTAGTGTAGTAAAACAAATCTCTGTTTGTAGTGTAAAACAAATCTCTGTTT
Source organism: Archivesica marissinica (assembly GCA_014843695.1). NCBI lineage: Eukaryota > Metazoa > Mollusca > Bivalvia > Venerida > Vesicomyidae > Archivesica > Archivesica marissinica. The sequence continues at coordinate 56,579,609 of CM026402.1, forward strand.
GTAGTGTAGTAAAACAAATCTCTGTTTGTAGTGTAGTGTAAAACAAATCTATGTTTGTAGTGTAGTGTAAAACAAATCTATGTTTGTAGTGTAGTAAAACAAATCTCTGTTTGTAGTGTAGTGTAAAACAAATCTCTGTTTGTAGTGTAGTTAAACAAATCTCTGTTTGTAGTGTAGTTAAACAAATCTCTGTTTGTAGTGTAGTAAAACAAATCTCTGTTTGTAGTGTAGTAAAACAAATCTCTGTTTGTAGTGTAGTAAAACAAATCTCTGTTTGTAGTGTAGTAAAACAAATCTCTGTTTGTAGTGTAGTAAAACAAATCTCTGTTTGTAGTGTAGTAAAACAAATCTCTGTTTGTAGTGTAAAACAAATCTCTGTAGTGTAGTAAAACAAATCTCTGTTTGTAGTGTAGTAAAACAAATCTCTGTTTGTAGTGTAGTAAAACAAATCTCTGTTTGTAGTGTAGTAAAACAAATCTCTGTTTGTAGTGTAGTGTAAAACAAATCTATGTTTGTAGTGTAGTAAAACAAATCTCTGTGTGTAGTGTAAAACAAATCTCTGTTTGTAGTGTAGTAAAACAAATCTCTGTTTGTAGTGTAGTGTAAAACAAATCTATGTTTGTAGTGTAGTAAAACAAATCTCTGTTTGTAGTGTAAAACAAATCTCTGTTTGTAGTGTAGTAAAACAAATCTCTGTGTGTAGTGTAAAACAAATCTCTGTTTGTAGTGTAGTAAAACAAATCTCTGTTTGTAGTGTAGTAAAACAAATCTCTGTGTGTAGTGTAAAACAAATCTATGTTTGTAGTGTAGTAAAACAAATCTCTGTGTGTAGTGTAGTAAAACAAATCTCTGTTTGTAGTGTAGTAAAACAAATCTCTGTGTGTAGTGTAGTAAAACAAATCTCTGTTTGTAGTGTAGTTAAACAAATCTCTGTTTGTAGTGTAGTAAAACAAATCTCTGTTTGTAGTGTAGTAAAACAAATCTCTGTTTGTAGTGTAGTAAAACAAATCTCTGTTTGTAGTGTAGTAAAACAAATCTCTGTTTGTAGTGTAGTAAAACAAATCTCTGTTTGTAGTGTAGTAAAACAAATCTCTGTTTGTAGTGTAGTAAAACAAATCTGTTTGTAGTGTAAAACAAATCTCTGTTTGTAGTGTAGTAAAACAAATCTCTGTGTGTAGTGTAAAACAAATCTCTGTTTGTAGTGTAGTAAAACAAATCTCTGTTTGTAGTGTAGTGAAAACAAATCTATTTTGTAGTGTAGTGTAAAACAAATCTATGTTTGTAGTGTAGTGTAAAACAAATCTATGTTTGTAGTGTAGTAAAACAAATCTCTGTTTGTAGTGTAGTAAAACAAATCTCTGTTTGTAGTGTAGTAAAACAAATCTCTGTTTGTAGTGTAAAACAAATCTCTGTTTGTAGTGTAAAACAAATCTTGTTGTAGTGTAGTAAAACAAATCTCTGTTTGTAGTGTAAAACAAATCTCTGTTTGTAGTGTAGTAAAACAAATCTCTGTTTGTAGTGTAAAACAAATCTCTGTTTGTAGTGTAGTAAAACAAATCTCTGTTGTAGTGTAGTAAAACAAATCTCTGTTTGTAGTGTAGTAAAACAAATCTCTGTTTGTAGTGTAAAACAAATCTCTGTTTGTAGTGTAGTAAAACAAATCTCTGTTTGTAGTGTAGTGTAAAACAAATCTATGTTTGTAGTGTAGTGTAAAACAAATCTCTGTTTGTAGTGTAGTAAAACAAATCTCTGTTTGTAGTGTAGTAAACAAATCTCTGTTTGTAGTGTAAAACAATCTCTGTTTGTAGTGTAGTAAAACAAATCTCTGTTTGTAGTGTAGTAAACAAATCTGTTTGTAGTGTAGTAAAACAAATTCTGTTTGTAGTGTAGTAAAACAAATCTCTGTTTGTAGTGTAGTAAAACAAATCTATGTTTGTAGTGTAGTAAAACAAATCTCTGTTTGTAGTGTAGTAAAACAAATCTCTGTTTGTAGTGTAAAACAAATCTCTGTTTGTAGTGTAGTAAAACAAATCTCTGTAGTGTAGTAAAACAAATCTCTGTTTGTAGTGTAGTAAAACAAATCTCTGTTTGTAGTGTAGTGTAAAACAAATCTATGTTTGTAGTGTAGTGTAAAACAAATCTATGTTTGTAGTGTAGTAAAACAAATCTCTGTGTGTAGTGTAAAACAAATCTCTGTTTGTAGTGTAGTAAAACAAATCTCTGTTTGTAGTGTAGTGTAAAACAAATCTATGTTTGTAGTGTAGTAAAACAAATCTCTGTTTGTAGTGTAGTAAAACAAATCTCTGTGTGTAGTGTAAAACAAATATATGTTTGTAGTGTAGTAAAACAAATCTCTGTTTGTAGTGTAGTAAAACAAATCTCTGTTTGTAGTGTAGTAAAACAAATCTCTGTGTGTAGTGTAGTAAAACAAATCTCTGTTTGTAGTGTAGTTAAACAAATCTCTGTTTGTAGTGTAGTAAAACAAATCTCTGTTTGTAGTGTAAAAACAAATCTCTGTTTGTAGTGTAGTAAAACAAATCTCTGTTTGTAGTGTAGTAAAACAAATCTCTGTTTGTAGTGTAGTAAAACAAATCTCTGTTTGTAGTGTAAAACAAATCTCTGTTTGTAGTGTAGTGTAAAACAAATCTATGTTTGTAGTGTAAAACAAATCTCTGTTTGTAGTGTAGTAAAACAAATCTCTGTTTGTAGTGTAAAACAAATCTCTGTTTGTAGTGTAGTGCAAAACAAATCTAGTTTGTAGTGTAGTGTAAAACAAATCTATTTGTAGTGTAGTGAAAACAAATCTATGTTTGTAGTGTAGTAAAACAAATCTCTGTTTGTAGTGTAGTAAAACAAATCTCTGTTTGTAGTGTAGTAAAACAAATCTCTGTTTGTAGTGTAAAACAAATCTCTGTTTGTAGTGTAGTAAAACAAATCTCTGTTTGTAGTGTAGTAAAAAAACCTCTGTTTGTAGTGTAGTAAAACAAATCTCTGTTTGTAGTGTAGTAAAACAAATCTCTGTTTGTAGTGTAGTAAAACAAATCTCTGTTTGTAGTGTAGTAAAACAAATCTCTGTTTGTAGTGTAAAACAAATCTCTGTTTGTAGTGTAGTAAAACAAATCTCTGTTTGTAGTGTAGTAAAACAAATCTCTGTTTGTAGTGTAGTAAAACAAATCTCTGTTTGTAGTGTAAAACAAATCTCTGTTTGTAGTGTAGTAAAACAAATCTCTGTTTGTAGTGTAG
>CM026402.1:56583851-56741351 GCA_014843695.1 Archivesica marissinica
GTTTGTAGTGTAGTAAAACAAATCTCTGTGTGTAGTGTAAAACAAATCTATGTTTGTAGTGTAGTAAAACAAATCTCTGTTTGTAGTGTAGTAAAACAAATCTCTGTTTGTAGTGTAAAACAAATCTATGTTTGTAGTGTAGTAAAACAAATCTCTGTGTGTAGTGTAGTAAAACAAATCTCTGTTTGTAGTGTAGTAAAACAAATCTCTGTTTGTAGTGTAGTAAAACAAATCTCTGTTTGTAGTGTAGTTAAACAAATCTCTGTTTGTAGTGTAGTAAAACAAATCTCTGTTTGTAGTGTAAAACAAATCTCTGTTTGTAGTGTAAAACAAATCTGTGTGTGTAGTGTAGTAAAACAAATCTCTGTTTGTAGTGTAAAACAAATCTGTGTGTGTAGTGTAGTGTAAAACAAATCTATGTTTGTAGTGTAGTAAAACAAATCTCTGTTTGTAGTGTAGTAAAACAAATCTCTGTGTGTAGTGTAGTAAAACAAATCTGTTTGTAGTGTAGTAAAACAAATCTCTGTGTGTAGTGTAGTAAAACAAATCTGTTTGTAGTGTAGTAAAACAAATCTCTGTTTGTAGTGTAGTGTAAAACAAATCTCTGTGTGTAGTGTAGTAAAACAAATCTCTGTTTGTAGTGTAGTGTAAAACAAATCTATGTTTGTAGTGTAGTAAAACAAATCTCTGTTTGTAGTGTAGTGTAAAACAAATCTATGTTTGTAGTGTAGTAAAACAAATCTCTGTTTGTAGTGTAGTGTAAAACAAATCTCTGTTTGTAGTGTAGTAAAACAAATCTCTGTGTGTAGTGTAAAACAAATCTCTGTTTGTAGTGTAGTAAAACAAATCTCTGTTTGTAGTGTAGTGTAAAACAAATCTATGTTTGTAGTGTAGTGTAAAACAAATCTCTGTTTGTAGTGTAGTAAAACAAATCTCTGTTTGTAGTGTAGTGTAAAACAAATCTATGTTTGTAGTGTAGTGTAAAACAAATCTATGTTTGTAGTGTAGTAAAACAAATCTCTGTTTGTAGTGTAGTGTAAAACAAATCTCTGTTTGTAGTGTAGTTAAACAAATCTCTGTTTGTAGTGTAGTAAAACAAATCTCTGTTTGTAGTGTAGTAAAACAAATCTCTGTTTGTAGTGTAGTGTAAAAACAAATCTCTGTTTGTAGTGTAGTAAAACAAATCTCTGTTTGTAGTGTAGTGTAAAACAAATCTCTGTTTGTAGTGTAGTAAAACAAATCTCTGGTAGTGTAGTAAAACAAATCTCTGTTTGTAGTGTAGTAAAACAAATCTCTGTTTGTAGTGTAGTAAAACAAATCTCTGTTTGTAGTGTAGTAAAACAAATCTCTGTTTGTAGTGTAAAAACAAATCTCTGTTTGTAGTGTAGTAAAACAAATCTCTGTGTAGTGTAGTAAAACAAATCTCTGTTTGTAGTGTAGTAAAACAAATCTCTGTTTGTAGTGTAGTAAAACAAATCTCTGTTTGTAGTGTAGTAAAACAAATCTATGTTTGTAGTGTAGTAAAACAAATCTCTGTTTGTAGTGTAGTAAAACAAATCTCTGTTTGTAGTGTAGTAAAACAAATCTCTGTTTGTAGTGTAGTAAAACAAATCTCTGTTTGTAGTGTAAAACAAATCTCTGTTTGTAGTGTAGTAAAACAAATCTCTGTGTGTAGTGTAAAACAAATCTCTGTTTGTAGTGTAGTAAAACAAATCTCTGTTTGTAGTGTAGTAAAACAAATCTCTGTTTGTAGTGTAGTAAACAAATCTCTGTTGTAGTGTAAAACAAATCTCTGTTTGTAGTGTAAAACAAATCTCTGTTTGTAGTGTAAAACAAATCTCTGTTTGTAGTGTAGTAAAACAAATCTCTGTTTGTAGTGTAGTAAAACAAATCTCTGTTTGTAGTGTAGTAAAACAAATCTCTGTTTGTAGTGTAAAACAAATCTCTGTTTGTAGTGTAGTAAAACAAATCTCTGTGTGTAGTGTAGTAAAACAAATCTCTGTTTGTAGTGTAAAACAAATCTCTGTTTGTAGTGTAAAACAAATCTGTGTGTGTAGTGTAGTAAAACAAATCTCTGTTTGTAGTGTAAAACAAATCTCTGTGTGTAGTGTAGTGTAAAACAAATCTATGTTTGTAGTGTAGTAAAACAAATCTCTGTTTGTAGTGTAGTAAAACAAATCTATGTTTGTAGTGTAGTAAAACAAATCTCTGTGTGTAGTGTAGTAAAACAAATCTGTTTGTAGTGTAGTAAAACAAATCTCTGTTTGTAGTGTAGTGTAAAACAAATCTCTGTGTGTAGTGTAGTAAAACAAATCTCTGTTTGTAGTGTAGTGTAAAACAAATCTATGTTTGTAGTGTAGTAAAACAAATCTCTGTTTGTAGTGTAGTGTAAAACAAATCTATGTTTGTAGTGTAGTAAAACAAATCTCTGTTTGTAGTGTAGTGTAAAACAAATCTCTGTTTGTAGTGTAGTAAAACAAATCTCTGTGTGTAGTGTAAAACAAATCTCTGTTTGTAGTGTAGTAAAACAAATCTCTGTGTGTAGTGTAGTGTAAAACAAATCTATGTTTGTAGTGTAGTGTAAAACAAATCTCTGTTTGTAGTGTAGTAAAACAAATCTCTGTTTGTAGTGTAGTGTAAAACAAATCTATGTTTGTAGTGTAGTGTAAAACAAATCTATGTTTATAGTGTAGTAAAACAAATCTCTGTTTGTAGTGTAGTGTAAAACAAATCTCTGTTTGTAGTGTAGTTAAACAAATCTCTGTTTGTAGTGTAGTTAAACAAATCTCTGTTTGTAGTGTAGTAAAACAAATCTCTGTTTGTAGTGTAGTAAAACAAATCTCTGTTTGTAGTGTAGTAAAACAAATCTCTGTTTGTAGTGTAGTAAAACAAATCTCTGTTTGTAGTGTAGTAAAACAAATCTCTGTTTGTAGTGTAGTTAAAACAAATCTCTGTTTGTAGTGTAGTTAAAACAAATCTCTGTTTGTAGTGTAGTAAAACAAATCTCTGTTTGTAGTGTAAAACAAATCTCTGTTTGTAGTGTAGTAAAACAAATCTCTGTTTGTAGTGTAGTAAAACAAATCTCTGTTTGTAGTGTAGTAAAACAAATCTCTGTTTGTAGTGTAGTAAAACAAATCTCTGTTTGTAGTGTAGTAAAACAAATCTCTGTTTGTAGTGTAAAACAAATCTCTGTAGTGTAGTAAAACAAATCTCTGTTTGTAGTGTAGTAAAACAAATCTCTGTTTGTAGTGTAGTGTAAAACAAATCTATGTTTGTAGTGTAGTGTAAAACAAATCTATGTTTGTAGTGTAGTGTAAAACAAATCTATGTTTGTAGTGTAGTGTAAAACAAATCTATGTTTGTAGTGTAGTAAAACAAATCTCTGTTTGTAGTGTAGTAAAACAAATCTCTGTTTGTAGTGTAGTAAAACAAATCTCTGTTTGTAGTGTAGTAAAACAAATCTCTGTTTGTAGTGTAAAACAAATCTCTGTTTGTAGTGTAGTAAAACAAATCTCTGTTTGTAGTGTAGTAAAACAAATCTCTGTTTGTAGTGTAGTAAAACAAATCTCTGTTTGTAGTGTAGTAAAACAAATCTCTGTTTGTAGTGTAGTAAAACAAATCTCTGTTTGTAGTGTAGTAAAACAAATCTCTGTTTGTAGTGTAGTAAAACAAATCTCTGTTTGTAGTGTAAAACAAATCTCTGTTTGTAGTGTAGTAAAACAAATCTCTGTTTGTAGTGTAGTAAAACAAATCTCTGTTTGTAGTGTAGTAAAACAAATCTCTGTTTGTAGTGTAAAACAAATCTCTGTTTGTAGTGTAGTAAAACAAATCTCTGTTTGTAGTGTAGTAAAACAAATCTCTGTTTGTAGTGTAGTGTAAAACAAATCTATGTTTGTAGTGTAGTAAAACAAATCTCTGTTTGTAGTGTAGTGTAAAACAAATCTCTGTTTGTAGTGTAGTTAAACAAATCTCTGTTTGTAGTGTAGTTAAACAAATCTCTGTTTGTAGTGTAGTAAAACAAATCTCTGTTTGTAGTGTAGTAAAACAAATCTCTGTTTGTAGTGTAGTAAAACAAATCTCTGTTTGTAGTGTAGTAAAACAAATCTCTGTTTGTAGTGTAGTAAAACAAATCTCTGTTTGTAGTGTAAAACAAATCTCTGTTTGTAGTGTAGTAAAACAAATCTCTGTTTGTAGTGTAGTAAAACAAATCTCTGTTTGTAGTGTGTAAAACAAATCTCTGTTGTAGTGTAGTAAAACAAATCTCTGTTTGTAGTGTAGTAAAACAAATCTCTGTTTGTAGTGTAGTAAAACAAATCTCTGTTTGTAGTGTAGTAAAACAAATCTCTGTTTGTAGTGTAGTAAAACAAATCTCTGTGTAGTGTTAAAACAAATCTCTGTTTGTAGTGTAGTAAAACAAATCTCTGTTTGTAGTGTAGTAAAACAAATCTCTGTTTGTAGTGTAGTAAAACAAATCTCTGTTTGTAGTGTAGTAAAACAAATCTCTGTTTGTAGTGTAGTAAAACAAATCTCTGTTTGTAGTGTAGTAAAACAAATCTCTGTTTGTAGTGTAGTAAAACAAATCTCTGTTTGTAGTGTAAAACAAATCTCTGTTTGTAGTGTAAAACAAATCTCTGTTTGTAGTGTAGTAAAACAAATCTCTGTAGTGTAGTAAAACAAATCTCTGTTTGTAGTGTAAAACAAATCTCTGTTTGTAGTGTAGTAAAACAAATCTCTGTTTGTAGTGTAAAACAAATCTCTGTTTGTAGTGTAGTAAAACAAATCTCTGTTTGTAGTGTAGTAAAACAAATCTCTGTTTGTAGTGTAGTAAAACAAATCTCTGTTTGTAGTGTAGTAAAACAAATCTCTGTTTGTAGTGTAGTAAAACAAATCTCTGTTTGTAGTGTAGTAAAACAAATCTCTGTTTGTAGTGTAGTTAAAACAAATCTCTGTTTGTAGTGTAGTAAAACAAATCTCTGTTTGTAGTGTAGTGTAAAACAAATCTCTGTTTGTAGTGTAGTAAAACAAATCTCTGTTTGTAGTGTAAAACAAATCTCTGTTTGTAGTGTAGTAAAACAAATCTCTGTTTGTAGTGTAGTGTAAAACAAATCTCTGTTTGTAGTGTAGTGTAAAACAAATCTCTGTTTGTAGTGTAGTGAAAACAAATCTCTGTTTGTAGTGTAGTAAAACAAATCTCTGTTTGTAGTGTAAAACAAATCTCTGTTTGTAGTGTAGTAAAACAAATCTCTGTTTGTAGTGTAGTGTAAAACAAATCTCTGTTTGTAGTGTAGTAAAACAAATCTCTGTTTGTAGTGTAAAACAAATCTCTGTTTGTAGTGTAGTAAAACAAATCTCTGTGTGTAGTGTAAAACAAATCTATGTTTGTAGTGTAGTAAAACAAATCTCTGTTTGTAGTGTAGTAAAACAAATCTCTGTTTGTAGTGTAGTAAAACAAATCTCTGTTTGTAGTGTAGTAAAACAAATCTCTGTTTGTAGTGTAGTAAAACAAATCTCTGTAGTGTAGTAAAACAAATCTCTGTTTGTAGTGTAGTAAAACAAATCTCTGTTTGTAGTGTAGTGTAAAACAAATCTCTGTTTGTAGTGTAGTAAAACAAATCTCTGTTTGTAGTGTAGTAAAACAAATCTCTGTTGTAGTGTAGTAAAACAAATCTCTGTTGTAGTGTAAAACAAATCTCTGTTTGTAGTGTAGTAAAACAAATCTCTGTTTGTAGTGTAAAACAAATCTCTGTTTGTAGTGTAGTAAAACAAATCTCTGTTTGTAGTGTAGTAAAACAAATCTCTGTTTGTAGTGTAGTAAAACAAATCTCTGTTTGTAGTGTAGTAAAACAAATCTCTGTTTGTAGTGTAGTAAAACAAATCTCTGTTTGTAGTGTAGTAAAACAAATCTCTGTTTGTAGTGTAGTAAAACAAATCTCTGTTTGTAGTGTAGTAAAACAAATCTCTGTTTGTAGTGTAAAACAAATCTGTTTGTAGTGTAGTAAAACAAATCTCTGTTTGTAGTGTAGTAAAACAAATCTCTGTTTGTAGTGTAAAACAAATCTCTGTTTGTAGTGTAGTAAAACAAATCTCTGTGTGTAGTGTAGTAAAACAAATCTCTGTTTGTAGTGTAAAACAAATCTCTGTTTGTAGTGTAAAACAAATCTGTGTGTGTAGTGTAGTAAAACAAATCTCTGTTTGTAGTGTAAAACAAATCTCTGTGTGTAGTGTAGTGTAAAACAAATCTATGTTTGTAGTGTAGTAAAACAAATCTCTGTTTGTAGTGTAGTAAAACAAATCTCTGTTTGTAGTGTAGTAAAACAAATCTCTGTGTGTAGTGTAGTAAAACAAATCTGTTTGTAGTGTAGTAAAACAAATCTCTGTTTGTAGTGTAGTGTAAAACAAATCTCTGTGTGTAGTGTAGTAAAACAAATCTCTGTTTGTAGTGTAGTGTAAAACAAATCTATGTTTGTAGTGTAGTAAAACAAATCTCTGTTTGTAGTGTAGTGTAAAACAAATCTATGTTTGTAGTGTAGTAAAACAAATCTCTGTTTGTAGTGTAGTGTAAAACAAATCTCTGTTTGTAGTGTAGTAAAACAAATCTCTGTGTGTAGTGTAAAACAAATCTCTGTTTGTAGTGTAGTAAAACAAATCTCTGTTTGTAGTGTAGTGTAAAACAAATCTATGTTTGTAGTGTAGTGTAAAACAAATCTCTGTTTGTAGTGTAGTAAAACAAATCTCTGTTTGTAGTGTAGTGTAAAACAAATCTATGTTTGTAGTGTAGTGTAAAACAAATCTATGTTTGTAGTGTAGTAAAACAAATCTCTGTTTGTAGTGTAGTGTAAAACAAATCTCTGTTTGTAGTGTAGTTAAACAAATCTCTGTTTGTAGTGTAGTAAAACAAATCTCTGTTTGTAGTGTAGTAAAACAAATCTCTGTTTGTAGTGTAGTAAAACAAATCTCTGTTTGTAGTGTAGTAAAACAAATCTCTGTTTGTAGTGTAGTAAAACAAATCTCTGTTTGTAGTGTAAAACAAATCTCTGTTTGTAGTGTAGTAAAACAAATCTCTGTGTGTAGTGTAAAACAAATCTCTGTTTGTAGTGTAGTAAAACAAATCTCTGTTTGTAGTGTAGTAAAACAAATCTCTGTTTGTAGTGTAGTAAAACAAATCTCTGTTTGTAGTGTAGTAAAACAAATCTCTGTTTGTAGTGTAGTAAAACAAATCTCTGTTTGTAGTGTAAAACAAATCTCTGTTTGTAGTGTAGTAAAACAAATCTCTGTTTGTAGTGTAGTGTAAAACAAATCTATGTTTGTAGTGTAGTGTAAAACAAATCTCTGTTTGTAGTGTAGTGTAAAACAAATCTCTGTTTGTAGTGTAGTAAAACAAATCTCTGTTTGTAGTGTAAAACAAATCTCTGTTTGTAGTGTAGTAAAACAAATCTCTGTTTGTAGTGTAGTGTAAAACAAATCTCTGTTTGTAGTGTAGTAAAACAAATCTCTGTTTGTAGTGTAAAACAAATCTCTGTTTGTAGTGTAGTAAAACAAATCTCTGGTGTAGTGTAAAACAAATCTATGTTTGTAGTGTAGTAAAACAAATCTCTGTTTGTAGTGTAGTAAAACAAATCTCTGTGTGTAGTGTAAAACAAATCTATGTTTGTAGTGTAGTAAAACAAATCTCTGTTTGTAGTGTAGTAAAACAAATCTCTGTTTGTAGTGTAGTAAAACAAATCTCTGTTTGTAGTGTAGTAAAACAAATCTCTGTTTGTAGTGTAGTTAAACAAATCTCTGTTTGTAGTGTAGTAAAACAAATCTCTGTTTGTAGTGTAAAACAAATCTCTGTTTGTAGTGTAGTAAAACAAATCTCTGTTTGTAGTGTAGTGTAAAACAAATCTATGTTTGTAGTGTAGTAAAACAAATCTCTGTTTGTAGTGTAGTAAACAAATCTGTTTGTAGTGTAAAACAAATCTCTGTTTGTAGTGTAGTAAAACAAATCTCTGTTTGTAGTGTAGTAAAACAAATCTCTGTTTGTAGTGTAAAACAAATCTCTGTTTGTAGTGTAAAACAAATCTGTGTTGTAGTGTAGTAAAACAAATCTCTGTTTGTAGTGTAAAACAAATCTCTGTGTGTAGTGTAGTGTAAAACAAATCTATGTTTGTAGTGTAGTAAAACAAATCTCTGTGTGTAGTGTAGTAAAACAAATCTCTGTTTGTAGTGTAGTAAAACAAATCTCTGTTTGTAGTGTAAAACAAATCTCTGTTTGTAGTGTAGTAAAACAAATCTCTGTTTGTAGTGTAGTAAAACAAATCTCTGTTTGTAGTGTAGTAAAACAAATCTCTGTTTGTAGTGTAGTAAAACAAATCTCTGTTTGTAGTGTAGTAAAACAAATCTCTGTTTGTAGTGTAGTAAAACAAATCTCTGTTTGTAGTGTAGTGTAAAACAAATCTCTGTTTGTAGTGTAGTAAAACAAATCTTGTGTGTAGTGTAAAACAAATCTATGTTTGTAGTGTAGTAAAACAAATCTCTGTTTGTAGTGTAGTGTAAAACAAATCTATGTTTGTAGTGTAGTAAAACAAATCTCTGTTTGTAGTGTAGTGTAAAACAAATCTCTGTTTGTAGTGTAGTAAAACAAATCTCTGTGTGTAGTGTAGTAAAACAAATCTCTGTTTGTAGTGTAGTGTAAAACAAATCTATGTTTGTAGTGTAGTGTAAAACAAATCTATGTTTGTAGTGTAGTAAAACAAATCTCTGTTTGTAGTGTAGTGTAAAACAAATCTCTGTTTGTAGTGTAGTAAACAAATCTCTGTTTGTAGTGTAGTAAAACAAATCTCTGTTTGTAGTGTAGTAAAACAAATCTCTGTTTGTAGTGTAGTAAAACAAATCTCTGTTTGTAGTGTAGTAAAACAAATCTCTGTTTGTAGTGTAGTAAAACAAATCTCTGTTTGTAGTGTAAAACAAATCTCTGTAGTGTAGTAAAACAAATCTCTGTTTGTAGTGTAGTAAAACAAATCTCTGTTTGTAGTGTAGTGTAAAACAAATCTATGTTTGTAGTGTAGTGTAAAACAAATCTATGTTTGTAGTGTAGTGTAAAACAAATCTATGTTTGTAGTGTAGTGTAAAACAAATCTCTGTTTGTAGTGTAGTAAAACAAATCTCTGTTTGTAGTGTAGTAAAACAAATCTCTGTTTGTAGTGTAGTAAAACAAATCTCTGTTTGTAGTGTAGTAAAACAAATCTCTGTTTGTAGTGTAGTAAAACAAATCTCTGTTTGTAGTGTAGTAAAACAAATCTCTGTTTGTAGTGTAGTAAAACAAATCTCTGTTTGTAGTGTAAAACAAATCTCTGTTTGTAGTGTAGTAAAACAAATCTCTGTTTGTAGTGTAAAACAAATCTCTGTTTGTAGTGTAGTAAAACAAATCTCTGTTTGTAGTGTAGTGTAAAACAAATCTATGTTTGTAGTGTAGTGTAAAACAAATCTATGTTTGTAGTGTAGTGTAAAACAAATCTCTGTTTGTAGTGTAGTAAAACAAATCTCTGTTTGTAGTGTAGTAAAACAAATCTCTGTTTGTAGTGTAGTAAAACAAATCTCTGTTTGTAGTGTAGTAAAACAAATCTCTGTTTGTAGTGTAAAACAAATCTCTGTTTGTAGTGTAGTAAAACAAATCTCTGTTTGTAGTGTAGTAAAACAAATCTCTGTTTGTAGTGTAGTAAAACAAATCTCTGTTTGTAGTGTAGTAAAACAAATCTCTGTTTGTAGTGTAGTAAAACAAATCTCTGTTTGTAGTGTAGTAAAACAAATCTCTGTTTGTAGTGTAGTAAAACAAATCTCTGTTTGTAGTGTAGTAAAACAAATCTCTGTTTGTAGTGTAGTAAAACAAATCTCTGTTTGTAGTGTAAAACAAATCTCTGTTTGTAGTGTAGTAAAACAAATCTCTGTTTGTAGTGTAGTAAAACAAATCTCTGTTTGTAGTGTAGTAAAACAAATCTCTGTTTGTAGTGTAAAACAAATCTCTGTTTGTAGTGTAGTAAAACAAATCTCTGTTTGTAGTGTAGTGTAAAACAAATCTCTGTTTGTAGTGTAGTAAAACAAATCTCTGTTTGTAGTGTAGTAAAACAAATCTCTGTTTGTAGTGTAGTGTAAAACAAATCTCTGTTTGTAGTGTAGTAAAACAAATCTCTGTTTGTAGTGTAGTAAAACAAATCTCTGTTTGTAGTGTAGTAAACAAATCTCTGTTTGTAGTGTAGTAAAACAAATCTCTGTTTGTAGTGTAGTAAAACAAATCTCTGTTTGTAGTGTAGTAAAACAAATCTCTGTTTGTAGTGTAGTAAAACAAATCTCTGTTTGTAGTGTAGTAAAACAAATCTCTGTTTGTAGTGTAGTAAAACAAATCTCTGTTTGTAGTGTAGTAAAACAAATCTCTGTTTGTAGTGTAGTAAAACAAATCTCTGTTTGTAGTGTAGTAAAACAAATCTCTGTTTGTAGTGTAGTAAAACAAATCTCTGTTTGTAGTGTAGTAAAACAAATCTCTGTTTGTAGTGTAGTAAAACAAATCTCTGTTTGTAGTGTAAAACAAATCTCTGTTTGTAGTGTAAAACAAATCTCTGTTTGTAGTGTAGTGTAAAACAAATCTATGTTTGTAGTGTAGTAAAACAAATCTCTGTTTGTAGTGTAGTAAAACAAATCTCTGTTTGTAGTGTAAAACAAATCTCTGTTTGTAGTGTAGTAAAACAAATCTCTGTTTGTAGTGTAAAACAAATCTCTGTTTGTAGTGTAGTAAAACAAATCTCTGTTTGTAGTGTAAAACAAATCTCTGTTTGTAGTGTAAAACAAATCTCTGTGTGTAGTGTAGTGTAAAACAAATCTCTGTTTGTAGTGTAAAACAAATCTCTGTTTGTAGTGTAGTAAAACAAATCTCTGTGTTGTAGTGTAGTAAAACAAATCTCTGTTTGTAGTGTAAAACAAATCTCTGTTTGTAGTGTAAACAAATCTGTGTAGTGTAAAACAAATCTCTGTTTGTAGTGTAGTAAAACAAATCTATGTTTGTAGTGTAGTAAAACAAATCTCTGTTTGTAGTGTAGTAAAACAAATCTCTGTTTGTAGTGTAGTAAAACAAATCTCTGTTTGTAGTGTAGTAAAACAAATCTCTGTTTGTAGTGTAGTAAAACAAATCTCTGTTTGTAGTGTAGTGTAAAACAAATCTATGTTTGTAGTGTAGTAAAACAAATCTCTGTTTGTAGTGTAGTGTAAAACAAATCTCTGTTTGTAGTGTAGTAAAACAAATCTCTGTGTGTAGTGTAAAACAAATCTCTGTTTGTAGTGTAGTAAAACAAATCTCTGTTTGTAGTGTAGTGTAAAACAAATCTATGTTTGTAGTGTAGTAAAACAAATCTCTGTTTGTAGTGTAAAACAAATCTCTGTTTGTAGTGTAGTAAAACAAATCTCTGTGTGTAGTGTAAAACAAATCTCTGTTTGTAGTGTAGTAAAACAAATCTCTGTTTGTAGTGTAGTGTAAAACAAATCTATGTTTGTAGTGTAGTGTAAAACAAATCTCTGTTTGTAGTGTAGTAAAACAAATCTCTGTTTGTAGTGTAGTGTAAAACAAATCTATGTTTGTAGTGTAGTAAAACAAATCTCTGTGTGTAGTGTAAAACAAATCTCTGTTTGTAGTGTAGTAAAACAAATCTCTGTTTGTAGTGTAGTGTAAAACAAATCTATGTTTGTAGTGTAGTAAAACAAATCTCTGTTTGTAGTGTAAAACAAATCTCTGTTTGTAGTGTAGTAAAACAAATCTCTGTGTGTAGTGTAAAACAAATCTATGTTTGTAGTGTAGTAAAACAAATCTCTGTTTGTAGTGTAGTAAAACAAATCTCTGTGTGTAGTGTAAAACAAATCTATGTTTGTAGTGTAGTAAAACAAATCTCTGTGTGTAGTGTAGTAAAACAAATCTCTGTTTGTAGTGTAGTAAAACAAATCTCTGTTTGTAGTGTAGTAAAACAAATCTCTGTTTGTAGTGTAGTTAAACAAATCTCTGTTTGTAGTGTAGTAAAACAAATCTCTGTTTGTAGTGTAAAACAAATCTCTGTTTGTAGTGTAAAACAAATCTCTGTTTGTAGTGTAGTGTAAAACAAATCTATGTTTGTAGTGTAGTAAAACAAATCTCTGTTTGTAGTGTAGTAAAACAAATCTCTGTTTGTAGTGTAAAACAAATCTCTGTTTGTAGTGTATAAAACAAATCTCTGTGTGTAGTGTAGTAAAACAAATCTCTGTTTGTAGTGTAAAACAAATCTCTGTTTGTAGTGTAAAACAAATCTGTGTGTGTAGTGTAGTAAAACAAATCTCTGTTTGTAGTGTAAAACAAATCTCTGTGTGTAGTGTAGTGTAAAACAAATCTTGTTTGTAGTGTAAAACAAATCTCTGTGTGTAGTGTAGTAAAACAAATCTCTGTGTGTAGTGTAGTAAAACAAATCTCTGTTTGTAGTGTAAAACAAATCTCTGTTTGTAGTGTAAAACAAATCTATGTTTGTAGTGTAGTAAAACAAATCTCTGTTTGTAGTGTAGTAAAACAAATCTCTGTTTGTAGTGTAGTAAAACAAATCTATGTTTGTAGTGTAGTAAAACAAATCTCTGTTTGTAGTGTAGTAAAACAAATCTCTGTTTGTAGTGTAGTAAAACAAATCTATGTTTGTAGTGTAGTGTAAAACAAATCTCTATGTGTAGTGTAGTAAAACAAATCTCTGTTTGTAGTGTAGTGTAAAACAAATCTATGTTTGTAGTGTAGTAAAACAAATCTCTGTTTGTAGTGTAGTGTAAAACAAATCTATGTTTGTAGTGTAGTAAAACAAATCTCTGTTTGTAGTGTAGTGTAAAACAAATCTCTGTTTGTAGTGTAGTAAAACAAATCTCTGTGTGTAGTGTAGTAAAACAAATCTCTGTTTGTAGTGTAGTAAAACAAATCTCTGTGTGTAGTGTAGTAAAACAAATCTCTGTTTGTAGTGTAGTAAAACAAATCTCTGTTTGTAGTGTAGTAAAACAAATCTCTGTTTGTAGTGTAGTAAAACAAATCTCTGTTTGTAGTGTAGTAAAACAAATCTCTGTGTGTAGTGTAGTAAAACAAATCTCTGTTTGTAGTGTAGTAAAACAAATCTCTGTTTGTAGTGTAGTGTAAAACAAATCTCTGTTTGTAGTGTAGTAAAACAAATCTCTGTTTGTAGTGTAGTAAAACAAATCTCTGTTTGTAGTGTAGTAAAACAAATCTCTGTTTGTAGTGTAAAACAAATCTCTGTTTGTAGTGGCCCATAATGACAAGCTGGAAGGGAAGATAATCAAGTATTTGAACATCGTGTGTGAGTACGAGATTGTTGGTCTTGATGGGAAGGAGGGGCCGCTCTCCGCGGCATTGTCCGTGTTGAATATACTGCTCACTGCACAACCAGTACCAAAACAGGAACATCTGTGTAAAGGTAAGTATATCAGCGTATGCAACCAAATATAGCAACTCCCCCTCGTAAATGTTTGAAAACTATTACAAGCCTATTTAGGTAACACTTGAATTACTATTAGTTTGTTGGTATTGATGTTAGATGATATTACCAGAGCCCACACTGGACCAAATAAAGTTGGAGCCACTTATCTGCGTGGATAAAGGGGTGGGTGTGTGAGGGCTACCCCCTCCCTGGTTTTATTTTTTTGGGGGCTATTTTTATTTGTAAATGGTGAGATTGGAGCTACTTATCTGCATGGATAAAGGGGCTACCACCTCCCTGGTTCTTTTTTTTTTTTTTTGGGGCTATTTTTATTTATTTGTAAATGGTGAGATTCTAGCCTGTTTAGTCAAGTTCTTTTCAGCAAGGACTAAACCTTGAGAAAAGGTTGGTTTATCCCACAGAAACGTGGGTACACCTGTGTTACAGAGTATTTTATATAACATATCTTAGAGGAGATCATTAGAACAATTTCCAAATAATTAAGTTGTTCACTTTTGAAGCAGACGTGCAGGTCACAATATATGATTTGAACAACACATAATTGGCTCAGAAGATAACTCCTAAGCAATTTTATCATATCTTTATAATTTCCTGAATATTTGAATTTATCCTCTCCCCTATCCAAAGCACGTGAATCCATAACGCATAGAATGTAGCATGCACACAAAATCATTTAACATCAATGGTTAGTTGGTAAGAAATGCAGCAGTAATTCAGTTGAATAAATATGTCCGAAATATTTACGTATCCGACTACTACTACAGCCGTATAGCATATATTGCTTGTTAAATTTGATTAAAAAACGTTGAGTCGAAAATTAGGGATTAAGCATATTGCATGATGCTTACAACATATTAATGAAATTTGACCTGTCAGTTTTGACTGCATTAATCTAGTTTGTTCACACCTCTATCCAGTCTACATGTACATTGAACGTTGTGATAGCGCTGTGGTATGAGTTTTTAAAATATCTGCTTACAGCCAGACATATTAAACACGATGATAATTAATGCATTGAATTATAAGCATTGTTACCCTTGTTGGCCTTTTTCCTTTGACATTTAATATCTTGATATTCACAAGATAATTAATGCATTGAATTATAAGCATTGTTACCCTTGTTGACCTTTTTCCTTTGACATTTAATATCTTGATATTCACAATTATGGGCTTAGTAGCTTCAGGTGCGAAAGGTCCGGAGTTTGAGCCCCGCTGGAGCCGTTACGATTGTGCCCTTAGGCAAGACATTTAAATTCCACGTTGCCACTACTCTCTCCCTCGTGGCGATGGATTCCATCAGGAATGAGGTCTCGAGAGTGATTAATATAAGTTGAAAGAACTTGTTTAGCAATCGAGCTAAAATTAATTTGTATAAACTAGTAGCTTGTGGATATGTGTGTCATTTCAAAGTTTTTTGGAGGAACACATTTCTCATTTTCCAGATGAGAAAATAATGCGGATCCTGCTGAAGATCTTGGAGCCACTCTATCCAACGCTTCAGCGGTACAGAGAGGCAGAACACACAAATTCAAATGAACCAATCAGTGGAGAGAAAACAGATCATGTAACTACTAGTGACCAATCAGATGCAAAAACTGAAAATGGATCTATCAATGCTGTTGAAGACACGAAAGAGAACATAAGTACAGAAAAGGACAAACATGATACAAATGTAACAGTTTTGGATGAAATTGAAAAAGCAGAATTTAGGCAGCTGGAAGTACTATACGATATATTGTCAGCATTTCTGGTGGATTATTGCAATATTGCTTTTGTGGTGAGTATTGTAAAAGAGATGTTTTTATAATGTATTGGGTTAGCTCTTAGCTGACCTGAGCAAAACTCAATATGGTGTTTGCTGGCATGTTATTAAACTGTTCATTTGACTGTTAAATTGATGTCTTTTATACGTTTTAACAGTTATCAAACCCGAAGTCTATCCCACCTATCCCGTGGACCTCATTTTTTTATATATTTATATAAGTAAGTTGCTTTAAAATTATACCCACACAATCGAAAGAAAAAGTTCCGAATCATTACGATAGCATATCTGAGTAAGAATGGCCAATACTGTTGGTGATGAAATGAGAACATCTATTGTATTTGTGTCTTGTTCCATCTCCTCTATTGTATTTGTGTCTTGTTCCATCTCCTCTGTCGTATTTGTGTCTTGTTCCATCTCCTCTATATCATATTTGTGTCTTGTTCCATCTCCTCTATTGTATGTGTCTTGTTCCATCTCTTCTATTGTATTTGTGTCTTGTTCCATCTCCTCTATATTGTATTTGTGTCTTGTTCCATCTCCTCTATTGTATTTTTGTCTTGTTCCATCTCCTCTATTGTATTTGTGTCTTGTTCCATCTTCTTTAAAGCAAAAGTAGCTTTTGTCTAACCGTTATTTATTTTACAATGATTGCGAAACAAGCTTTAACAACTTATATTAATCACTCTCGTTGGTGCGGATGAAAGCGTAAATGTGATAATTCGTGTGGGAGGAAACCGGAGTACCCAGAGAAAACCCACCTGTCCGATCTGGCGACCACCGTACCATCTCGCATATTTCCCTGTCCGAGGATCGAACCCTGGTTGCCACTCACCGCTATATGTTTGAATCCCACTTGGGATGTCGAATTCTTTCATGTGAGGAAGTTATCCAGCTGGCTTGCAGAAGGTCGGTGGTGCAACCCGGGTACCTGCTCGGAGGGGCACCCGCGGTCCATCAATAATAGCTGGAGAGTCTCCATATAACCGAGGCTGTTGGTGCAACTTTAAACCCAGTAACAAACAAATATATGGGATATTTTGTATTGCAGGACTCGTCTGGAAATAGAAATGAGAAATCTTCGAAAGACAATAACTCTACAGTTGATTCAGCAACAAAATTGCAAGTCTCTGATGACACAAATAATTCTAACTCCACAGCAGAGAGCTCACCAAAGGGGAGTAAATGTAATGCACCAAATGGTTTGGCAGCAGAAAGCTCACCAAAGGGGAGTAACTGTAATGAACCGGATGGCTCGGCAACAGAAAGCTCACCAAAGGGGAGTAACTTTAATGAACCGGATGGCTCGGCAACAGAAACCTCACCAAAGGGGAGTAACTTTAATGAACCGGTTGGCTCGGCAACAGAAAGCTCACCAAAGGAGAATTACTCTAATGAACCTGAGAAGTCTGATTGTGTCAGCGAAGCAGAACCAGAAACATCTGAAAATAATGTTACTGAAAATTCAGGCAAGGAAAATCATGTCAAATTAGCAGCAGACTGTAACAGCATTGCTGAGGTAGATCATGCACAGGATTATATTTATGACATAGACTGTGTTCCAATTCTCACATATCTTGATGAATCGTGTAGTAGATGGCGACTAAACAACCTTGGGTTGTGCTTGAAGGAATCTGACAATGGCCGTCTGCTGTTTGACAGGCTATGTCAGCTGGCCAATACAAACATCAAGGAAAGATTGTGCCGTATATTAACAGACATAAATGAAGGCAGGATCGTAAATCGTACCGATTCTGTTAAAGAATTGACGAAAGATAACATGTTGTAGCAGAAATAATGTGTGGTAGTCTGGAACATGTAGATCACATTATAAAGTAGAGTAATGTTTACACTGTGTTGGTCTTGAGGATGAAATTACAGATGATGTTATGACTTTCGGATTGAATACTGATGTGAATAAATGAAAGAACAGATATTTATGTCTCTAGATATATTGATATTTATGTCTAATGATATTGATGTGCATTTCTCTAGTAATAATGATGTGTCTAAAGATATTCGTATTTATGACTCCTAACGATATTGATGTGTCTCTAGACATTGATATTTATGACTTAATGATATTGATGTGTCTCTAGATATTGATATTTATGACTTAATGATATTGATGTGTCTACAGATATTGATATTTATGACTAACGATATTGATGTGTCTACAGATATTGATATTTATGACTAACGATATTGATGTGTCTACAGATATTGATATTTATGACTAACGATATTGATGTGTCTATTGATATTTATGACTAACGATATTGATGTGTCTACACATATTGATATTTATGACTAACGATATTGATGTGTCTACAAATATTGATATTTATGACTTAACGATATTGATGTGTCTACAAATATTGATATTTATGACTTAACGATATTGATGTGTCTGCAAATATTGATATTTATGACTTACCGATAGTGATGTGTCTACAAATATTGATATTTATGACTTAACGATATTGATGTGTCTACAAATATTGATATTTATGACTTAACGATATTGATGTGTCTCTAGACATTGATATTTATGAAATAACGATATTGATGTGTCTCTAGACATTGATATTTATGTAACTATTGATATCAGGTATCTACATGACTATTGTATACAGATAATTATTAATGATTAAAAATCTGCCTAAACGGGTAATAAATGATCGGAAATAATGGAGGAGATCATTCCAATTGATCATCATTCGTTCAATCGAAATCTTTCTCAAGTTACAATAATTGAGTGAATGTCCAAATGTGCTCGTTAGTTTGTGTTGCATCAGTTACAATTAAAGGTCACAGCCACATTTGGAGGTCAAGTGGCCATATTTTGTGTCACGTCCAGTTTCCAACCGCTTGAGGAATTATTAAATAATTTTCCGCATAGAATTATATTCGATGCGCAGAGCAAAGGGTTTTTCAGCAATGTAAAATTGACATGGTCAATATAATTATGAATTTAAGTGTTCAAATGGCTATTTTTCATAGAATTTCGTATGTGGAATTGTTCATCTCGTAAAGACGACATGCAGAGCGCAGGTATTGCCTGCATAAATTCTATGTCAAGGACGCACTTGGATGCCAGATGCCGGGCTCTGATCTGAGTATACTTGGATTACTTCCATTATTGCGCAACATCGGCACATGTCACTTCTCTGTATAATTTATGATCACCAAGCCATCACATATCTGACATTTTATCTTTTTTGTATCAAAGTGGGGCATCTGGGGATATTCGTCACATTCGGTGATTGCTGTAGCTATACCCCACCCCCCCCCCGGGCACCCTGTCACGAGGTGGGATACAGTCAGACCCGATAGTGGTCACCTCTATTAAACAGCCAACCTATATTAAGCAGCCAGCTTACGAATTCCCACTATGTTGTTTTATTATACAGTTGACCTATATTAACCAGCCACCTGTGCCAAGCAGCCACTTTCTGCGAATCCCTTGGCTGGTTGCTTAAGACAGGTTTGACTGTATAGGAATGATAACTTTAAAATTACTTGGGTCAAATGTTAACCATACGGTGTGCAGAGCACAGGTTTCAGCCATGCTGGTTCGCAGTCTTGGAACATAAGATTTAACTCCGACCCGAGTCCGATTACATACCAATGTAATCGATTACAAGTACTTTGAAATTCACAATTGCATATTACAATTACTTGTCCAGGCAATGTTGTTCAATACATTATTTGTGATTACTCCCATAATAGTTTCGTTCATAATAGGCATGTAATTCATAGAATGCATGCTTTAATACTGCTTAAAAATTGTTTTTCAGGGATCATTCTAGCAAACAAAATTTGGTCTAGTAAGATGCACTGGCCCATTATAAAGCACTCCTATTCAAATGTTATATTTAATGGTTGTATTGTGCATTTTAACCCTATTTTGCAGAAGTATATTAAAGAACACCATTTAAGGAAGCGATCACGCGCTTTCTCACTTCTCCCAAACATTCTGACCTAGAATGAACCCCGATTTTTACACCTTTTCATGATTGAAAAATCTTCAAACGGTCAGACCACAAAAAATCATAAACTGATCATCACAATTATTTGTTATCAATCACATACTGTTCAGACACATATCCTAAAATTAGATCATCATCATTCCGAAAACATCGTTCTGGTCGCAAGATCTTTTTGGCTACACTAAACAGTCGTTCAACTGGCGCTGAAATCCAGAGGTTACAGAACCTAGGTGGTGGAGGTTGCAGAACCTCAGTGGTGGAAGTTGCAGAGCCTATGTGGTGGAAGTTGGAGGACCTCAGTGGTGGAAGTTGCAGAACCTCAGTGGTGGAAGTTACAGAACCTCAGTGGTGGAAGTTACAGAACCTCTGTGGTGGAAGTTGCAGAACCTCTGGTGGAAGTTGCAGAACCTCTGTGGTGGAAGTTGCAGAACCTCTGTGGTGTAAGTTGCAGAACCTAGGTGGTGGAAGTTGCAGAACCTCTGGTGGAAGTTGCAGAGCCTAGGTGGTGGAAGTTGCAGGACCTCGGTGGTGGAAGTTGCAAAGCCTAGGTGGTGGAAGTTGCAGAACCTCTGTGGCGGAAGTTGCAGTACCTATGTGGTGGAAGTTGCAGAACCTATGTGGTGGAAGTTGCAGAACCTCTGGCGGAAGGTGCAGACCCTAGGTGGTGGAAGTCGCAGAACCTAGGTGGTGGAAGTTGCAGTACCTCCAGTGGTGGAAGTTGCAGAATCTCTGGTGGTGGAAGTTGCAGAACCTAGGTGGTGGAAGTTGCAGAACCTCAGCGGAAGTCGGTGTCTTACATTTCGGGCACATGAAATGGAAGAAATCATCCAATTTGGGAGAGCTGTCTTAACTGGAGACAAGGAATTCAAGTCTGTAGAACAGTGGTCTTCTGGATGAGAATACATTTAAGAACGATTTTCAGCATCGCATCATCGTAGTTTAAAACGTGAAGATAGTACAGCCATGCTCACTGATAGTACAGTCATACATAAATTTAATTGTCGACAACAAGAAGTGCCCCGTGCAAACACCATGTGATTTTTTTTACAGACGGATCTATAGTCCAGTGGTAACAAGTCTTTCAGATGGGACGTTAAACCGAGGTCTTGTGTCGGTGCTTTACACCGTGCACGTGAAAGAGCCAGAGGAGACTAGAATGGGTCTCTGTCTGTATCATGCACTATCCTCCAAAATCGAAAATGACTAATCTCTTCAGGAGGCGTCGCTCATATGGGCAACCGGTAGCGACGATAAATAAACGTAAAACACACACGTGTGATTTTTACCCGTTTCCTAATCAACTTGGAGATGCATGGAACATTATTGATCTCCAAGTTGTCGTCAAAGTCACCGAATTCCAGCTGAAAATACAGTAAATGCTTCTCAATGTGGGTGTCTAGATGGGAAGCAAGTAAAACATTCCCGAGAATAGTTCTGTATTGTGTAAGAACGAAACACAAGTGTTGATTGTGCTCCTCTCAACCTGACGTGAAGTAACCATAGTGATGGTCTAATGTGATTAGGTATAGAGTATAAACGCCACTAGTCCCGTAACTTCTCGATCACAGACGGATCTGTAGTCCAGTGGTTAACACGCTGGACTGGTAATCCAGGGATCGCAGGTTCGATCCCCCGTCTGACCCTAATAAAATTAACAGTCTTTCGGATGGGACGTTAAACCGAGGTCTCGTGTCGGTGCTTTACACCGTGCACGTAAACGAACCAGAGGAGACTGTAATGGGTCTCTGTCTGTATCATTGCACTATCTTGCAAAATCTAAAATGACTAATCTCTTCAGGAAGCGTCGATAAATAAACGTAAAACACACACACTGCTTGATCACCCTGCTATCTATAGATTTAATTCACCACAAAACTCGCCGGAAAATGCATTTAACCTACGTAAATTTACAACAAATTCTATACCACCCATGAACGTAGACATACGATCAATGCATTGTATCGCCAGAAACTCTCTCAAATCAAAATGTTCTTGGGAAGAACCCCCAAACGGAGCTTTGCATTCAATTCTTTGAAATTAGAAAATGTCACTCTGGTTACACGCATGTACAGTACCCAGACAGAAGTAAACGATATACTGACATATTAACCCTTTCAACTCCACAGGCCTCTAAATAGGCTTATGAAAAGTGTAGATCCAGATGAGCCGTCTCATCAGGATCTGCACTTTTTTGCCAGTAATAATTATTACTATTTTTAGATAAAATTACCCAATTTGATAAATGAACTGGTCCAAAGGTAATTTTCTTATTAATTTATTGGTCTGAAAATATCAAGCACCAGTCCATGTCAGTTACTTGGGGTTGAATGGGTTAAGCAACATAACTAGGACATGAGAAACATAACTCGGATTAGAACGCGAAAATAGGACAGGAATTATGTCCCTTAATCTATGAAATATGAATCGTAAAATCTTTATCTCAACCAGGGCCGTCGCTGGAGCTATTTTGATGATACGCACGGCCAAATATGATTGTTTGTCGAGTGAGCATAACGAGCCAGTATGCTAGGGGGTCCGGGTCATGCCCCCCCCCCCCGAGATTTTTTGAAATGAAGCAATTTCCTGCATTTCAATGCATTTTGTAACATACAATTGCAGGACTAAAGTTCTTACGACAATACGTATAAAGGTATACATTAAGGCTAGATGTATAATGTACATGATCTATCGCCCTTATCAATTAAACAAGCACATAAAATAGCACAAACTAAATTTAGAGATGCACCATATTTGCAATGGGCTCAATTATGCCACCACTCCACACATCACGGCGCCTATGTATCCCTACTACCCAATCCCACCCCCTGTAGTTTTATTGCATTTTTTTCATTTTCTGATACTTGCGTATGCCCAGCGACGGGCCTGTCAACCAGCCAATCAGAATATAGTATCAACCACGCATAAAGAACGCCTTCATCACTTGCCCAGGGTTAGGGTCAAAACGCGTGGTTGATGTCATTATTCAGTTGTGTGGTTGAGAAAAAAGTTTACCAATATGAATACACAACAAAAGTACATACCCGTAAGAGCTATTTTTAGGCATTTTCTTGGAAGAGGGTAGGTGTGTCATATATAAGAAAATGTAGGCCTATATCGCCGGCTGGAAATCACCAATAGTGTTGAGTTGGTCGTTAAATACAGTGTGCGACTTGTGAGCGTTGGATTTAAGCATGTTCAATGACAATTTGGTAAGTTAAGATTTAATAATAAACTTGGTATGTTTTTAATTGATTTGTTATCATCGTGTTTTTATGCTTTAGACATGTTATTGCATTTGTAATATGGTTTAAACCAGGCGCGTGCACTAAATACTGGATCATAAGGGGGATATGTAGTCCAGTGGTAACACGCTGGACTGGTAATCCAGGGATCGCAGGTTCGATATCCCCCGTCTGACCCACAGGGATTCGGCACGTTTGGGGGTACTAGTATATATATTTAAGTACAGGGATTCTACTCTGTGGGATGTCAGATTTCGCATCGATCAGTAAAATGGCCCAATTTCTATAGCGGCGCAATTCGCGTTGAAACGAGAGTTCTGATTGGATTATTAGAATGTAACAAGATGTTTTTTATATAGGAAGAATAATCAGAACACTCGTTTCAACGCTGGTTTCAACGCGAATTGCGCCGCTTTAGAAATTTTCAAAACAAATTGAAAATGTTACGAAATCTCTTTTTGACGTACATTTTTGCCGAATAAACCTACACGTTAGTGTAAACACATTTTATTGATAATGTTATTCACAGTTAAAACTCTCCCGTCGAAGATTTTTTGTTGTTGCTGACAGAACCCGTGTCCTAGTATGGAAATGTGACCTGCTATGGCCAATGTATGTGGCAATTGTTTGCAAAGTATACATGCATGCAGCTTAAAGTTGTGTTTTATTTGAAGAACAATATAAAGACTCGGGATAGGCGTTGTATTTGGACAGATTTGTACAAAATTGTTTCAGATAGGGCCATTTTACTGATCGATGCGAAATCTGACATCCCACAGAGTAGAATCCCTGTACTTAAATATATATACTAGTACCCCCAAACGTGCCGAATCCCTGTGGTCTGACCCTAATACAATTAACAGTCTTTCAGATGGGACTTTAAACCGAGGTCTCGTGTCGGTGCTTTGCACGTAAAAGAACCAGAGGAGACTCTGGAATGGGTCTGTCTGTATCATTGCACTATCCTCCAAAATCTAAATATGGGCAACCGGTAGCGACGATAAATAAACGTAACGCAGACACACAGGAAGGGGGGAACACTGACTGGTCATTCACAACAGAGCAGACATGAGCGAACTGCCAAACTATTTTAATTGTGTCCATAGTATAGACATACTGAATATGGATCTATCATTTGGAGGACGGTGACCCGAGGACAAAGTACACTTCATCCGAAATACAGAATGAAATAACCACAATATGGGGTGATCAACTCCGAGGGGAAATTGTGAGTAGATGCAACAGTGCATTTATGGCAGCCGAAGCTAAGTACGCGTCCACTATGGAGCAAATAGCACTATGTTTGAGATACAATGTACTTCCATTATAAAACAACGTCGGTTGGAGAAGATTTCATAGGCATTTGTAGAATGCAAGGCAACTACAGCAGAATCATCCAACTAATTCCTGGCAAATCTGAGACAAGTCGGTGTAGACCTTTCAAAAATGAGAGGTCACTGCTACGACGATTCATTCAACATGTCGGGGGGGGGAGTTCCGTTGTGTTTAAGAATTAATTCGGCAGATCATTCCCGACGCAGTGTACACGCACTACAAAGCTCATTGCGTTCTAAACCTGGCTAGTATCCATGCAAAAGATGAGCCACTGGCCCGAACCACGATGAAACACCGTTCAAGAAGTAGCGTTCCTGGTTAATTACTCGGGCAGACGACTGTTGCGTTTTCAGGAATCTCTCTCGAATGATCATGAAATCAGGCACATATGGTAAATCGGACTAAATTACAGTCACTGTGAAACGAGGTGGGCAGCCAGGGCAGACTCACTTAACACTTTCAAGTGCTCGTATACGACGGTCATTAACAGCTTAGATGACCGTAACCTTCACCATGGCGGCTATCGAACATGTGTTGTCTGGGTTTGTACCGTTATCACAGATGATACAGAGCAACATCTAGATGAAGTCTTGAAAGAAGCACTAATTTTAAGTCGCCAGGGGGCAGAGGAACGGAAAAACCCAGCTGTATGGGATGACCTGGCCAATAGGTGTTGAGCCATCACGCCTAAGGGCACAACACACCAACCTTCGTCAGCAGCATCGACACAATTCAGCCACTATATCGGAGCACTAGAGACAGAATCTATATTTACCTTTTGTTGATCACCTATCAGACCGACTTGTTCAACGCACACTATCTAATTCCCAGTGAAATATGTCACCTGAATAATGTATTTGTGCAGTCAGTATATACTACATTCGAGCACGATATACCGGCCGAAAATATGGAAGAGTTCCAGCGTGTTGTATGTCGTTGGGGAAGTAGGTGTTTAGTTTATACAAATTTATTTTAGCTTGATTGCGAAACATGTTATTTCAACTTATATTAATCACTCTCGAGACCTTATTCCTGATGGAATCCATCGCCACGAGGGAGAGAGAAGAGGCAACGTGGAATTTAAATGCCTTGCCTAAGGGCACAATCGTAACGGCTCCAGCGGGGCTCGAACTCCGGACCTGAAGCGAACGCGCATCCACTGCGCTATCACGAAGTAGGTGTGATGTCAGTGGATAACAACATAGGTGATACATTGGCAAATATAAACATAACTGTATACCCAAATGTATCAATATGCCTTCACATGTTACCCTCAATGCCAGTACGGATGTTGGTGCACCAAGTACTGGTTAATCGCCGGAGCCTGCCCAGGAAAGATGTTGGAAGGTAAACTTCACATCGCTCAAATGGGATAACCGACATCGACCAGTTAAATAAAGCTGTCCGATTAGCACAGTGGTTAGCGCGCTCGCTTCTCACTAGTGCAACCCGGGGTTCGATCCGGGACCGGGAAATATGTGAGATGGTACGGTGGTCGCCAGATAGGACATGTGGGTTTTCTCCGGGTACTCCGGTTTCCTCCCACACGAATGACCACAAGTACGCTGTCATCTGCGCCAACGAGAGTGATTAATATAAGTTGTTAGAACTTGCTTCGCAATCGTTGTAAAATAAATTAAGTTTAAACTAAGAAATAAACTTATAAAAACACACTGCGGAACACTCATTCAGTACATTGAGAAGGGTCAAGACATAACTACGGTCAACCATGACCACTCGTAGATTAACCGGGCGTGGCTCAAGACATACCTACGGTCAACCATGACCACTCGTAGATTAACCGGGCGTGGCTCAAGACATACCTACGGTCAACCATGACCACTCGTAGATTAACCGGGCTTGGCTCGATCCCCCGTCTGACCCATATACAATTAACAGTCTTTCAGATGGGACTTTAAACCGAGGTCTCGTGTCGGTGCTGTTCACCGTGCACGTAAAAGAACCAGAGGAGACTCTTGAATAGGTATGTCTGTATCATTGCACTATCCTCCAAAATCTAAAATGACTCATCTCTTCAGGAGGCGTCGCTCATATGGACAACCGTTAGCGACGATAAATAAACGTAAAACACACACACACACACACACACACTACTGAAATTGCGTAACGCAATTGACTGCGCCCGCGTACAAAGAGTTAAGAAACATTATATCGATGTCCGTATGTAATTGATGGATACAGATAAGAAACATCATATCATTGTAGCACACGGTGACTTGTGAAGAGTATAGATACAGTTTCATTTTAGTACTAGATGGTGAATGGTATGCAAGCATGTTTTTATGTTGGCTGGATCATGGGACAGCAAAAAGCAAAAATTGTTTTCTTTGTTAAGCTTCACGTTTCTATCATTACACAACATGGTGTACGTGTCAATAGTATTGTTGCATCAACATATCAAATTTGACACACTAGTTGTTATCTGTTCCGATACATTTATTTACGCAAAAAATGTCCTATCTGATTGTGTATAACAACTGCCTAGTCTTATATTTAGTTTATACAAATTTATTTTAGCTCGATTGCGAAACAAGTTATTTCAACTTATATAAATCACTCTCGAGACCTCATTCCTGATGGAATCCATCGCCACGAGGGAGAGAGAAGAGGCAACGTGGAATTTAAATGCCTATTAGTCATATATTTGGAAATGACTATTATTTTGGAAACTGAACCTCAAAATAGTGTTTAACATGTTATTCACATTCAAATATGTGTTAAAAAAGGATACACTTCATTTATTTATTAATTGCGAAACAAGTTCCTACAACTTATAGTAATCACCCCCAAACATCATTCCTGATGGAATCCATCGCAACACGGTAGAGAAGGAATTGTGGAATTTAAATGTCTTGCCTATGGTCACAATAATAACGGCCACAGTTTGGCGCGAACTCCAGGTCATTCGCACCTGAAGCGAATGCGCTACCACTGCGCTATCACGACTTCCATTCTCAATCATTGTATAGTAAGATAAGTTTTTACTACTAAAATCAATTATACTATATTACATTTTTAAAGAAAAGTAAATGCGTTTTGTTTCCTAAGCCAGTCCTTTTATCCAAACATAAAAACGTTTGTTAAATAGATTCGTTGCTTAAAGCGACACTACATCAGTGAAAACACAAATTTCTACAGAATGTATTTTCCTATTATGTGGTATATGTCCCCCCCCCCCAATATTTGCCTCAAATACTGAGTATTTCAACTAATAAACAAATACATACGCGGTATACGTAATTTGTTGACATAACAATATCATGTAAATGTACATGCGTAATACAACTAGTGTATCATGAATAACATGATGTTTCAAAAGTTTCAAACGTTTTATTTGTTTAAATCCAGAAGGTCTCAGACCCATGTGGCATACATGTACATATACAAAAATATGGCGACAGCAATTCATTATATCAATATATCTAATTAATTATAAAGCAAATATTTATATACATGGTATATCTTAACGTTATGATATAACAGTATAGCATGTGAAAGTAATCAAACGAACAATAATTTAGCTTAATAAACTGAGTATAAGTATGTTTCAGGCTTAACTAGTGTCGATGCTTAAACGGCCGTGTTAAATTTACTACAATCTCGTTTCTACTAACCAACAAGTTACCGTGGGTACATTGCATCTCATATCTACATATATACAGTTAAGTTATGAACGTACAGAAAATGTACACTATGCATATAATATTGACTTGATACATTGGAGAACATAAATAACACGTATACTCTATTACTTTATTCTAACCATTTCAAGCATTTCTGCATTACATAACGTTCCATACACAATATTTGACACTAAAGTATATGTATATTCTTTTATTCTTAACACCAATAACATTTACTTGTACTTACCATGTTTATGAAAGACGTCTATTAAAGTACATACATCAAGTTATATTGGTATTATATTGTACTTATCATATAACATATTATAATCTAACACGTTATTATCTAGTATACAACTCATTTGTCCTAAGGGTAAATGATTTTTCTATATATATACTTAAATTTTTAATAACCTGTTTATTTTCACTATTAATTAATTCAACAAATGTATGCATATTGGGACGCCTCCAGTAATATCTCGGAATAAACAGCTTTCTCAAATCACAATACAAGTTACATTCTAATACAAAGTGAAATTCATCTTCTAGACTATTACATGAGTTACATTTTCTTTCGTTTACTGGTGTACTTAATGGTTTTGTCCATCGACCAGTTTCAATAAAAAGTCTGTGTGACGATAAACGTAAACGGGCTAAACATACACGAAATTTCTTAACAGTGTCGCAAACTCTCCTTTTTCTTCTCGTAATAATATGTCTCGGTTGCTACGGCTCTTACCAGGGTCTATCCTATTGTAGACTCGCTGGAGTTGTCTATGGGGTTTCTTCGTTATTATATGTATTAATGATAACTCAACACAGTATTACATTTCTTCTATATAATATCTTGTTTAAATTGGCATCAGAAATATCCATATATATATAATCAGTGATCTATATATATATACATCGTATCATTAAAAGCTTATTTAACAATCCATTTGTGTGAGCCGACTATGCGCTTACACAGTATATTTAACATCCAATCTTTCTAATCCGTCATTACTCAATATCACTATAATCTAATCACTGTTTCTGATTAGATTAACTTTTAATCACCTTCTATATGGTTCGCCGAAACTCTATGTTTCTTCTATGGCTGAACAATTTAATTATTCGACAAATCTTTATAAGTTATATTTCTTATAATGTCCATAATATCTAAGTATCATAAATACAGTTTATATGTTCTATATACTAGATTGAGATCACGACCTTTCTCGCTCCTGGAGTTAGGCTCTAGTGTGTCTGATTTATGTTAATAAAATCCATTTCTTATATACATGATTGAATCAGTGTATATATGATATAACAATTCCTAAAACATCTGTTATTCCTAAACATCTGTTATGTTATCTAATATTACACCATCAAACCAGTTCGGTGCCTTTGTATTACATAACTGGACACCTGCAACCACGGCCTTGATAAACTGAGATTAGGCCTAACATCTTAAGTCATTTCCCGCGCGAAGCGAGATTGATAATTTTAGGCGCGAAAATAATAGCAGACGATTATGCATAATACAAATATATATATATTACATGGTAAACATTTGGCCATATATAGAAACAGTTTAATGTATTTATATAATACATTACTATTTATATATAACAATAATAAACATTTCGTGCAAATTGGGGTTTTGCACAACAGTAACAATATCTAAATACGGTTGAAACCTATGATGTGAAACATATCTATAAAATAACGCTCTACTCGATTCGTTCAGTCTACCTGACCAGTTTTGTAAGAACTGGTCTTTAATTCTTTGTTTTACAGTAATTAAAAATAAGTCAACATTTCCAACATTTTGAAAAAGCCAAGCTTCATAAAACCCAAGAGTACATAATAAATCTCTAATTAATGAACACCAGTTTGTCCTGTTAGGGTAAGCTGTTGCGTCTTGCATCAACATTAAATACACTTTTTTAGCATATTTATCTTCATTTGTACTTAAAATCTTACTCCAAAATTTTATAATATTGAAATATCTCATATTCTGTAGTGGCAACCTGCCTAAATCACCGTAAATAAAATCATTGTGCGTGTTTTTCTTTACTCCTAATAAACGTTTGCAAAATTGCATATGTAATCGTTCTATCGACTTACCTTTATGAAAACCCCATATTTCACTGCCATAATTAAGAATGGGTAAGATTAGCTTATCAAACAAGTTTAACCTATGTTTAACAGATATATCAGTAAACTTATATAAATATTTTTCCACTTTAAAAATAGCTTTAAGTGCTTGACCAGCTAATGTACTTTGAGCTTCAGAGAATGAGCCACCTGTAGTGAAAACTATACCAAGGTAAACAAATTTATTGACAATTTCAACAATACCACCATCATAATAAAAGTTCATGTTTTCTGGTAAACGACCACCTTTCCTGAATATCATAACCTTGGTTGTGTTGGTATTAACCACCAGTTTCCATTTATTACAATACTCCCATAATAAATCTAGACTACCTTGTAATTCTGCACTATGGTGTATGATGTATGGTACAGATTTACCGTTATATCTCACATGTGTGCCTATATATTTATACACTATTCTTAGTTAAATTATCTCTAGACGACATTATCTCGCGTTTAGTATTGACTCCGATAACAAAACAAACGTCAATTCAGGAGCAGCATGGATGACCGTTATATGAAATCATACTTTGAATCCACAAAAACACTGTTTATTGATTCAATGTTAGTGTTCGAATGTATTCGGGAGAATTTGTAATAGCAATGCATTTATATGTGAAAAAATGCATTTAATTTGCTTGTTGCGATGTAATGTCGCTTTAAATGTGTCGTCATTCTGAATGTTTACGCTTTTTTCATAATTGGCTGCAATTTTGAAATAGGGCCTACTAACTGGACGACTGCCAGCATTCATGTTATTGTGACATTGCGTGACATTGACCTTCCAAACTATTTATGTATAGGATATAAGCCGAAAAAGCCGAAAAAATCCAATATGTAAAATATTGGACTGTGTGAGGTCCGTATCGCCAAAGACATTACCAATATTTTACATATTTGATCCGTTTGAGGCCTATATCTTACTTAAAACACACACTTATACAACAATATCCTACTAATTAAAATTGTTAATTTCGTACATTTACGCGTACTATTTGATATAACACTCTTGACTTTTGACACCAGTCCAATATTAATAATAATGGACTGCAAGTACTCGGTCAGGCCACGTATGTAGTGCCATTGAGCAAGGCGCCTCCCACACATTGCCTAGTACTGGTTAACCACTTAGGTCGGCTAAGCCTGCCCAGGAAAACATGTCTAGGTCCCCGCAAGGGGCTTGACATTAATGGAACATACATACAAGTACAAAGGTATGACATCACGACTATGTTTTAAAGTCCAGTTATGCATTATTATTGAACGGCATATAATGCATCGCCCATATGGTTTACCGGCGGCGAGGGTAAAGAAACGCAATCATCATCATCAGAGAGAGAAGAGACAATGTGGATCTCAGTTCCTTGCCAATGGACACACTCATAGCATCTATGTACAGCTGGCACATACGTGACTTATCACACCTGAAGCTAATACGATACCACTGCGCTATGATGACTTCCAGTCGTCCACTAATTTATGATCACTAAACCAACACAATGCCTGACATTTTATCTTTCCTGCATCAAAGTGCTGTCTGGGGGGTGTACATTATCCTCGGTCATAGCTCTTGTTTAATCTTTAAAATGCTAATTGCAACCAAAGTTGCCTTTACAAACAGCATAGAGCCATATCATACGGCACATACATGACATCGGATCAGGCTCTATGCTGTTTATTATTCGGATAGTGGAGCTAAAATGCTTGGGTGAATACCAAGCAACAGATCCTTATCAGATGCGCCTCTGATGTGGATTTATGTTGTTTGCGCATTCCTTCCTATTTATTCAGCATTTTAGTGATTAACTAGCTGGAGTTCGAGCCCCGCTGGAGCAGTTGCGATTGTGCTCTTAGGCAAGGCATTTAAATTCCACATTGCCTCTTCTCTCTCCCTCGTGGCGATGGATTCCATCAGGAATGATTAATATAAGTTGAAATAACTTGTTTCGCAATCGAGCTGAACTAAATTTGTATAAACTAGCTGAAGTCTCACAAACTTGTCTATAACCTGTGATCCTTTGGGAACGGTAATTCATAGTACAGTGGTAACACGCTGGACTGGAAATCCAGGGATCGCAGGTTCGATCCCCCGTCTGACCCTAATCAAATTAACAGTCTTTCAGATGGGACGTTAAACCGAGGTCTCGTGTCGGTGCTATACACTGTGCACGTAAAAGAACCAGAGGAGAATCTGGAATGGGTCTCTGTCTGTATCATTGCACTATCCTCTAAAAATCTAAAATGACTAATCTCTTCAGGAGGCGTCGCTCATATGGGCAACCGGTAGCGACGATAAATAAACATTTAACACACACGCATGGTAATTCATATGAACGCACGCATGAATACAGATTTACTGCAAGTTGTTGAATACAGTAAAACCTGTCTTAAGCAACCGGCCAAAGTAATGACAGAAAGTGGCTGCTTAGCACAGGTGGCTGCTTAATGGAGGTCATATGTATAATAAAACAACAAATTAGAAATCTGGAAATTGGCTGTTTTATGCAGGTTGGCTGCTTAATAGAGGTGACCACTAACACATGTTTGACTGTAAATTTACCGTAGCTGTTTTATATAGACAAGATAATATTTATATCAAATACTGCTTAAATGGAAAATGTTCTTGTGCAGTCATTGAAAAAGTGCCCCATCATACTATGTAACATGATGAACCAGAAATACCACAGATTTCAACAAGATTGTTCAAGCGTAATGATTTAAAGTTCATGAGTGTGTATTATATCGTTTTGTATGCAAGTTTGAAGTTCCTGTGTACGGTGTTTTAAATGTACGGTTATCGCTTGCTGTCACGCGACATTGCATTGCATTGATTGTACTACTGTAACCTGTATCGCTTGTAATCAAGTATCTTTCTTTTGTTTGTTTTCAAATGCACATCGCAAAGTAGACCTATGTCTACTATGAGTGAGTGAGTGAGTGGGTGAGTGAGTGAGTGGGTGGTTTGGTGGATTAGTGAGTGAGTGAGTGGCTATGGTCATTTGTTGAAAATTACAGGCCCCTCACTGCTGTTCGAATCCAACCGTGCGATGTCGGAATATTCTAGTTTATACAAATTTCATTTAGTTGGAATGCGAAACAAGTTCTTACAGTGAATAGTTTAGTTTAATCGCTCTCGAGGCCTAATTCCTGATGGAGCTCACAACCTATCGAGAACAAAGCAAACACTGTATCCGTTTTACACCACAGTGTGAGGGTGGTCAGTGGAGATACCCGGACAGTAGTACAGCCAATACGACGAGGGGCATCTGCTGTCTGTGGTCCTGGACGTGGTGCCGGACAGTTGTACAGCCAAGACGAAGAGGGGCATCTGCTGTCTGTGGGCCTGGACTTGTTGCCGGACAGTTGTACAGCCAAGACGAGG
Organism: Archivesica marissinica; assembly: GCA_014843695.1. Taxonomy (NCBI): domain Eukaryota; kingdom Metazoa; phylum Mollusca; class Bivalvia; order Venerida; family Vesicomyidae; genus Archivesica; species Archivesica marissinica. Next base: position 56,616,826 of record CM026402.1, read on the forward strand.
AGGGGCATCTGGTGTCTGTGGTCCTGGACTTGTTGCCGGACAGTAGTACAGCCAAGACGAAGAGGGGCATTTGGTGTCTGTGGCCCTGGAATTGGTGCCGGACAGTAGTACAGCCAAGACGAAGAGGGGCATCTGGTGTCTGTGGCCCTGGACTTGGTGCCGGACAGTTGTACAGCCAAGACGAGGAGGGGCATCTGGTGTCTGTGGTCCTGGACTTGTTGCCGGACAGTAGTACAGCCAAGACGAAGAGGGGCATTTGGTGTCTGTGGCCCTGGAATTGGTGCCGGACAGTAGTACAGCCAAGACGAAGAGGGGCATCTGGTGTCTGTGGCCCTGGACTTGGTGCCGGACAGTAGTACAGCCAAGACGAAGAGGGGCATCTGGGGTCTGTGGCCCTGGACTTGGTGCCGCCTGTACCTGAATAGCTTGAGCTCCGTCATATGACCTAGGCTTTGAATCATAAAACAAAAAACTAAACAAACTAACAGGCAAATTAGTGGCGACTGGTCAATAAACTTAAATCAAATAACACTGGATGTGATAAATACAGGCACCCGATCAACGACGATCAAATAACACTGGATGCGATACATACATACAGGCACCCGATCAGCAATGATCAAATAACACTGGATGCGATACATACATACAGGCACCCGATCAGCAATGATCAAATAACACTGGATGCGATACATACATACAGGCACCCGATCAGCAATGATCAAATAACACTGGATGCGATACATACATACAGGCACCCGATCAGCAATGATCAAATAACACTGGATGCGATACATACATACAGGCACCCGATCAGCAATGATCAAATAACACTGGATGCGATACATACATACAGGCACCCGATCAGCAATGATCAAATAACACTGGATGCGATACATACATACAGGCACCCGATCAGCAATGATCAAATAACACTGGATGCGATACATACATACAGGCACCCGATCAGCAATGATCAAATAACACTGGATGCGATACATACATACAGGCACCCGATCAGCAATGATCAAATAACACTGGATGCGATACATACATACAGGCACCCGATCAGCAATGATCAAATAACACTGGATGCGATACATACATACAGGCACCCGATCAGCAATGATCAAATAACACTGGATGCGATACATACATACAGGCACCCGATCAGCAATGATCAAATAACACTGGATGCAATACATACATTCACCCGATCAGCGACGATCATTAAATTAAATTAAATAACATTGATTACATTATCTATACAGGCAAACTTAAATTAAATGTAAATTCGTAATACAGTTTATCACAAGATTTGATCTCTAATGGTAAAGTTTAACACTCTGTGTTTACATTACCAAATACATTACATGTAGTAGTGCAACGTATCTGTGCTAACCACATACCTCGCATTAGCTATACCCGTGTTCATTATCAGACCATGTGACCATTTCTTTTGTCACGGTATAGTGAATTGTTATTCAGTTTAAGGACAGGCAGATAGTTTTGTCTGGGATATATTTACATGAGTTTTACAATGGCGATTCCATTTTTAATTGGCAGGTAAATCTTGTTGCATATTCGTAATTCATTGTGAGTGTTTATTCATAAATCATGTTGTGTCGTTATTAGTAAATCATGGGTCGTGGGTTCGGGTCATGTTGTGTATTTATTCCATATGTGTAGTCCATTTGTAACACGCTGGACTGGTAATCCAGGGATCGCAGGTTCGATCCCCCGTCTGACCATAATAAAATTAACAGTCGTTCAGAGATGGGACTTTAAACCGAGGTCTCGTGTCGGTGCTATACACCGTGTACGTAAAAGAACCAGAGGAGACTCTTGAATAGGTATCTGTCTGTATCATTGCGCTATCCTCCAAAAATCTAAAATGACTCCTCTCTTCAGGAGGCGTCGCTCATATGGGCAACCGGTAGCGACGATAAATAAACGTAAAACACACAAATATTTATTCCAAAATCATGTTGTGCATTTATTCTAGTTAGAAGAGTAGATCACTAAGTAGCAACTATATATAAGGTTATATTCTTGTTCTGACGTGTATATCACTGTAACCTACCACCAATGATCGTTACAGGTTCGAGCTTCACTCAGACCGTTTCTCTTTTTTTATGAAACAGTTTCTTACGGAGGTTGGTGCTCCAAATCCTGGTTAATTGCTGGAGCCTACCCAGGAAAGGTGTTGCTCGGTAAGCTGCCATTCGTTTGTGTGGGCAACCGGTAGCGACGATATATAAACGTAGATACATAACAATCAAAACAAAATTACACTGTATGCGAGTGTCTAGATTTATTGAAGCCAACATTTTTGTAAAACATGCTAAAAGTTATTAATTTTCATTAATTTCTTTGCTGTTATGAGTTTCTAAGTGAGCCCACGTGAAACAGGAACAAGAACAACTATTTTATAAATATATAATAGAAGGACGATCGAAAACTCACTACCTGCATAATACACACTCGGATAGTGTATTAATGATTTTGCAGACTTCCAACTACGTAAATAGATTGACCTGGCCATTTCTGGATTCCAGCTCAAGCCTGTATATTCTATGCGCACACCAGTGAAAGCTTGGAACTAGTTCCCTGATTTTAATACCTATAATACGAATACATAGCAGTAATTCTTGTCACATAAATTCCCATTTGTCGAGAAAAGGACTATCCGGGTCAAAACAAGTCTAATGTTGTTAAAACCTGTGGCCCAAACCATTTGCATGTTCATGCTATGTATTGTATCTGTTTGTGTATGACATAATTATGTACTATTGATTTGCAATAACATATATATAACAGTCTTTCAGATGGGACTTTAAACCGAGGTCGGTGCTTTACACCGTGAACGTAAATGAACCAGAAAATACTCTGGAATGGGTCTCTGTCTGTATCATTGCACTATCCTCCAAAAATCTAAAATGACTTATCTCTTCAGGAGGCGTCGCTCATATGGGCAACCGGTAGCGACGATAAATAAACGTAAAACACACACACGCAATAACATGATTAAACGTAAACAAGAATATATATGTTTCTCAACAATGATCAAGTACATTAAAAAATAAAAATGTTAAAAATATTAGATTTGTTGACTAAAAAACTTGAGTTATTCTTGTTTTATAATGAATACAATTGTGTGATAATATTTTTTATAAATTGTAACAATTAGTTTGAACCGGAATATAACTTTAACCATTAACCTGCCCAATAAATTGGACTGAATGTGCAAACAACATAGATCCAGATCAGCCACGGCTTAATGCTCTATTATCAGAACAGAACAGAACATAAGTTTATTCATGACGTATACATAAGTGCATAGTCATTATCATGAATAGCAAACAGCATGTAGCCTGATTAAACGGCGCGTTCTGTGCTGTCTGATCAGGCTCTATGCTGTTTGTAAAAGCGACTTTAGTTGTGATTGGCAGGTTAACCCTTTGCACACTAGCGGCAGATAAAATCACTTGAATTGATGGCTCTTATATTCTGATCATCCCTTGATGCTGTTTTGCTATTTATTCAGTATTTATGGATTTCCATAATTCGATTTGTGGATATCCATAGTTCAATTATTGGATATCCAAAAATCGAATTGTTTTCATAATTCGATTTTTGGATATTCATAATGCGATTTTTGTATACCCATGATTCGATTTTTGGATATCCATAATTCAATGTATTCAGAATTTATGGATATCCATACATTGAATTCTGGATATCCAATAATCAAAAGGAATTATGGATATCCAAAAACTTGAATAGCAAAATGGCGCGCCATAAATTGGAGCATATGATAGCTTGATAAAACGTGACAGATTTGTACAGTTTATTTGGTGTTTAGAATACAGTGTTAGTCTACATTTATTTATAGCCAATATCTAATTTGTGACCTATCACATATGGCTGGTTGGTAGATTTTAAATCGTGTTCAAGGAATTACATAATTATAATCTGTTGAACAGTGTCACAGCCTAGCAATTCAGGAATGTTTTATTACAATAAGTATACAGGTAAGTACATATTACATAATTCAAATATTTATGCCGATATCACTTTGGAGTACTGAATTGTCCGCCTCCGTGTTCGAGTGGTTACGGTCGCTGACTTGTATACCACTGTAACTTATCATCACGGAAGGCCACGCTTTGAGACCCCACTCTGAGCCCCGCTCAAACTGTGTCTGTTTATATGAAAAAGTTGGCAGTTTTTTTAAGGCGGTTGGTGCACCAAGTACTGGTTAACCGCTGGAGCCTGCCCAGGAAAAGTGGTGTTGGGTAAACTGCCCATCGCTCAAATGGGAAACCGGATGCGATGCATAATAAATTTCAATAACAAAAAAAGAAAAATAAGTACTGAATGTTTATCAGCTATCAAGTTGCCATATATTAGGCCTTAAATTGACATTATTTACATTTATATGAATTATGATACGGTAAACAGTAACGATAAAGTAGTTCTGCACTATTTTGTAGCTAAATTACAAGCACAAATAAATAGCGAGGTGAACAAGAGAGGACTACAATAAAACAAGTTATGTTAGGTCATCGGTTCGAATCTCTTTGTAGTTGTTTTTGTTTTGTTGTCCCCCCCCCCCGTATATTTGTCTATACTTCAGATGGTTGTTCTGTCACAAAGTAAGTAACAAAACATACTTCTTATTACACAATGCATAATACATATGAAGACATATGTGTAGACTAATTTTAAACACATTTATTATATGTATCAAATCAATATTCTACAGCAATAGTTTAGGGTGATCTAGATGTTCAATCCTACAGCAATAGTGTAGGGTGATCTAGATGTTCAATCCTACAGCAATAGTGTAGGGTGATCTAGATGTTAACTTCTACAGCAATAGTGTAGGGTGATCTAGATGTTCAATCCTACAGCAATAGTGTAGGGTGATCTAGATGTTAACTTCTACAGCAATAGTGTAGGGTGATCTAGATGTTCAATCCTACAGCAATAGTGTAGGGTGATCTAGATGTTCAATCCTACAGCAATAGTGTAGGGTGATCTAGATGTTAACTTCTACAGCAATAGTGTAGGGTGATCTAGATGTTCAATTCTACAGCAATAGTGTAGGGTGATCTAGATGTGCAATCCTACAGCAATAGTGTAGGGTTATCTAGATGTTCAATCCTACAGCAATAGTGTAGGGTGATCTAGATGTTCAATCCTACAGCAATAGTTTAGGGTGATCTAGATGTTCAATCCTACAGCAATAGTGTAGGGTGATCTAGATGTTCAATCCTACAGCAATAGTGTAGGGTGATCTAGATGTTAACTTCTACAGCAATAGTGTAGGGTTATCTAGATGTTCAATCCTACAGCAATAGTGTAGGGTGATCTAGATGTTCAATCCTACAGCAATAGTTTAGGGTGATCTAGATGTTCAATCCTACAGCAATAGTGTAGGGTGATCTAGATGTTCAATCCTACAGCAATAGTGTAGGGTGATCTAGATGTTCAATCCTACAGCAATAGTTTAGGGTGATCTAGATGTTAACTTCTACAGCAATAGTGTAGGGTGATCTAGATGTTCAATCCTACAGCAATAGTTTAGGGTGATCTAGATGTTCAATCCTACAGCAATAGTGTAGGGTGATCTAGATGTTCAATCCTACAGCAATAGTGTAGGGTGATCTAGATGTTCAATCCTACAGCAATAGTTTAGGGTGATCTAGATGTTCAATCCTACAGCAATAGTGTAGGGTGATCTAGATGTTCAATCCTACAGCAATAGTGTAGGGTGATCTAGATGTTAACTTCTACAGCAATAGTGTAGGGTTATCTAGATGTTCAATCCTACAGCAATAGTGTAGGGTGATCTAGATGTTCAATCCTACAGCAATAGTTTAGGGTGATCTAGATGTTCAATCCTACAGCAATAGTGTAGTGTGATCTAGATGTTCAATCCTACAGCAATAGTGTAGGGTGATCTAGATGTTCAATCCTACAGCAATAGTGTAGGGTGATCTAGATGTTAACTTCTACAGCAATAGTGTAGGGTTATCTAGATGTTCAATCCTACAGCAATAGTGTAGGGTGATCTAGATGTTCAATCCTACAGCAATAGTGTAGGGTGATCTAGATGTTCAATCCTACAGCAATAGTTTAGGGTGATCTAGATGTTCAATTCTACAGCAATAGTGTAGGGTGATCTAGATACTCACTTCTACAGCAATATAAAACATATCCAATGAATTGTCCTCTGCTATAATTATTTGAACTATTTATAGCCTTTATTTTACCCAGCATGCAATTAATCTGTTTTTGTTATTGTAATTGAAAACTCTGAAATTAATTCATGGAATTTCAATAGTACAGTTGTATTTAATTACAATTGTGTTGTTATTAACCCATTCAACACCAAGTAACTCACATGGACTGGTCCATGATATTCATAAACCAATAAATGAATCAGAAAATCACAGTTGGACAAGTTCATTTATCAAAATGGGTAATTATGTCTAAAAATAGTCATATCACTGGCAAAAAGTGCAGATCCTGATGAGACGGCTCGTCACGAGCCGGCTCGTCACGAGCCGGCTCATCTGGATCTACACTTTTTTGTAAGCCAATTTAGAGGTATGTGGTGTTGAAAGGATTAAAAGTGCAAAGCGTTCAGCTACATTTCGCAAAGTAGAAAATAGACGATCGGTATTAAGTTCTTAACATGGTTAGAGGCATTCAGGTATAGAGTACCAGTATTTTGTGCACCGTAATCCCTCCAGTCACTCTTGCTGTCATATATAATGTAGTAATGTATTGACTATTACGCTATACAATTTCTGTCAATGAAATTGCAATTAGGCTATCATATTACGGGGGTAATGTAAATGCCATCTTTTTTCTGCTGTCGGTGCAAAATAAAGATTATAAATCAAATTTATGTTCCATAGACGTAAATTAATATCTCCACTTTTCCATGTGGGGGACATATATTCATTTAAAAATGCATGCATAATTTCACAGTCGTATGACGTTTATGCAGAGTGTGCATAAATGTATTCTCGACTTAGTCATTATCAAATGATCTGCTTGATCTACGTTAGGGGAGTCCAATATTTCAAAGTAGAACGTCTGTATACTTAGTTGTCAGTACCATAGGCAGAGGCAAATTTCAATCGAGGCAATCTAGGGGGTCCGGGGCATGTTTCCCGTTAAAATTGCTGGGGGTATAGAAGCGATGTCCTGCGTTTTCTGATTTAATGAGTTTAGACGTATAATTATATACTGACCTTTCAGCTCTCTAGCAGTCAACATTTTATACAGTAAAGGGATACCGGTAGTTTTGGCATTTTATTTATTTAATATTTCACTCTCTTTTTTTTTGGTTGCTTTGGAAATTTTAACAAAGGCAACTGCCTTTGTGTGCCTCAGTGTGGATACGGGGGCCTGATTGTGAACATATTTTAGATGAGTTTTTAAATAACACCATGCATTAATGCATGATTATCTGATTGCACTATGCAGACTTCTTGTACATATTGGGCATAGTTTGAGAAGGTTTTTAACAACTTTTGGACCAAAACATTTATAACAGTTCCGGGGCAGGCACATCGGATTTGGAATCGAACGGTCCGGGTTCGATACTCAGTCAGGCCACGTATGTAGTGTCATTGAGCAAGGCACCTCACACACATTGCTTAGTACTGGTTAACCACTATGGTCGGCTAAGCCTGCCCAGGAAAACATGTCTAGGTCCCCGCAAGGGGTTTGACATTAATGGTACATACATACATACATCAGAAGGCAGCTGACATTGGGGTCACATCCACCCATCTACCTGAATATAGGGGCTGCAACACCTCCTTCTGTATGGGGTACACACCTGAATATAGGGGCTGCAACACCTCCCTCTTTATGTAGTGCATACCTGAATATAGGGGCTGTAACACCTCCCTCTTTATGTAGTGCATACCTGAATATAGGGGCTGTAACACCTCCCTCTGTATGTAGTGCATACCTGAATATAGGGGCTGTAACACCTCCCTCTGTATGTAGTGCATACCTGAATATAGGGGCTGTAACACCTCCCTCTGTATGTAGTGCATACCTGAATATAGGGGCTGTAACACCTCCCTCTGTATGTAGTGCATACCTGAATATAGGGGCTGTAACACCTCCCTCTGTATGTAGTGCATACCTGAATATAGGGGCTGTAACACCTCCCTCTGTATGTAGTGCATACCTGAATATAGGGGCTGTAACACCTCCCTCTGTATGTAGTGCATACCTGAATATAGGGGCTGTAACACCTCCCTCTGTATGTAGTGCATACCTGAATATAGGGGCTGTAACACCTCCCTCTGTATGTAGTGCATACCTGAATATAGGGGCTGTAACACCTCCCTCTGTATGTAGTGCATACCTGAATATAGGGGCTGTAACACCTCCCTCTGTATGTAGTGCATACCTGAATATAGGGGCTGTAACACCTCCCTCTGTATGTAGTGCATACCTGAATATAGGGGCTGTAACACCCCCCTCTGTATGTAGTGCATACCTGAATATAGGGGCTGTAACACCTCCCTCTGTATGTAGTGCATACCTGAATATAGGGCTGTAACACCTCCCTCTGTATGTAGTGCATACCTGAATATAGGGGTGTAACACCCTCTTATGTAGTGCTTGTTGGGTGTTTGTTGTGTGTTGTTGGGGTGTTTGTTGTGTGTTGTTGGGGTGTTTGTTGTGTGTTGTTGGGGTGTTGTTGTGTGTTGTTGGGTTTGTTGTGTGTTGTTGGGGTTTGTTGTGTGTTGTTGGGGGTTGTTGTGTGTTGTTGGGGTGTTTTGTTGTGTGTTGATATAGGGCTGTAACACCTCCCTCTGTATGTAGTGCATACCTGAATATAGGGGCTGTAACACCTCCCTCTGTATGTAGTGCATACCTGAATATAGGGGCTGTAACACCCCCTCTGTATGTAGTGCATACCTGGATATAGGGGCTGTAACACCCCCCTCTGTATGTAGTGCATACCTGATATAGGGGCTGTAACACCTCCCTCTGTAGTAGTGCATACCTGAATATAGGGGCTGCAACACCTCCCTCTGTATGGGGTACGTACCTGAATATAGGGGCTGTAACACCTCCCTCTGTATGTAGTGCATACCTGAATATAGGGGCTGTAACACCTCCCTCTGTATGTAGTGCATAACTGCCATTCATTCCAATAAATTACCGAAACAAGTGTGATCAGAATGCTCTTTAACATTATTAGTTGCCCCCTCCCTCCTCTGCCACCCCCCCCCCCCTCCTCTGCCACCCCACCACTGCCCTCCCCTTCTACCATGCTGCACCCTCCCCCATACTCAATATCACAGAACCGGCCCTGTATTTCAAGGATTTATTGTAAAACTTGTGTCATCTTTAGATACATACGCAGACACAATAATTTCGCAATGAATTCTATAGGTTTGTATCGCATTCAGTGTAAAACGATGCATGCTATTATTATCGGTGAGACATTATAAATTAATGTTATTTTCTTAAAGTATATAATTACAACCCTCAATAAACGTAATGGTCGTAATGCATGTCGGGTAGATAAAGTGGAGGACTAAGTCACGTTTTCGGGTTATATTGTCAATGTCATTCTATTTTATAACAGTGTTATGTATGTGAAATCATATATCGGATCGCTCATTGTGTGGGGGGGGGGGTGATAAAATATTTCTCCATTTCACTCCTTCGCAAATTACAAACTCGCAAGACGATACATTCGAAAACAAAAACGTAATAAACATGTTTGTTTCATATTAACTAACACGTCCCCTGACAAATAAATGCTCACTATAGTCGTGATGGCGCCGTGAATGGGCGTTCGCTTCAAGTGCGAAAAGTCCGGAGTTTGAGCCCCGCTGGAGCCATTACGATTATGCCCTTAGGCAAGGCATTTAAATTCCACGTTGCCTCTTCTCTCTCCCTCGTGGCGATGGATTCCATCAGGAATGAGGTCTCGAGAGTGATAATTTGTATAAACTAAATGCTCACTAGGTCATTGCACCTGCATGTAGTGTTTATTTAAATGTGCTGCAAAGTGAGCAAACTGAGATATTCTATTAAGAGTGTGTGTTTTACGTTTATTTATAGTCGCCACTGGTTGGCCATATGAGCGACGCCTCCTGAAGAGATTAGTCATTTTAGATTTGTGGAGGATAGTGCAATGATAGAGACAGAGACCCATTCCAGAGTCTCCTCTGGTTCTTTTACATGCACGGTTTAAAGTCCCATCTGAACTTCTGTTAATTTTATTAGGGTCAGACGGGGGATCAAACTTGCAATCCCTGGATTACCAGTCCAGCGTTATACTACTGAACTACATATCCGTCTGTCATATATTAAGAGCCCGCTATTAAAACCCTCTTATATTTCCATGTTTTCAATAATTCATATTTTTAAGTACTGCATTGAAGCTCTGCCAACAAATTAATTGGTTTTTGTGTGATTTAATACTATTAAAATAACAAAAAAATATTATGGCTATTTAATAACAAAATCACCGGCTTTGCAAATGGTGATTTACAGTCAAACCTGTCTGAAGCAGCCAGCCAAGGGAATCACAGAAAGTGGCTGCTTAGCACACGTAGTTGCTTAGCAGAGGTCAAATATATAATAAAACTACATATTGGTAATCTGGAAAGTGGCTGCTTAATGCAGGTTGGCTGCTTAATAGAGATGACCACTAACACAGGTTTGACTGTATATATAATACAGATTGGCTGCTTAATAGAGATGACCACTAACACAGGTTTGACTGTATTAATACAGGTTGGCTGCTTAATAGAGATGACCACTAACACAGGTTTGACTGTATATATAATACAGGTTGGCTGCTTAATAGAGATGACCACTAACACAGGTTTGACTGTATATATAATACAGGTTGGCTGCTTAATAGAGATGACCACTAACACAGGTTTGACTTTATTGAAGTTAACAGCCTGATAAATTAAAAAATACATTTCAATGTTTACTTTCCATATGTTGAAAAGAAATGCATAAACGATTTTAAAGTGAGGTCAATCATTCTTCACATCTCTAGTATTTGTATGGACAAGTTGGCAATACATAGTTCCCACAGCAGTCAAAAATACTGATAAGGCCTTATCTTGGCAGCCATTTTGACTGGCAAGTTTTATTAACTGCAATTTCATGATTTTACTAGTAATTCTTTAATTGCAATAACTTTATTAATTTTGGTTTCTTAATATAAAATTTGGTATGAATTTAAAGGTATTGAAATGTACTTTTTAAAGATTAATTTATTTTTTGACAATGATGTATGGATTATAAATTATAAGAACTTAACTTGCACCTATTTTTGAAAGTCTATTTTCACAGTTGAAATATTAATATACAGGTAAATTATTATGTATTCGTCATTGATACGAAATTTGTGAAATGATACAAAAAATATGTCCATTGAGAGCTTTCCAACAATGTATGAACCATGGTGATGGGATGAAAAATAAATATTTTATGAAGAAAACAAAAGTACGCTACTATATATTATATATAATATCAACTTTGCCATTCAAAATGGCAGCCACATTAGGAATGATGCGGTCACACGGGAACTATGGCCATTTAGACAAGTCTAAGCAACAGCAAAATAAGAAATGAACTAGTTGTTGTAGATCACCAATACCTTATACCCACAATAAACCGTAACTATCTAATCCCACAAGCAAAAACCTAGCCTGGGTTCCAGTCTGTCGATTTTTAACTTCTGGCAAAATGACACTTTGATATCATCATAAACTCAATACGGCCCAATTAATAGTCTCGGTGTTACAATATATTTATTTGACTGACCAGGCACAATATATCGACGCCTGTTCCCAGGCTAGCAAAAACCCAATACCACGCCAACTCATTTTCCCCAAGAACAAATAGGATATGGAACAGTCTACCGACATATATACAGTCGAATCCCAGTCTGCCGGCCTTTGTTAGCAGACTGGACTCGAACTCTCTCTAATCCTTGTGCTGTCTGCTTTTAACTATAGCTTTGTAGATCCTTTGCACATAACATTTTAGATTAACTAACTGTTCTAGACTGCGCCTGCCAATCATATTCAATACTGATTGTTCGGCAGTATGAAGTTGAACAGCTTATTTCTGGGGACTTTAACGGGCAACAGTTACAAATCTACAATATATGTGGACGTACACGGTACTACCCAAGACTGATATTCAAGTTGGGTGCTCTCAACAGATTATACACGTGACTTACCTGTAGCATACCTACAGTTATGTTTCCCCATAATGGAGGAATACTTATTGTTTTTGCCTTTGCCGTCTGTCCGTCCACTATAGCTTGTCTGCGCTTCATCTCCAAAACCTCTTTGTTGGAGTTTACATTGACAGATGATGATGATTGAGCTTATTTACCCTCGCCTCCGGCGAACCATGTGGGCGAGCGTTAACACGAAGCATCGGTAGGATATCTAGTTGTACATATTGTAACCTTGTTCCGGTTGGATGATTTGTTTGCGGATTTATGGCCATTTGAGCATTTTTATAAGCAAAGATTATCCGCGCTTCATCTCCAAAACCCATTGTTGGATTTTCACCACACTTGGCATGAGGCATCAGTATGATGTCTAGTTGGGTACATTGTAACCCTTTTCTGGTTGGATAATGTTTTGCGGATTTACAATCATTTTTCTAACACAAAGCTCCAAAACCCCTTATTGGATTTTCACCAAAGTTGGCAGGAAGCATCGTTATGATGTCTACAGAATTATAGCCATTTGTGAACAGATTTATAACAACGTTTATCTGTACCAAACTTGGCAAGAAGCACCAGTATTATGTCTAGTTGTGCATATTGTAACCCCGTTCTGCTTGGATTATATTTTGTGGATTTACGGCCATTTGAACATTTTTATTTCATAATACTACATATGACTTTCTATTGCAATGACTTGACATAAGATTTTTTCAAAAACAATTTCTAACTTACCTGTATCTTACATGTAATTTATCTATAGCATACCTGCCATATACCTGTAACTTACATGTAATTTATCTATAGCATACCTGCCATATACCCGTAACTTACATGTAATTTATCTATAGCATACCTGCCATATACCTGTAACTTACATGTAATTTATCTATAGCATACCTGCCATATACTGTATCTTACATGTAATTTATCTATAGCATACCTGCCATATACCCGTAACTTACATGTAATTTATCTATAGCATACCTGCCATATACCTGTAACTTACATGTAATTTATCTATAGCATACCTGCCATATACTCGTAACTTACATGTAATTTATCTATAGCATACCTGCCATATACCTGTAACTTACATGTAATTTATCTATAGCATACCTGCCATATACCCGTAACTTACATGTAATTTATCTATAGCATACCTGCCATATACTCGTAACTTACATGTAATTTATCTATAGCATACCTGCCATATACCTGTAACTTACATGTAATTTATCTATAGCATACCTGCCATATACCCGTAACTTACATGTAATTTATCTATAGCATACCTGCCATATACCCGTAACTTACATGTAATTTATCTATAGCATACCTGCCATATACATGTATCTTACATGTAATTTATCTATAGCATACCTGCCATATACCCGTAACTTACATGTAATTTATCTATAGCATACCGTATATTCCCGGCCATAAGTTGAGGGTCAAATTTTGGCTTTCAAAAGCAGATTTTAAGCTGGATCCTTCCATAAGTCGAGGGTACTTTGTGGACAAATGACATTGGTTGTGATAATGGTAATTTCTCTCATTCTTGGATGAAACTTGGCTCAATTTGAGATATGTGGTTGACTTTATTATTCAGTTACAAATCATAAAAAATATACTGATGCACAACAAGAATTTATGAAGTTTTATTCCATTACAAATAATTGTCTAAACCAATTGTTATGTTAAAACAAACAAACAAAACAGATATAAAATTCAAACACATAAAAATATTCACATGATTTTAAATTCCATCAAAATCGTCATCTTCGCTGTCCGAAGCAAACAGTTCCATCATCTGCTCACTTGTCAGTTCGGGATCATAAGGATCCTCTTCCTCGTCGGCAGAATCTGAACATGATTCACTAACACCTGCACTGGCAGAGCCAGCCAAGATTAATGTGGCTTCGCCTTCTATCCAATCAGAAATTCCGTAATCGGCCTGTGTCACTGAAGCATATGCATAATTATATCTATCTATTTCACTGGACAATAACATAGTCATCGTTGCTATGCAGAGTAATGTATTTGTAGATTGACAGACCTCGTTGCTATGCAGAGTAATTTATTCGTAGATTGACAGACAGGTTGATTTGTCAAGTATAGTACTGTCAGCGTTTATCAAAGCATTTATCAAAGGAAACAGCTGCATTTCATCTAAGAGTAAAGGATTCATTTGACACTGAGACAGAAGTCATTGGTATCAATTTGAGACTTGTTTTCATTAAAAGTGTGGTTGTTTATTACACACAATATGAATGGACACAATATTGCATAATTAGTTTGCTGATTTGTTGTAAATTAAATGCGACGAGGTGTTTGCAGACATTGTTTTTTTAACTGTTTTAAACGATTTTACTTATATACAACAATTTACATATACACATTTCTAACGTTTATTACGACAAACAGCATTATACATGCATTAGGCCGTAGTACCGATAACTTAGTTTAAACAATATTTTATTCAAGAATGGTACATAACATAGGAATAGTTGCTTGAATATGGCAAATAAATAAATCTCTATGCATGGACACACGCAGTTAATGCAATTATACATCTACGTCAATTATGGAAACTAGTAATATTAACTCAAATTTCTTGTTTTCAATTTTTGCTTTTGCTTGTTTCTCGGCCATAAGTCGACATATTACTTTCATCCAATTTCTGGACAAGAAAAAGATCGACTTATGGCCGGGAATATACGGTACCTGTCATATACCCGTAACGTACATGTAATTTATCTATAGCATACCTGCCATATACCCGTAACTTACATGTAATTTATCTATAGCATACCTGCCATATACCCGTAACTTACATGTAATTTATCTATAGCATACCTGCCATATACCCGTAACTTACATGTAATTTATCTATAGCATACCTGCCATATACCCGTAACTTACATGTAATTTATCTATAGCATACCTGCCATATACCCGTAACTTACATGTAATTTATCTATAGCATACCTGCCATATACCCGTAACTTACATGTAATTTATCTATAGCATACCTGCCATATACTTACATGTAATTTATCTATAGCATACCTGTCATATACCTGTAACGTAACTATACCTGTACATGTAATTTATATATAGCATACCTGTATATACCTGCATACCTGGTGGTACGGTGGTCGCCAGATCGGACAAGTGTGCCTCCGGGTACTCCGGTTTCCTCTCACACAAATGACCACATATACGCTTTCATCCGCGCCAATGAGAGTGATTAATGAAAGTTGTCAGAACTATTAGAGGGCTAGCATCTATTAGAGGGCTAGCATCTATTAGAGGGCTTGTGTCTATTAGGGCTGATCTATTAAGGGCTAGCGTCTATTAGAGGGTTGCGTCTATTAGAGGGCTAGCATCTATTAGAGGGCTTGTATCTATTAGAGGGATTGCGTCTATGCGAGGGCTAGCGTCTATTAGAGGGCATGTGTCTATTAGAGGGCTAGCGATTAGAGGGATTGGGTCTATTAGAGGGATTGCGTCTATTAGGCTTGCGTCTATTAGAGGGCTTGTACTATTAGAGGGCTTGCGTCTATTAGAGGGCTTGCGTCTATTAGAGGGCTTGCATCTATTAGAGGGATTGCGTCTATTAGAGGGATTGCGTCTATTAGAGGGATTGTATCTATTATGAAACCACTTTTAATAAGTCTTTATTTATTGTCGCCCTCAGTTGCATTTCGAGGCAATGCCTCCCCAAGCGTAGCTGTATTTCAATTGTTTTGAATGACAGTGCATGATGCAGACAGAACTCCATTCCATACACGTTGATGGAATAATTATTCTAAACTTTATTTATTTTACAACGATTGCGAAACAAGCTGTAACAACTTATTGATCACTCTCGTTGACGCGGATGACAGTGTATTATGTGGTCATTCATGTGGGAGGTAACCGGAGTACCCGGAGAAAACCCACCTGTCCGATCTGGCGACCACCGTACTATCTCACATACTTCTTGATCGGAGGATCGAACCCGGGTCGCATTGGTGAGAAGCATGCGTGCTAATCACTGCGCTAATCCGACATTGGTATAATTAAAGGCAGCGTTGATACAAACGTCTGAACTAATATATGATTAGTCTGTTTTGTATGGTCAAGCGAGACGTTCCCAGCAGGAGGTGCCTCCAAATGCTCTCACACATTTTGCACCTGGTCCGTCATGAAAGCCAGTCAGCACACACCTATAGCTCAAACCCCTGGATCGAAATCTGTGATCCCTGGATTACTAGTCCAGCAGGTTACCACAAATCCGATCTATTTGAAATCTGACATGGCACGGAGGTTGTAGAGCATTTCTCAAATCTCAAGCATTCTGATTGGGTTCAGATAAATGAACATCTTAGTCTCAACCAACCAAATGTCTTGAGATGAAGTTTTGGATCAACAAAATGTGTTTTGCTCAGAATCATAAACAGTTTGTTTACAAATAACAGCGACAGCTGACAACCTTTAGGCCGACAGTCGACAACGTTTAGGCCGACAGTCGACAACCTTTAGGCCAACAGCTGACAACCTTTAGGCCGACAGTCGACAACCTTTAGGCCAACAGCTGACAACCTTTAGGCCAACAGCTGACAACCTTTAGGCCAACAGCTGACAACCTTTAGGCCAACAGCTGACAACATTTAGGCCGACAGTCGACAACCTTTAGGCTGACAGCTGACAACCTTTAGGCCGACAGCTGACAACCTTTAGGCCGACAGCTGACAACCTTTAGGCCGACAGTCGACAAATCATTTGGTAATAAATAGTTCATATAAAGTAGACAGGGCGTTTTTCATTTTGAGATATTGTATATCAATGAATCTTGTGTATCATTTACGTTTACCTAGATCTAGAGTTCTGCATTTGATGTATCAATATTGTAAAGTATGTATGTATACCAATTTAATCTATATGATTTATGAAGTGTGGTGATATGGTGATATATAATGCAGAAGCGTATCTGGGGAAGGGGATGCTCAGGGGGACATGAGCACTCCCCTTAACTCTTTCAACACCAAGTAACTGACATGGACTGGTCCATGATATTCTTAGACCAATAAATGAATAAGAAAATTACATTCGGACCAGTTCATTTATCAAGATGGGTAATTTTGTCTAAAATTAGTAATACTACTTGCAAAAAGTGCAGATCCTGATGAGACGAGCCGGCTCATCTGGATCTACACTTTTTGTAAGCCTATAAATAGAGGTCTGTGGTGTTGAAAGGGTTAATTTCCAGAGTGATGATTTTTTTTATCTCATTAATTTCCTATAAAATCGTTCCACCAGCAGTTCTTTCCTTATTCTTCACCGCAGATTTTCGGTGGGGGGGGGGCACTACTCCCGGATCCCCCTAGGAAGGGCCAACTGCAGCGGCCAGGACAGCTTTGCTGCTCGGGGCTGCTGTTACTAACTTACCCCCCACCATCCCAAAGAAAAACAGTAGTTATCATTTAACTGTCTTCGTTACAAAACCAGTATTGCCCAAGTGTTCCAGTGAACAAATCCAGCGTCTGACATACTTCATAGTGAAAATAACGCTATAAGCATGACTATTCTGTCAAACCAACTCTCGTCACTCTTGTAGGGGGTAGGGGGTCCTTCGTGGCCGCATGGGTAGGGGGTCCTTCGTGGCCGCATGGGTAGGGGGTCCTTCGTGGCCGCGTGGGTAGGGGGTCCTTCGTGGCCGCGTGGGTAGGGGGTCCGTCGTGGCCGCGTGGGTAGGGGGTCCTTCGTGGCCGCGTGGGTAGGGTGTCCTTCGTGGCCGCGTGGGTAGGGTGTCCTTCGTGGCCGCGTGGTTACAGTCGTTGATTTATCCAGCTGGACTGCGGAAGATCGGTGGTTCTCAGAGTGGCACGTGCAGCTGGAGATTGGAGAGTCGCCGTATAACATAAGCTGATTAAACCACAAAAATAAAACAAAAACGTCCATCTTGGATCAAATCTAGAACTTGATGTGTCTTGATATTTGAAGATGAGAATGCTACAACGCTGGACTAGTTTGGTTAGATTGTATGATGCTTTGTTGTTACCAACAGTTGTGTGTGTACCTCTACAAGGACTTGTCTCATATCTGTACAGGTTAAACTAGGAAGATAATACCTTGAAACTCTCGTATTCAGAATGTAATGTTGCTTTAAAGCGACATTACATCGCAAAAGGCCAAAACATGCATTTTGTTCACGTATAAATGCATTGCTACTACAAATTCTTCTGAATACATTCGAATACTAACATTGAATCAATAAACAAGGCTGTTGTGGTCTACAAACTTTCAAAGGTGAAAGAAGGATTTCATATAACGGTCATCCGCGCTCCTGAATTGACGGTTGATTGTCATTGGAGTCAATATTAAATGCGTGATACTGTCGTTTAGAGATAATTTAACTACAGATAAATATGCATTGGCACAAATGTGAGACATAATGGTAAATATGTACTATAACTTGTGTTATTCAGGATACGATCTTTGTTTTACGCATGAATGTCGACCATATTTACATTATTTTGTTATGTCAATAAACCGCGTATACGACGTTTTTTATTAGTAGAAATACTCAGTTTTTGAGGCAAACATTTGGAGACAAAAAATACCATATTGTAGGAAATTAAATTCTGTAGAAATTTGCGTTTTCACTGATGTAGTGTCGCTTTAAAGAAATTGTAAATTCATTTTTAAAGAAAAGGTTTGTACATGCAGTCGTCCAAACTAGAGTTTGCCTCAAACAATCATATAGTTACCAAATATTACAACCCCATTACAACACGATTGCTAATCAGTCACCTTGTGTTTTACAGTATTTGGAGCAAACTTTAAATATTATCAATATTCATATCATCTTATTGGTTATATTGTATTACAGATCGTTATGCAATGATTTTCTGTTTAACCTTTTCGAATAAAATGCATTAAATGACAATAAGAAAATATTTATATTCTATGATTATTAATTATATTATAAGTATGTGAGATGGTACGGTGGTCGCCAGATCGGACAGGTGGGTTTTCTCCGGGTACCGGTTTCCTCCCACGCGAATGACCACATATCTTTCATCCGCCCCAACGAGTGATTAATAAAGCTGTTAGAACTTGCTTCGCAATAAAGTTTAAGTTTTAGTTTACAATGATCACCAAAATCTCAAAAGAAAGTTGAAAGAATTACCGTAAGCTTTTAGCTTTCAGTTCAATCTTTATATCACAAAGATATATGTATGTTTCTGTCTATTTCTCAAATGTATATTACATGTATCCTGATAAATAAATATGTTTAAACCAATTCACATATCACGATATAAATGTATGTTTCTGTATATTTCTCAATGTATATTACATGTATCCTGATAAATAAATATGTTTAAACCAATCCACATATCACGATATAAATGTATGTTTCTGTATATTTCGCAATGTATATTACATGTATCCTGATAAATAAATATGCTTAAACCAATCCATATAGCACAATATAAATGTATGTTTCTGTATATTTCGCAATGTATATTACATGTATCCTGATAGATAAATATGTTTAAGCTTTAAACTGAAATCTCTTTTTTTTGGTGCAATGTTCGTTATAGTTGCATAGGCTACAACCAAACCTATGTTAGTGGTCACCTCCATTAAGTAGCCAAGCTGTATTAAGCAACCAATTTCCAGATTGCCAATATGTTGGGTTATTCTACATTTGACCTCTATTAAGCAGCCACCTGTACTAAGCAGCCACTTTCTGTTATTCCCTTGGCTGGCTGCTTAATACAGGTTTGACTGTACCTGTCAGTTTCATGAACAATGATATAATAATGGTATAATCAAGTGCAATTCTTGCCGAGTCTACATGCAGTCGTCAAAACTAGAGTTGGTATGCAGTCGTCAAAACTAGAGTTAGCATGCAGTCGTCAAAACTAGAGTTAGCATGCAGTCGTCAAAGCTAGAGTTAGCATGCAGTGGTCCAAACTAGAGTTAGCATGTAGTGGTCCAAACTAGAGTTAGCATGCAGTGGTCCAAACTAGAGTTGGCATGTAGTCGTCAATACTAGAGTTGGCATGTAGTGGTCCAAACTAGAGTTAGCACGCAGTCGTCAAAACTAGTGTCAGTATGTTGTCGTCAATACTAGTGTCAGTATGTTGTCGTCAAAACTAGAGTTAGCATGTAGTGGTCCAAACTAGAGTTAGCATGTAGTCGTCAAAACTAGAGTTAGCATGTAGTGGTCCAAACTAGAGTTAGCACGCAGTCGTCAAAACTAGTGTCAGTATGTTGTCGTCAATACTAGTGTCAGTATGTTGTCGTCAAAACTAGAGTTAGCATGTAGTGGTCCAAACTAGAGTTAGCATGTAGTCGTCAAAACTAGAGTTAGCATGTAGTGGTCCAAACTAGAGTTAGCACGCAGTCGTCAAAACTAGTGTCAGTATGTTGTCGTCAATACTAGTGTCAGTATGTTGTCGTCAAAACTAGAGTTAGCATGTAGTGGTCCAAACTAGAGTTAGCATGTAGTCGTCAAAACTAGAGTTAGCATGTAGTGGTCCAAACTAGAGTTAGCACGCAGTCGTCAAAACTAGTGTCAGTATGTTGTCGTCAATACTAGTGTCAGTATGTTGTCGTCAAAACTAGAGTTAGCATGTAGTGGTCCAAACTAGAGTTAGCATGTAGTCGTCAAAACTAGAGTTAGCATGTAGTGGTCCAAACTAGAGTTAGCATGTAGTCGTCAAAACTAGAGTTAGCATGTAGTGGTCCAAACTAGAGTTAGCATGTAGTCGTCAAAACTAGAGTTGGCATGTAGTGGTCCAAACTAGAGTTAGCATGTAGTCGTCAAAGCTAGAGTTAGCATGTAGTCGTCAAAACTAGAGTTAGCATGTAGTGGTCCAAACTAGAGTTAGCATGTAGTCGTCAAAACTAGAGTTAGCATGTAGTGGTCCAAACTAGAGTTAGCATGTAGTCGTCAAAACTAGAGTTAGCATGTAGTGGTCAAAACTAGAGTTGGCATGTAGTGGTCCAAACTAGAGTTAGCATGTAGTCGTCAAAGCTAGAGTTAGCATGTAGTCGTCAAAACTAGAGTTAGCATGTAGTCGTCAAAACTAGAGTTAGCATGTAGTCGTCAACACTAGAGTTAGCATGTAGTCGTCAAAACTAGAGTTAGCATGTAGTCGTCAAAACTAGAGTTGGCATGTAGTCGTCAACACTAGAGTTAGCATGCAGTCATCCAAACTAGAGTTGGCATGTAGTGGTCCAAACTAGAGTTAGCATGTAGTCGTCAAAACTAGAGTTAGCACGCAGTCGTCAACTCTAGAGTTAGCATGCAGTCGTCAACACTAGAGTTGGCATGTAGTCGTCAACACTAGAGTTAGCATGCAGTCGTCAAAACTAGAGTTAGTATGCAGTCGTCAAAACTAGTGTTAGCATGCATTCGTCAAAACTAGAGTTAGCATGTAGTGGTCCAAACTAGAGTTAGCATGCAGTCGTCAAAACTAGAGTTAGGTGTATATACTTGCATCCATTTGTTGGCATGTAGTCGTCAAAACTAGAGTTGGCATGTAGTCGTCAACACTAGAGTTAGCATGCAGTCGTCAACACTAGTTAGCATGTAGTGGTCCAAACTAGAGTTAGCATGCAGTCGTCCACACTAGAGTTAGCACGCAGTCGTCCAAACTAGAGTTAGCACGCAGTCGTCAAAACTAGAGTTAGCACGCAGTCGTCAAAACTAGAGTTAGCACGCAGTCGTCAAAACTAGAGTTAGCACGCAGTCGTCAACACTAGAGTTAGCATGCAGTCGTTAACACTAGAGTTAGCATGCAGTCGTCAACACTAGAGTTAGCATGCAGTCGTCAACACTAGAGTTAGCATGCAGTCGTCAAAACTAGAGTTAGCATGCAGTCGTCAACATTAGAGTTAGCATGCAGTCGTCAACACTAGAGTTAGCATGCAGTCGTCAAAACTAGAGTTAGCAGGCAGTCGTCAAAAGTAGAGTTAGCATGCAGTTGTCAAAACTAGAGTTAGGTGTATGTACTTGCATCCGTTTGTATGTGCGAACTTGTCCAGGCTATAACTGTCTCTATGCAGAAGTATTTCGACAAAAAGATGTTTCGGCTTTGCACTATATCATAGTGAGCCACCATAGCATGCACCACACTCGGGGCCGTAGCTCCAAGGTCAAGGTCATAATTAGTTGTTTGAAATATGTCTGGTCGTCATCCTGAAGCTGCTGTGCTAGTTTTAGAATTACACTTCACCAGTGCTCTTCCTACTAAATGAGATTACTCATCCAGCCACTATCCTGTCAACCATTAACCCCCCTAGTGTCCTTGACAACCGACAGGTCGTTGCCATGGTTATCTACTGGATTCAATTTGGTTCACAAACTCTAGCACTGGGTATATTTTGATGAAAGCTTTCTTTTTGTCAGTACCAGTAAATATGCAATGTGCTTTAAGCTTTTTTAACATCTCTTTTTATCATATTTCAGGTGATGCATTAGTTCAACATGGATACTTGGATGAATGCAAGATGGCCGTTGTCATTTCTAGATGCCACTATAATGTGGAAACTAGCCGATTCTCTGGATCCTATCACTGCAACTGGCCTAGGTTATCCGAAATTTGCTGCTGCACTTAACTACATGCCTCCAGAGATAGAACTAATTCGAGTACGTTTGAATGCTTATCATTGCAACCTTTGCCTAATCAGATCTTTAGCACTTCCCAACCTTGTGTCACGGGTTTCCTAAATCAAACCACGAGTCTTGTATTGAAAGCTACCTTTTTAGAAATAGTGACCGTCATTTTGAACAGAAATATAACTTTAATTGCCGGCATAAAAGATGGCACAATCGCATACACCGCAATATCGTCGTTCTAATTAGGAATTTAGGAATATAACTTTAATTGCTGGCATAAAAGATGGCACAATCGCATACACCGCAATATCGTCGTTCTAATTAGGAATTTAGGAATATAACATTAATTGCTGGCATAAAAGATGGCACAATCTCATACACCGCAATATCGTCGTTCTAATTAGGAATTTAGGAATATAACTTTAATTGCTGGCATAAAAGATGGCACAATCTCATACAGCGCAATTCCGTCGTTCTAATTAGGAATTTAGGAATATAACTTTAATTGCTGGCATAAAAGATGGCACAATCTCATACAGCGCAATTCCGTCGTTCTAATCTGGAATATAACTTTAATTGCTGGTATAAAGGATGGCACAATCTCATACACCGCAATATCGTCGTTCTAATCTGGAATATCTGTTTTAATTCATGTACTTGCAGGTGCGCGGTGCAGCTAACGCTGGAAACAGTAACAGTGCGACATACGCCTTGTTGCTAGACTATGCGGCAAAAAGGGGTTCCGTACAAGGAATCCAACATGCTCTTGAGCAAATTGGTCATATAGCAGCAGAGATCATTCCACCATATATTGAACGTAAGTTGTAGATTTCAGTAAAAAGTATATAGTATCAGTTTGACCTTTTCTCGCTCATGGAAACTGGGAGACAATGTCATTTTAAATTTATTTGCTATTAAATCGCTAGCGGCAGATTAAATCACTTTTGCAAACAGAATAGAGCTAGATCAGACGACACAGACCATGCCGTCTGATCAGGCTCTATGCTGTTTGCTATTCGGATAGTGGAACTAAAACATTTGGCTGAATAGCAAACAAACATAGATCCTGATCAGCCGCGACATTTGGATCTATGTTGTTTGCGAATGTGATTTTCTTTACTCAGCAGGCAAAGGGTTAAGTGAATGATCGAATACTATTTCACTTACGAATATAGTAAGCTACTATTATCACTCGTGGCTAGAGCCATTCATGATAATAATGCTTTCAATGTTCATTCGGTGAAATATATTTCGACCACACACTGAAACCAACAAATATCCTCTAAATATCCTCTATCCCAGTTTGTGAGGGTAGGTGGGAGAAACTGGGTAATTTCCATGACTTGGCAACTTGCATACCGGTATCATCACATGGACGAATTTAATGAGAGACATCGGTCAGTTACTGCCCCTGAATACTCCCTAAACGTAGATATGTCCTATTAAGTGTTTCCTCTGTTTTTATCGTTGTTTCCTTTGCACAACATGCTAGCAATTTTATTCCACTATCGCTTTGTATGAGTATTAAATTATTATATCTCGACAGATATCCTACAGTATATTCAATGGGTATCTATCTATAAAACAATGTTATCAGTTAATTAACACGATTTTGATAAAATCACAATTATCATACTGCAACATCTGGTTAGGGAACAACAGTAAAAACAAAGGATTCTAACTAAAATGACCTATTCATATTTTGAAATAAATCAGACTTTATCTGTCAAGGGAGGTAATAGAAAATTAGAGATGTCTCTCACTGAATGCCTCTTAAGCATGAAATTGAATGCATGTATATGACTGTACACGTGGACGGGTCTGAATACATGTATATGACTGTACACGTGGACGGGTCTGAATACATGTATATGACTTTACACGTGGACGGGTCTGAATACATGTATATGACTTTACACGTGGACGGGTCTGAATACATGTATATGACTTTACGGGTCTGGAGCTGAGGTTGTTGTGGGTCAATACTTGGTCATTTTGACAACACAGGAAAGGTAAACTTACATGTACTGATGCAATGCAATGTCTGTGAAAGGAACTCTCGTGAAACGTTGCAATTTTCACATATCTTAGTACACATTTTAAACTGAGTCGTCCGTGATATTGGGGCTAGGAATCCGTGGTGGTAAATTAAATTTTCAGTTTGTAGCAATTAAGTTGCATCTGAAATCAAAGCTTGTTCTTTTTCAGCTCTGTGGAGTATACCATTTTAATCCTGTTGCATTCCTTAATCATAAATAAAATGTACATACATACATATCCGGTAGAAGGTCACAATCTTAAAAGCTTTTACCGACCCGAACCCCCCCCCCCCCCTCTGTACTGTAACTCTGTGCGTAGTCCGTCCAGGTGGCCTATTGTTTATCATTGAAATGTTTGTCTAGACTGCTTTTACGCGCTCATTGTTGGTGCGGTAACCACCGCTGCTGGTAGAGCGTATGTGTCATATTGAGTTTCATTCCTTAATCATAGATACGTGTTGTATTGAGTTACATTCCTTAATCATAGATACGTGTTGTATTGAGTTTCATTCCTCAATCATAGATACGTGTTGTATTGAGTTTCATTCCTCAATCATAGATACGTGTCATATTGAGTTTCATTCCTCAATCATAGATACGTGTTGTATTGAGTTTCATTCCTTAATCATAGATACGTGTCATATTGAGTTTCATTCCTTAATCATAGATATGTGTTGTATTGAGTTTCACTCCTTAATCATAGATACGTGTTGTATTGAGTTTCACTCCTTAATCATAGATACGTGTTGTATTGAGTTTCATTCCTTAATCATAGATACGTGTTGTATTGAGTTTCATTCCTGAATCCTAGATACGTGTTGTATTGAGTTTCATTCCTTAATCATAGATACGTGTTGTATTGAGTTTCATTCCTTAATCATAGCTACGTGTTGTATTGAGTTTCATTCCTTAATCATAGATACGTGTTGTATTGTGTTGTATTGAGTTTCATTCCTTATTCATAGATACGTGTTGTATTGAGTTTCATTCGCTATGAGTTTCATTCCTCAATCACAGATACGTGTTGTATTGAGTTTCATTCCTCAATCATAGATATGTGTTGTATTGAGTTTCATTCCTTAATCATAGATACGTGTTTTATTGAGTTTCATTCCTGAATCCTAGATACGTGTTGTATTGAGTTTCATTCCCTATGCGTTTCATTCCTTAATCATAGATACGTGTTGTATTGAGTTTCATTCGCTATGAGTTTCACTCCTTAATCATAGATACGTGTTGTATTGAGTTTCATTCCTGAATCCTAGATACATGTTGTATTGAGTTTCATTCCTCAATCATAGATACGTGTTGTATTGAGTTTCATTCCTCAATCATAGATACGTGTTGTATTGAGTTTCATTCCTCAATCATAGATACGTGTTGTGTTGAGTTTCATTCCTGAATCCTAGATACGTGTTGTATTGAGTTTCATTCCTCAATCATAGATACGTGTTGTATTGAGTTTCATTCCTGAATCCTAGATACGTGTTGTATTGAGTTTCATTCCTCAATCATAGATACGTGTTGTGTTGAGTTTCATTCCTCAATCATAGATACGTGTTGTATTGAGTTTCATTCCTGAATCCTAGATACGTGTTGTATTGAGTTTCATTCCTCAATCATAGATACGTGTTGTATTGAGTTTCATTCCTGAATCCTAGATACGTGTTGTATTGAGTTTCATTCCTCAATCATAGATACGTGTTGTGTTGAGTTTCATTCCTCAATCATAGATACGTGTTGTATTGAGTTTCATTCCTGAATCCTAGATACGTGTTGTATTGAGTTTCATTCCTCAATCATAGATACGTGTTGTATTGAGTTTCATTCCTGAATCCTAGATACGTGTTGTATTGAGTTTCATTCCTCAATCATAGATACGTGTTGTGTTGAGTTTCATTCCTCAATCATAGATACGTGTCATATTGAGTTTCATTCCTCAATCATAGATACTTGTCATATTGAGTTTCACTCCTTAATCATAGATACGTGTTGTATTGAGTTTCATTCCTCAATCATAGATACTTGTCATATTGAGTTGCACTCCTTAATCATAGATACGTGTTGTATTGAGTTATATTCATTCATACATAGTTAGTGTCACAATTATTGTAAAGGAAATCTATTATATATTACAGGCATGCTTCAACTTCAAACTGGCTACCCACTGTCATACAACGTGGACCAGAACTCTGACGTTTTCAATTGTAACTGTCCTCAATGTCGCCGCCAGGCCCCTGACTACCGATCCATAAACCCTGACAGACCACAATCAAGTGTGTCACATCAGTCAGATACTGGGAAGAGGCGACAGACACAGACAGCCAGACCCACTTCTATTGGGTGTGCGGTTCCCGGCTCGAATCTTAACAACCCTCCAAACAATGCTTCACCCGCTTGGAACAATGGATATAGTAGTGCACAAAATTCCAAAATGACATATGTGAACAATCCTAGTGCAAATCAGACACCATCGACTAGAACCCCTAATCCCTGTGTTGAAAAAAACATTACGTGTCAACATTCCTCCCCCGCAATAAACAGTAACATAAATGATACTCCATGTTGGCCTAACTGTGAGGCATGTAGGATAAGATCGGATCCCGAACAAACACAAAGACTTACTCTTAGAAGTAATCCGAAAGCCCCGTGTATGCTAGATACACGTAGCTATCTAAATACAGAATATGGTGTTCATGAGCCAGAATATGAGATAAACTCTGTCGGTAACGATAGACTTGGCAACAGTTTTTCACAATTGTATTTAGATTCAGAGGAGAGTCAAGAAACTTCGTCAAGCAACCATGAAACTTCGTCAAGCAACCATGAAACTTCGGATGAAACTTACGTGAACAGTGTGTTCAGTGAATCAGACAAGGTACACAGCAATGTATCAAGCAGCGAAGGTGGTGAAAGCCTGGCTGAAGGAAATAATCAGACCGGGTCAATATTACCAAACAGAAACTCATTGAGACGGCCGTTGTGCTCCAAATCAGATGTCGGTGAACATAGACTCGGAGACATGATAGATGATTGCCCCGTGTGTCGAAACAATCCCGGAGCAAGGCCCAAGACTGGTTCTAAAAGCAGCACAAGGCCGAGGAATGCATCAGCTCCTGAAGGAATTGAACTAGAGAGGAACTCGTGGCCTTACACGTCAAGAAAAATGAAGAATGAAACAGGAAATATGCACTCTGTGATGTCAGACTCAATTCTCTGCGTGCCTCAATTTTCAAGCTCAAATTCCCAACACTCTGACGGTGACCATGTGATTGAAGAGACATTGTACGAAATAATTTCATCATACAGGCCAGTACATTCTGCCGAGAGCAACAGAAATGTACCTTCAGTCGGGGCATCAA
This sequence comes from Archivesica marissinica, assembly GCA_014843695.1. Taxonomy (NCBI): domain Eukaryota; kingdom Metazoa; phylum Mollusca; class Bivalvia; order Venerida; family Vesicomyidae; genus Archivesica; species Archivesica marissinica. The sequence goes on from CM026402.1 coordinate 56,645,116, forward strand.
GTGATAGACCTTCAGTTGGGGCATCAAGTGATAGACCTTCAGTTGGGGCATCAAGTGATAGACCTTCAGTTGGGGCATCAAGTGATAGACCTTCAGTCGGGGCATCAGGTGATAACCCTCCATTCAGTATTGCCTTAAGAAATGCTCAACGTGGGCGTGAGTTTGTGTTTCTTACATACAGTTGGAATGAAATCACTGACCCAGAGTCATTCACTCAAGAAATACGAGATCTATACCTTGCCCTACGGGAGGCAGGAATTCAAGTTAAAATCGACATGGATGAGAATTCATACACAAGACTGAGACTCAACCGACTCGACTGGATCGATAAAAATGTGCGCGAGGTAAGCATTTTTGGATGTTAGTTTGTTAAAATGTTTGTATCCAGAATATTAGCCGACTTGACCTATATTTATCTCTTGGTTCGACCTACTTTTGGCATGTACTTACTAGAATGTATTTATGTCTTTCTTTGACCTAATTATATCTCGCTCACATAATAGTGGGGTCATTTTTGTTTTTGTCAGGTTTTTTGCACTATTTCTGTTTGTTAATTTGTGTATCGTTTCATGTGTTTGTGTGTTTTTACGTTTATTTATCGTCGCTACCGGTTGCCCATATGAGCGACGCCTCCTGAAGAGATTAGTTATTTTAGATTTTGGAGGATAGTGCATGATACAGACAGAGACCCATTCCAGAGTCTCCTCTGGTTCTTTTACATGCATGGTGTAAAGCACCGACACGAGACCTCGGTTTAACGTCCCATCTGAAAGACTGTTAATTTTATTAGGGTCAGACAGGGGATCGAACCTGCGATCCCTGGATTACCAGTCCAGCGTGTTACCACTGGACTACATATCCGTCTGTGTGTATCGTTTCACTCAAAGTCATCAAACTTTATAGACACATGGGTCAGGGTCAGCAGATTACCAGTATTGATATTGAGCTGATGAATTTGAATGCCAAGGGCACGTGGACGTTTTTGTTTCTCAATAACTGGAAGATTGGTATACAGTTTTCAAACTATATAATTATGCACATTGGTCATGGTCTGACATGGTCAGTAGATGAGATGACCCCTATTGATTTTGAAACATGCTTGTGAAGCAATGGTCTTCGTATTATGCTAGACTAAAGTGTTGTCATTTTGGCAAACATGTGTGGTTAAAACCCCATTATATTACAGTAAGTGCTGCCATGGCTGAATGGTTAAAACCCCATTACATTAGGTGCCGCCATGGCTGAATGGTTAAAACCCCATTATATTACAGTAGGTGCATCCGTTACTGTTTGGTTAAACCCCCATTATATTACAATAGGTGCATCCGTTACTGTGTGGTTAAATCCCCATTATATTACAGTAGGTGCATCCGTTACTGTTTGGTTAAACCCCCATTATATTACAATAGGTGCATCCGTTACTGTGTGGTTAAATCCCCATTATATTACAGTAGGTGCATCCGTTACTGTGTGGTTAAATCCCCATTATATTACAGTAGGTGCATCCGTTACTGTGTGGTTAAATCCCCATTATAATACAGTAGGTGCATCCGTTACTGTGTGGTTAAATCCCCATTATATTACAGTAGGTGCATCCGTTGCTGTGTGGTTAAACCCCCATTCTATTACAGTATGTGCTTCCGTGGCTGTTTGGTTAAACCCCCATTATATTACAGTATGTGCTTCCGTGGCTGTTTGGTTAAATCCCCATTATATTACAGTATGTGCTTCCATGGCTGTTTGGTTAAACCCCCATTATATTACAGTAGGTGCTTCCGTGGCTGTTTGGTTAAACCCCCATTATATTACAGTAGGTGCCTCCGTTACTGTGTGGTTAAAACCCCATTATATTACAGTAGGTGCCTCCGTTACTGTGTAGTTAAATCCCCATTATATTACAGTAGGTGCCTCCGTTACTGTGTGGTTAAAACCCCATTATATTACAGTAGGTGCCTCTGTTACTGTTTGGTTAAACCCCCATTATATTACAGTAGGTGCCTCCGTTACTGTGTAGTTAAATCCCCATTATATTACAGTAGGTGCCTCCGTTACTGTGTAGTTAAATCCCCATTATATTACAGTAGGTGCTTCCGTTACTGTGTGGTTAAAACCCCATTATATTACAGTAGGTGCTTCCGTTACTGTGTGGTTAAAACCCCATTATATTACAGTAGGTGCCTCCGTTACTGTGTGGTTAAATCCCCATTATATTACAGTAGGTGCCTCCGTTACTGTGTAGTTAAAACCCCATTATATTACAGTAGGTGCTTCCGTTACTGTGTGGTTAAAACCCCATTATATTACAGTAGGTGCTTCCGTTACTGTGTGGTTAAAACCCCATTATATTACAGTAGGTGCCTCCGTTACTGTGTGGTTAAATCCCCATTATATTACAGTAGGTGCCTCCGTTACTGTGTGGTTAAATCCCCATTATATTACAGTAGGTGCATCCGTTACTGTGTGGTTAAATCCCCATTATATTACAGTAGGTGCATCCGTTACTGTGTGGTTAAAACCCCATTATAATACAGTAGGTGCATCCGTTACTGTGTGGTTAAATCCCCATTATATTACAGTAGGTGCCTCCGTTACTGTGTGGTTAAATCCCCATTATATTACAGTAGGTACCTCCGTTACTGTGTGGTTAAATCCCCATTATATTACAGTAGGTGCCTCCGTTACTGTGTGGTTAAATCCCCATTATATTACAGTAGGTGCCTCCGTTACTGTGTGGTTAAATCCCCATCATATTACAGTAGGTGCCTCCGTTACTGTGTAGTTAAATCCCCATTATATTACAGTAGGTGCCTCCATTAATGTGTGGTTAAAACCCCATTATATTACAGTAGGTGCCTCCGTTACTGTGTGGTTAAAACCCCATTATATTACAGTAGGTGGTGCCTCCATGGCTGTGTGGTTAAAACCCTATTACAGTAAATGTATCCGTGGGCGAGTGGTTAAAGCCAAATAGTACAGTAAATGTATCCGTGGGCGAGTGGTTAAAGCCAAATAGTACAGTAAATGTATCCGTTGCTGTTTGGTTAAAACCCTATTACAGTAAATGTATCCGTGGGCGAGTGGTTAAAGCCAAATAGTACAGTAAATGTATCCGTGGGCGAGTGGCTAAAGCCAAATATTACAGTAAATGTATCCGTGGGCGAGTGGCTAAAGCCAAATAGTACAGTAAATGTATCCGTGGGCGAGTGGCTAAAGCCAAATATTACAGTAAATGTATCCGTGGGCGAGTGGCTAAAGCCAAATATTACAGTAAATGTATCCGTGGGCGAGTGGCTAATGCCAAATATTACAGTAAATGTATCCGTGGGCAAGTGGCTAAAGCCAAATATTACAGTAAATGTATTCGTGGGCGAGTGGCTAAAGCCAAATATTACAGTAAATGTATCCGTGGGCGAGTGGCTAAAGCCAAATAGTACAGTAAATGTATCCGTGGGCGAGTGGTTAAAGCCAAATAGTACAGTAAATGTATCCGTGGGCGAGTGGTTAAAGCCAAATATTACAGTAAATGTATCCGTGGGCGAGTGATTAAAGCCAAATATTACAGTAAATGTATCCGTGGGCGAGTGGTTAAAGCCAAATATTACAGTAAATGTATCCGTGGGCGAGTTGTTAAAACCAAATAGTACAGTAAATGTATCCGTGGGCGAGTGGTTAAAGCCAAATAGTACAGTAAATGTATCCGTGGGCGAGTGGTTAAAGCCAAATATTACAGTAAATGTATCCGTGGGCGAGTGGTTAAAGCCAAATATTACAGTAAATGTATCCGTGGGCGAGTGGCTAAAGCCAAATATTACAGTATATTCATCAGTGGCTGAATGGTTACATCCATCAACTTCAAAATAGTTGCCTTCAATATATAATTACTTTATTTCTCGACTGCCTCATCAGTGCAGAGGTGTGCATGCTCACTTCTCACCAATGCATCACTTGTTTAATCCTCGACAAGAGCATTATTTGAGATGGTATGATGGTTGCCAGATCAGACAGGTGGGTTTCCTCCGGTAGTCCGGTTTCCTCCGTTTACTCCGGTTTCCTTCGGTACTCCGGTTTCCTCCGGTACTCCGGTTTCCTCCCAAGCAAAGGACAACATATATGCCAGTATACGCGCTAACGATAGTGGTTAATATAAGTTGTTTTACAATCATTGTATATGAAAAAAATCAATAAATAAAATTAATTTTCATTGCTTAGCAATATTAAAGCGACATTACATCACAAAAAGCAAGTAAATAAAGCATTGTTCATAAATGCATTGCTACTACACATTCTTCCCAATACACTAACATAACATTGAATCAATAAACAGTGTTTTTGTGGTCTACAAACTTTCAAAAGTGAAAGTAGGATGTCATATAACGGGTATACACGCTCTCATTTGACGTTTGTTTGTCATTGGAGTCAATACTAAATGCGCGATACAGTCGTTTAGAGATAATTTAACTAAGATTAGTTTACAAATAAATATGCATAGGCACAAATCTGTACCATAAATCGTGTTATTCAGGATACATGCGTTTTTATTTACATTGTTTTATTATGTCAACAAACCTTGTATACGACGTTTGTTTAATAGTTGAAAAACTTTAATGTTATACACCACACCATAATGAAATAATGTTCTGCATCACACGATCAAATGTACCACCACTAAGATGGAATTATGTGTTGTTTTCAGGCCAAGTACGTAATTGTTTGTGTTTCTCCAACGTATAGTACAGATATACAGGAACCAGACCCAAAGCAACTGGCGTCGCCACGTCCCAGCCAATTGAACGCACGCTACATATTTGATAAACTGCGAGAAGAATACTACAGTAACCAGTGTCAAAACCGAAGAGTAATACCCGTGATGTTCACAAATTATGGGACAACTATGCAGCCACATGTACCGTCGTGTATGCGTTCAACGTTTGTTTACAGCTACCCAGACCGTATTGATGCAATCATTGCAGCTGCTCGGGGTTGCGGCAGCTACAAACCGTCGTAAGGCAGTAACAGACTGATCGTAAATATACCACTAACTGTCAGTGGTACCCCAGGTCCTGGTTGATCAAAACGTTATCCAACAGATAAACTTATTGTAACTTACTGTACCGAAGCCAACGAAAAGCCTACAGCTTCTATAGGCAGCTAGAGTTGCCTCTCTGAATTTTTGTCTGCGCCACTACTGTCGCCAGTTGAAAAATAACTGGAGCGAGTTTGAAAAATGTGGAGCTAACTAAGAGCCATATAGTTCACATATAAAATATAAGCCAAACAAAATTTAGAAAAACAAAAAAATGTTAACATTTGAAGCCAGTTCACAAAATTTAGCGCCAGTATTTGTTTTTTGTCGCAATTGGCGCCTATAGCGACCGACAGATGGAACCCTGTATAATAGGCCCATCATTTTGTGGAGATTGACCCTGATGCGCACCCTACAAGTCTTAAGTTCGAGAAGGGTATGTTTTGATGAAAGCTATATAAATAATATCTAAATTTGGTGAATTTTGATTTCAAATATAATGTTATAGTTGTTGAAAGCAGTTAGATTGTTCGTCCATTGATCTAATATATCTCACACACGTCGCTAGAGAGCTCATAATAGAGAGACTACACCATATGAAACTCTCAAACATACAAGTTATATATGGTGCGGATGAAAGCGTAAATGTGGTCATTCATGTGGGAGGAAACCGGAGTACACGAAGAAAACCCACCTGTCCGATATGGCGACCACCGTACCATCTCACATACTTCCCGGTCGGATGATCGAACCCTGGTTACGTGAGAAGCGAGGGCGCTAACCACTTCGCTAATCAGACAGACATGTAGCCATAGTGGTGAACGAAAACAATTAAGCAATACAAGTTGAGATCATTCTCTATTCACAGTTCCTTGGATAAAGTCAGGCAATTTTATGGCGTTTTTTATATTTAATTGTTATACATATTTGCAATAGTCGACGAAACGACCATTTAAGGTTAATTAACTATTCACAATATATGCCAAATTGTCAAGGATACAAGTAGATCTACCCTTTTTATCGTACAACAAGTGAAGGCTATTTTATTCTAAAATGTACATTATTTATCCATCCGTGACGCACATTGCATACCCAGCATGCGCAACAAATTGGTGTACAGTATTTATCCATCCTTGACGCACATTGCATACCCAGCATGCGCAACAAATTGGTGTACATGTATTTGTATAGCATTTTATTATAGGAATGAAATTAAATTTGTAAAATGAAATTTGTTTAATATTTGAACCTAATTGTATAATTATATATTGTGGAAATATTTGTAAATATTTCTGACGACATTTTGACTGGACCAATTTGTCGGTTATCTTTCCAGACTTCAGTCCCATTATTTTATGTAAATATCTCTCGACATGTGTACCTGTACATGTGTACCTGTACAGGTGTACCTATGCTACGTAGTCTTACCTACCCCCGCCCCACCCCCACCTACCCCCGTACGAATACCAGATCAAACAGTCGTACTTGAAGATCCAATAATTTACCCGTCTACTTGAAAATCCAATAATTAACCCGTCTATTTGAAGATACAATAATTTACCCGTCTATTTTAAGGTCCAATAATTAACCCGTCTATTTGAAGATACAATAATGAACCTGTTTGATGGTCCAATAATTAACCCGTCTATTTGAAAATCCAATAATTAACCCGTCTATTTGAAGATACAATAATTAACCCGTCTATTTGAAGATACAATAATGAACCCGTCTATTTGAAGGTCCAATAATTAACCCGTCTATTTGAAGATACAATAATGAACCCGTCTATTTGAAGGTCCAATAATTAACCCGTCTATTTGAAGGTCCAATAATTAACCCGTTTGAAGGTCCAATAATTAACCCGTTTGAAGGTCCAATAATTAACCCGTCTATTTGAAGGTCCAATAATGAACCCGTCTAGTTGAAGATACAATAATGAACCCGTCTATTTGAAAATCCAATAATTTACCCGTCTACTTGAACTATTCAATAATTAACCCGTCAAAATCCAGCCATTTGCTGTGGGTGTATTTATTTGAAAAATAATAAGAATGTGAGTTTCAATTACGTCAAGTATCTGATTAATTCCATAATGTTGTTCCCCGTGTTATCATAATGTTGTCATCACGTTGTTATGTTGTTGTTGTTATCATGTTGTTATTATCATGTTGTTGTCATGTTGTTATCATGTTACTGTTATAGAAGTTGGTGTTGACTCGCTGATTACTATATAGACTATATCATATCTAGGTATATATAAGTATACATTATAGAGGTTTTATTTTTGTATCAGATCTATTCACAGGCGTTTGAAGTCTGAACAATCTAAAAATTAACACCAACTATTCTTGAAACTCGCGCTAGCCCGTGGTTAGTATATTATAATAAGGCTGGTTCGTTCAGGCACCGAACTTGCCTGTGTGAGTTGTGTAGGGCGGTACCATAGAGACCACACCCTAGGGTGTCATTATAGCGACGCTTTTAATAATTTTAGTGATTATAGGGACAAACTAATGTTGGCTATTAGGCTCTAAGGACATAGTATGATATTATAGAGACACGTCAATCTGAATATGGCACTCTGGGGACAGTGTCAAAATGCACAATTTCGTGTCCGAAAAACGCACCCCCAGGCTACGGGCATGCAATACATAATACATTTGTGTCGGTGCATACCGGGTATTTATATTTTAGACTAATCTAATTTTAATTATCCAAACGACAGTATCATGTGTTTAATATATACTACCACTCCAATGAGTAACGTACGAAATCCTACTTTCAGTTTGTAGACCACAAAACACTGTTTAGTGATTAAATTTTACTATAATAAACACATACTTCACTTTATTTTTGTATTTATTGTTAAGGCTTCAAACCCCTGTGAAATATTTATAGTGATTTATAGCACATAAAAAATATTATGAAAATACAATTGTATTAGTATTTTTAATATATTAATATGCAATAAAAACATTTAATAAATTTAAAAAAATCAATATTTCTTGTCAGTTTATCAACCTATAACATTTGATCTTTGATCTTCATGTTCTGGTGTATCAACTTTTGACAGTGGAGAATATTTGTTGTATCGGGTTGAATCCATCGGAAGAACCCCCTGTTTCCCTGTACTAGCCTGGTTTCCTGGTTTCCTTGATTCCAGTCTGTCGATTTTTAACTCTGGCAAAATTACCCATACAAAATGGCGGCCAATTATAGGTTCATCAACATTGCAGTGCCTCGCTTTCGATTCAAGCACGTCATTAATTAAGTCACGTGCTAATAAGCCTATTAATATGATTATTGATAATCAATAATTACAAGGAATACAACCTAGGTTTTTCCAGGCGTTGCTATTATCAGGAACTGACAAGCCAACATTTATCAACGCCTGTTCCCAGGCTATCCCTGGACTACTGCTCATTCTAATGTGCATGGCTGGGGACCAGCCTACACCAGAAGATGTCCGTTTCCCTGTGCATAGTGCACATTCTAATGTTCATCTGTCCATGGCTAGGGAAGTAGTGACTGGAACCAGTCTATATCAGATGTCCATTTCCCTGTGCATAGTGCACATTCTAATGTGCATCCGTCCATGACTGGGGAGTTAGTTCCTGGAACCAGTCTATATCAGAAGGTGTGCATTTCCCTATGCATAGTGCACATTCTAATGTTCATCCGTCCATGACTGAGGAACCAGTCTATATCAGGTGTGCGTTTCCCTGTGCATTGTGGTAATCTGTGGTACCACTGCCACCGTACCGCGAATTAGACCAACCCGCCAATGATCACCTGTTTCGCTTGAGGGCATCTGATTGGGCCAGACTGACCACATGACGAGATCCGGGGAATTATATTGAATTTAGACTTTGGACAAGACAGACAGGTATCTGACGAACAGAATAAAATCACTATGAATCGGTTAAAGAAATCACTTACGAGCCAAAAGGGGAGTTTATTTCGTTAAACAAACTATCTGTGTGTCTTTTAATATTGGTATTTTACCATATTGGCGCTGCGAGCAGGGTTCGAACATGCGCGGGAATATCCCATTGAATTTAGACTTTGGACAAGACAGACAGGTATCCGACGAACAGAATAAAATCACTAGGAATCGTTTAGAGAAATCACTTACAATAGCATATTGCACATTTTAATGTCCATCCGTCCATGGCTGGGGAATTAGTTACTGGAACCAGAAGTGTACCTAAGAAGATTTCCGTTTCCCTGTGCATAGTGCACATTTTTAATGTCCATCCGTCCATGGCTGAGGAATTAGTGATTGGAACCAGAAGTGTACCTAAGAAGATTTCCGTTTCCCCGTGCCTATTGCACATTCTAATATTCACCCGTCCATTATGGGAACCAAGATACATCAAAAGTTGCCTGTACCACGTGTCAATTAAATTGGAAATATACCAAAGGATGGCATGCTACTTGAATAGCACACTTTATACTCCATTGTTCCCCCGGGGCAACTTGCCAACAAGTGTAATAAAATTATAGTCTGCTGAGTATGGCACGCAGCATGTGGTATTTATATAATTATATGGACTGTTATTTATTAAATTTATAAAACAAATTCATAATCAGCCGAAAAAGTGGTCTGGCAGCAGGCGTACCTTCGATGACAGTCTTGTCCGTCCGTGGTAGGAACCAGTGTACATCAAAAGAAGCCTGTTTCACTGTGCCTAGTACTCATTCTAATGTGCATCCGTCCGTGGTAGGAACCAGTGTACATCAAAAGAAGCCTGTTTCACTGTGCCTAGTACTCATTCTAATGTGCATCCGTCCGTGGTAGGAACCAGTGTACATCAAAAGAAGCCTGTTTCCCTGTGCCTAGTACTCATTCTAATGTGCATGCGTCTGTGGTGGGAACTAGTGCACATGCCTGTTTCACTGTGTCCTCTGTTCATTCTAATGTGCATCCGTCCGTGGTAGGAACCAGTGTACATCAAACAATGCGTGTTTCCCTGTGCCTAATTCCCATTCTAATGTGCATCCGTCCGTGGTAGGAACCAGTATACATCAAACAATGCGTGTTTCTCTGTGCCTAGTACTCATTCTAATGTGCATCCATCCGTGGTAGGAACCAGTGTACATCAAACAATGCGTGTGTCCCTGTGCCTAATGCCCATTCTAATGTGCATCCGTCCGTGGTAGGAACCAGTGTACATCAAACAATGCGTGTTTCCCTGTGCCTAATGCCCATTCTAATGTGCATCCGTCCGTGGTAGGAACCAGTATACATCAAACAATGCGTGTTTCCCTGTGCCTCCGTGAGTGGCGAGGAATTAGTGCCAGGAACCAGTGACCATAAGAAGAAGAAACAAGCTTGACTGGACATTCTACACTAGAAACACAGACTGCTGGAGTCGAAGGTTTGTTGGCCCCTCTCTAGAGGGTTTGGTGAGGGAGGTGAGAGTGGAGGACAGTTTGGCGGCAGTGCGGGGTAGGTGGGAGTGGAGGACATTTTGGCGGGGTGTGAGTGGAGGACAGTTTGGGGGAAGGTGAGAGTGGAGGAAGTTTGGGGGAGGTGAGAGTGGTGGACAGTTTAGGGGAGGTGAGAGTGGAGGACAGTTTGTGGGGAAGTGAGAGTGGATGACAGTTTGTGGGGAAGTGAGAGTGGAGGACAGTTTGGGGGAGGTGAGAGTGGAGGACAGTTTGTGGGGAAGTGAGAGTGGATGACAGTTTGGGGGTAGGTGAGAGTGGATGACAGTTTGGCTGAGGTGAGAATAGAGGACAGTTTGGGGGAGGTGAGAGTGGACGACAGTTTGGGGGATGCGGGGTAGGTGAGAGTGGAGAACAGTTTGGTTCAGAGTGGAGGATAGTTTGGGGTGCGGGAGAGGTGAGAGTGAACCGTTGCTGTGGGCGATTTGGAATATCTCTGACTCGTAACCGGGAATACAACAGGGCAGTAAATCTGGTGTCTGGCTATATAATCAAGAAATGCGTTTGCCACAGGGCGCTATGATATTGCTCATATCAGAGGATTATTATTTAAATCTACTACATGTGTTATGTGTATTTTGAACACTGACCCACACTCCAAGTGATATGTACGTGTCCAGTATAAGTGTTGGACACTGACCCACGCTCCAAGTGATATGTACGATTCCAGTATAGGTTTTGGACACTGACATAAGCTCCAAGTGATATGTACGATTCCGGTATAATTGTTGGACACTGACCCACGCTCCAAGTGATATGTACGATTCCAGTATAGGTTTTGGACACTGACCCAAGCTCCAAGTGATATGTACGATTCCGGTATAATTGTTGGACACTGACCCACGCTCCAAGTGATATGTACGAGTCCGGTATAATTGTTGGACACTGACCAGTTGAAGCATTAAACAGCCATGCAACCCAAAGGTACATATACGATTTTGGACGAGTTTTTGGACACTGATCCGAGCTCCAAAAATATTATATAATATAATATTACATACAGGATTCTACACTAGTTTTTGAACATTGAGCAAAATCCCTGTGGTATTTGCATTAACCAATTGAACACACACACACACACACACACACACAACACACAGCACACACACACACACACATACACAACACAACACAACACAACACAACACAATACAACACAACACCACACAACACAACACCACACCACACCACACCACACCACACCACCACACCACCACACCACACACCACACCACACCACACCACACCACACCACACCACACCACACCACACCACACCACACCACACCACACCACACCACACCACACCACACCACACCACACCACACCACACCACACAACACAACACAACACCACACACAAAAACACAACACAACACCACACACAAAAACACACACAAAACATGGGGGAGGGAAAACAAACAAAAACGGGTGTCCGATTAGCACAGCACTTGGTTAGCGCGCTCGCTTCTCACCAATGCAACCCGGGTTCGATCCTCAGACCGGGAAGTATGTGAGACGGTAAGACGAGGGTGATTCATATATATAAGTTGTTAAAACTTGCTTCGCAATCGTTCTAAAATAAAAAAAGTTTAAACTTAAACAAAATCACTGATTGTGTTGCTCCACCCCCATACCCACCACCAACCGTTCCATCTCACGACCTTATTGGAATATTGCTGTCGCTGCTATATATATATATATATATAAAAGTATGCATTCAAACCTGTCTTAAACAGCCAGCCAAGGGAATCACAGAACGTGACTGCTTATCACAGGCGGCTGCTTAATAGAGGTCAAATGTATAATGCAAAATGTTGGGAATCTGGAAACTGGCTGCTTAATGCAGGTTTGACTGTACTTAATGGAGGTGACCACTAACACAGGTTTGACTGTACATAATGGAGGTGACCACTAACACAGGTTTGACTGTACTTAATGGAGGTGACCACTAACACAGGTTTGACTGTACTTAATGGAGGTGACCACTAACACCGGTTTGATTGTACTTATATTGCTGTACTCTTAGGATGACACATTTATTTTTATCTCGATTGCGAAACAAGTTTTAAAACATTGTATTAATCGCTCTCGATGTCTCATTCCTGATGTAATCCATCGCCACGATGGAGAGATAAGATGTAATGTGGAATTTAAGTGTCTTGCCAAAGGACACAATTGTAACGGCTACAATCATGTGTGAACTCCGGGCCTCACACATGAAATGAACGCGCTATCACGACTTCCACAATAACATGATGTATACAATCAATAGAGTGGTCCGTGGTTCCGCAGAATTGATCGTCTGACCCAAATAATATTAACAGTATTTCGTATGGGACTGTAAACCGAGGTATCGTGTCGGTGCTTACTATCATGCATGTAAACGTACCAGAGGTGACTCTGGAATGGGATCATTGCACTATCTTCCAAAATCTAAATTGACTAATCTCTTCAGAAGGGGGTCGCTCAATAAAAAAGGTCATACAGATATAGTGCGATATCCCAAGTACATATATGCAAATGGAGGGATTGTGAAATGGGGGCCGGACAATGTATGTGTAACCCATGTCAAAAGTAGTTTTTCCATGTCAAAATAAATATAAGCAATCAATAATTTCTTAATATAAGAGTAACAACGTGTTCAATCCAATCAATAGTCCGCCTCCGTGGTCGAGTGGTTAAGGTCTCTGACTTGTATACCACTGTAATCTATCATCTCTGATGATCACGGGTTCGAGCCCCGTTCAGACAGTGTATATTTATATGAAAAAGTTGGCAGTTTCTTACGGAGGTTGGTGCACCAAGTATTGGTTAACCGCAGGCGCCTGTACAGGAAAGGTGTTGTTAGGTAAACTGTCCGTCGCTCAAATGGGCAAGAGGTAGCGACGTGAAATAAACTTTATAAAGAACACAAATAAAAAAAATTAAAAAATCCAATCAATAAAACTATTATATAATAGTGATCACTACATTATAAAAACAGACAATGCAAAAACATAGTCTCCAAGTATGGGTACAATGATATGCATTGATGAGCAGGAGTTGTCAGAATTTGATTGGCTGGGTTGAAGTTGCACACTTCTTGTGTATTGTGTAACTTTTGTACTACACATTTAACTGGTCACTTGTCAGATCTGTATGAACTGTGATTCTGGTAGGTTTCCCGACCCTGACTTTTAAACTACAATGAATTTATTTATTTGTTATTAGTTAGTTATAGCGTGGATTGTTTTTGTAGTTCTTCGAGCCCCGCTCAGGCCGTGTTTCATTTATATGAAAAAGTTGGCAGTTTCTTACGGAGGTTGGTGCACCCAAAGGTGCTGTTAGATAAACTGCCCGACGGCGATATAGCCCAAAATGGTGCTGATGCAGGCGTAAAACCCGAAATATAACATAACATAACATAATGTGTTTGTAGTTAGATTTATACGTTTGATAAAACAAGGTCATTATAATTTCAGACCTTTCCACGAACCTCTCTCCCTCACTGATGTTAAAATAAACACACCAAGAAGCCTAAAGATTTGTCTTAGTATATACAGGTTGAACAACGGCTAAATATATACTATACCAAACTATAAGATAAGACATCACAAATAACATAAATTCTGATGAGCTTTTATAACCGACTATATAACAACATGTGTATATGAATAACAAGAGTAAAACAGCTATGGGAAATAAAAATATGAATTAAATTAGACACTCTATGCTAAAACAGAACATGCTTATTTAATCGAACAGTAATATTAGACATAAGATGAACATAAGAAGCTACATAATAAAATAATAAGACAACAGCCATGCAGGCAACTAAGATGATTTATAAAAGAAAGCTAAAAATGCAATCTAAACTATAGCTGAAATAAACTCCATGATGATTCTTCACTGTGGGACCCATTACCTGGTATAGCATACTACACACTTAGTCATTTCCATTCCAAGAGGAAATCAAGCTCTTGAAATGACTGAAGCTAGTTGTAGCCCTGAATTCATCAGGTAGGGAATTCCACAGCACAGGAGCAGCATAGACGTGGCGTCTATGGTCCAGTGGTAGAGCCTCGGATTTGGAATCGAACGGTCCCGTGTTCGATACTCGGCCAGGCCACGTATGTAGTGCCATTGAGCAAGGCCCCTCACACACATTGCTTAGTACTGGTTAATCGCTTAGGTCGGCTAAGCCTGCCCAGGAAAACATGTCTAAGTCCCCGCGAGGGGTTTGACATTAAAGAAACATACATACATAGACGAACGCGTTTCATAGACTTTGGCGGTAACTAACCAAGAGTGCGAGATCACCTTCTTCAACCGGATGCACCAAATTATCCTTACTCTGAAACAAAGGATAAAACTGGACACACACATTGGTTGATTACTGAGTACCTGGTAACAGGCGTTGGTATATTCGGTATTGTGGGTAAAATACATATAATATTATTTAAATAACAACAACAACAATTACGTTATTAGTGTCAGGTTACATATAACAACATGACTAATTATTAAGCGTTATGGTATTGTGGGTATAAATGTACAAATAGTCAAACCTGTGTTAGTGGTCACCTCTATTAAGCAGCCAACCTGTATTAAGTAGCCAGTTTCCAGATTCCCAATATGTTGTTTTAGTATACATTTTACCTCTATCAAGCAGCCACCTGTGCTAAGCAGCCACTTTCTGTGACTCCCGTGGCTGGCTGCTTAAGACACGTTTGACTGTATATGATAGTTTAGTTCATACAAATTTATTTTAGCTCGATTGCGAAACAAGTTCTTATAACTTATATTAATCACTCTCGAGACCTCATTCCTGATGGAATCCATCGCCACGAGGGAGAGAGAAGAGGCATGTGGAATTTAAATGCCTTGCCTAAGGGCACAATCGTAACGGCTCCAGTGGGACTCGAACTCCGGACCGTTCGCACCTGAAGCGAACGCGCTACCACTGCGCTATCACGATTTCCACATGGTATTTTTTTTTATCTGGGGACATCAATGATTTCCAACGATTTACATAGAACAATAGACATAGCGGAACATAGTTACATTTCAAAACCAAATAAGAATTGCTACGTGTATATATATGCACGGTAGAAACTGTTCAAATCATTATGCATGTGTTCATGTAGAATCAGGCGCGTAGCTAGGCTTACGCATGTACGCACGTGCGTATGTTTTATTTTGACAGTTATATAAATTATATAAATGCAAAAAATGTCACATTGAATAAAAGCTGGATCGCAAGGGGGGACACAGACATTGGTCATTCACAAGAAAGCAGACATGATCGAAATGCCAACATATATTGATTGTAACTGATGTTCATAGTATGCAATAGTCACCTGAGACCATATAGCGGAAAAGATTATCCCCCTAGAATGGTGCGTAATCCATATTTAGGCCTAGCTACGCGCCTGAGAATTATAGTACATGTATCTATACGGTCATAGCATAATGACTAGATCTGTTCAGATCGTTCCTTTACAAACGGATCTGTAGTCCAGTGGTAACTCGCTAGACTGGTAATCCGGTGATCGCATGTTCGATCACATTCTGACCCTAATAAAATTAAGTCTTTCAGATGGGACTTTAAACAGAGGGCTCGTGTCGGTGCTGTACACCGTGCACGTAAAAGAAGCAGCCGGTAGCGACGATAAATAAAGGTTAAACACACACAGATCCTTCACATTCATAAATGTATGCAGGTCGAGACAATTCGTAGTGTAACTGGCACGCGGTGCACGAACTTCGTGGATTTTAGGTGGTCGTACGTGGGGAAAACTGTCGTACAGACAGACGTGTCTAGATTTATATTGACGATCGATAATTACTTATGCACGAGTCCGCCTCCGTGGTCGAGTGGTTAAGGTCGCTGACTTCTCTGATGGTCACGGGTTCGAGCCCCACGAACGATGTAGTTTTATTTAAAGTCGCCACCGCATAAATGCATTTGGGCGACTGTACTCTCTACGTTGTTTATGTTGATTTCTCTCTAAGTTGTTTATGTTGACGAAGCTGTGAAGGCATCCTCGTTCTTCGCAGGGTGACAAGTCCTGTGTGTTTCTTCTTTCCTAACGGTCCTTTGTAGGGCCACCCTCCTCACTGTTGGTCACCCCGCAGCAGCATTTATACGGATCTGACAGTTAGACATCTGGTCGTCGATTGTCACTCAAGGGAACGTGGAGGCCATGACCGTTGCCGCTCCCTCAGATCCGCCGTCTCGTCTATCCGCTGGAGAAGTAGACGAACTATCGAAAGCTCGAAAACGCCAGCGAAGAAAGAGTGAGGCAACCGTGTAAACACTCTAGAAGAGGCGGTGGATCTGTCCTGATGTGCCATAGCCATGGCCACACGTTAGAGAGATTTCCTATTCGCAAGATCGACGACCAGAAGATCCCAGAATCCTACGCTGCTGCTGCGGAATGTGTCCCGGTCACGACGTGCACGGCGTGAGGAGATCAGACCATGTCTCATTTATATGAAAAAGTTGGCAGTTTCTTACGGAGGTTGGTGCACCAAGTACGGGTTAACCGCTGGAGCCTGCCCAGGAAAGGTGTTGTTAGGTAAACTGCCCGTCGCTCAAATGGGAAACCGGTAGCGACGTTAAAAAAACTTAAATAAAAAAAACAACAAAAAAACGTATGCACTGAGGGAATTTCATTCATATTTCAATGTGTTTATATGGGAGCATTTGTAATAGTTTATATTTCAATGTGTTTATATGGGAGCATTTGTAATAATTTATATTTCAATGTGTTTATATGGGAGTATTTGTAATAATTCGGATTATTGTTGCTGTATTCCGATTATAATTACCGTAGCAGTGTTCTGGTGGTATGTACATGTGCGTGTAAGCCAATTGTTTTAAAGTGATCAATAATTTTGCTGTTGAAACCGGCTAATATGTCTGGAGAATTATATTAATGTAGCTGTATTGTGTATATAGGTTATGAACATACTCCATTAATCCGAGAGATGTTTTATCTATCTGGGTTTTTTATTTGATAATATTTTATTGTTCTATATACATGTAGGCTATATAAACAATGACAATGTCGCAAACTCTCCTTTTTCTTCTCGTAATAATATGTCTCGGTTGCTACGGCTCTTACCAGGGTCTATCCTATTGTAGACTCGCTGGAGTTGTCTAGGGGGTTTCTTCGTTATTATATGTATTAATGATAACTCAACACAGTATTACATTTCTTCTATATAATATCTTGTTTAAATTGGCATCAGAAATATCCATATATATATAATCAGTGATCTATATATATATACATCGTATCATTAAAAGCTTATTTAACAATCCATTTGTGTGAGCCGACTATGCGCTTACACAGTATATTTAACATCCAATCTTTCTAATCCGTCATTACTCAATATCACTATAATCTAATCACTGTTTCTGATTAGATTAACTTTTAATCACCTTCTATATGGTTCGCCGAAACTCTATGTTTCTTCTATGGCTGAACAATTTAATTATTCGACAAATCTTTATAAGTTATATTTCTTATAATGTCCATAATATCTAAGTATCATAAATACAGTTTATATGTTCTATATACTAGATTGAGATCACGACCTTTCTCGCTCCTGGAGTTAGGCTCTAGTGTGTCTGATTTATGTTAATAAAATCCATTTCTTATATACATGATTGAATCAGTGTATATATGATATAACAATTCCTAAAACATCTGTTATTCCTAAACATCTGTTATGTTATCTAATATTACACCATCAAACCAGTTCGGTGCCTTTATATTACATAACTGGACACCTGCAACCACGGCCTGTTATCTAATATTACACCATCAAACCAGTTCGGTGCCTTTGTATTACATAACTGGACACCTGCAACCACGGCCTTGATAAACTGAGATTAGGCCTAACATCTTAAGTCATTTCCCGCGCGAAGCGAGATTGATAATTTTAGGCGCGAAAATAATAGCAGACGATTATGCATAAAACAAATATATATATATTACATGGTAAACATTTGGCCATATATAGAAACAGTTTAATGTATTTATATAATACATTACTATTTATATATAACAATAATAAACATTTCGTGCAAATAATGGTGGTTTTGCACAACAATCGTTGTACAAATAGACATTTAGCAAATGGGTTGGGCCACAATGACACGATTAGTGATTGGCCCCCTCCCCATAAAATACATCAAGAACAACAGAATGTAAGTGGCGTAGTTAGTGCTGAAAACAAAACATGTACATAATGCATTTTACAAGATTTAATATATTTAGTCTGTGAATTTTCAAAGAAATGTTCTAGCTTGCTCAATCCACTGTCCAGTATCCCAAGAATTGCACCCCAGGACCAAGCCCAAACCTGACTATCTATCTGTCTAATTTCTAATGCGGTATGTATCGTCCTCGGCTGAAAATTGTATCATTGATGCAGTTCATCTGGTCTGGGAATATATATGTGAATGTTGACTTCATACACCCAGGAACGTGTTCTCGATTTGCACCAGAGTTACTTAGTAGTATGGGTATCAGACGCCGAGCCAGGCACTGATCTGCCCATAACTCAGTTCTCAGCCTGTTAAAAATGTACCGTGCGTTTAGTCGGCTGATGCTTGGACACACCCCCTCTTCCGGTTCTTCAACCTCACGACTGTACGTCGGTGTTATACACACAAGTATCCAATCAGCCTAAAACAGACATTGTTGTTTTAAAAGCGAGGACTAATATAATTTAACTATTCGATCATATCGTTGTTAGTATTAGTAGCTCCGTGTCTGGCCAACAGCATCAACTGTACAGTTCTGAATATCATAATAGACATTGTTGTTTTAAAAGCGAGGACTAATATAATTTAACTATTCGATCATATCGTTGTTAGTATTAGGCATTTCTAACCTATTCTGATGACGAGATGTACACCGGATTAAGGACGCACTCACCTGTGTAGGGGTTATCTCAAAATATAAATTTAATTAGCGTTTAAGCAAAGCACTGGTTTCTTTCAAATACAATATAAATCAATAAGCAGGTGTCGCATTTGTTTTATTCAATTCTAATCCAATCCATAATAGTTTAGTAGTGTAATGTGTTTCTCATAAATTCATTGTACAATTCGTTGTTCTCGCGGATTAGATCCGCCAGTCTTCGCCGACGACGCGGGGGCTCGACTTGCTCATCGTCAGAACTTAGATTCGCAGCGATGTTGTCGCGACGATCTCCGGCTGCAGTAGCACGACGACCAGCCGCTCTTTAAGGAGCACGAGCGACCTGGTTACCCGCCTTCCGTGGGGCACGGCCGTCTGCTCTTGGCTGGTTATCACCCTGTACTGGCGGGGGTTGGTTATCACCCTGTACTGGCGCGGGCTGGTTATCATCCTGTACTGGCGCGTGTTGGTTATCATCCTGTACTGGCGCGTGTTGGTTATCATCCTGTACTGGCGGGGGCTTGTTATCATCCTGTACTGGCGGGTGCTGGTTATCATCATGTACTGGCGGGTGCTGGTTATCATCCTGTACTGGCGGGTGCTGGTTATCATTCTGTACTGGCGCGTGTTGGTTATCATCATGTACTGGCGGGTGCTGGTTATCATCCTGTACTGGCGGGTGCTGGTTATCATCCTGTACTGGCGCGTGTTGGTTATCACCCTGTACTGGCAGGGGCTGGTTATCATCATGTACTGGCGGGTGCTGGTTATCATCCTGTACTGGCGGGTGCTGGTTATCATCCTGTACTGGCGCGTGTTGGTATCATCATGTACTGGCGCGTGTTGGTTATCATCCTGTACTGGCGGGGGCTGGTTATCATCCTGTACTGGCGCGTGCTGGTTATCATCATGTACTGGCGTGTGTTGGTTATCATCATGTATTGGCGCGGGTTGGTTATCATCCTGTACTGGCGCGGGTTGGTTATCACCCTGTACTGGCGCGGGTTGGTTATCATCCTGTACTGACGCGGGCTGGTTATCATCATGTACTGGCGCGTGTTGGTTATCACCCTGTACTGGTGCGGGCTGGTTATCATCCTGTACTGGCGGGGGCTGGTTATCATCCTGTACTGGCGCGGGTTGGTTATCATCATGTACTGGCGCGTGTTGGTTATCATCATGTACTGGCGCAGGTTGGTTATCATCCTGTACTGGCGCGGGTTGGTTATCACCCTGTACTGGCGCGTGTTGGTTATCACCCTGTACTGGCGCGGGTTGGTTATCATCCTGTACTGGCGCGGGCTGGTTATCATCATGTACTGGCGGGGGCTGGTTATCACCCTGTACTGGCGGGGGCTGGTTATCACCCTGTACTGGCGGGGGCTGGTTATCACCCTGTACTGGCGGGGGCTGGTTATCATCCTGTACTGGCGGGGGCTGGTTATCATCCTGTACTGGCGCGGGCTGGTTATCACCCTGTACTGGCGCGGGCTGGTTATCATCCTGTACTGGCGCGGGCTGGTTATCATCCTGTACTGGCGCGGGCTGGTTATCACCCTGTACTGGCGGGGGCTGGTTATCACCCTGTACTGGCGCGGGCTGGTTATCACCCTGTACTGGCGCGGGCTGGTTATCATCCTGTACTGGCACGGGCTGGTTATCATCCTGTACTGGCGCGGGTTGGTTATCATCCTGTACTGGCGCGGGCTGGTTATCATCCTGTACTGGCGGGGGCTGGTTATCATCCTGTACTGGGGGGGCTGGTTATCACCCTGTACTGGCGGGGGCTGGTTATCACCCTGTACTGGCGGGGGCTGGTTATCACCCTGTACTGGCGCGGGCTGGTTATCATCCTGTACTGGCGCGGGCTGGTTATCACCCTGTACTGGCGCGGGCTGGTTATCATCCTGTACTGGCGCGGGCTGGTTATCATCATGTACTGGCGGGGGCTGGTTATCACCCTGTACTGGCGGGGGCTGGTTATCACCTGTACTGGCGGGGGCTGGTTATCACCCTGTACTGGCGGGGGCTGGTTATCACCCTGTACTGGCGGGGGCTGGTTATCACCCTGTACTGGCGCGGGCTGGTTATCATCCTGTACTGGCGCGTGTTGGTTATCACCCTGTACTGGCGGGGGCTGGTTATCACCCTGTACTGGCGGGGGCTGGTTATCATCATGTACTGGCGCGGGCTGGTTATCATCCTGTACTGGCGCGGGCTGGTTATCATCCTGTACTGGCGCGGGCTGGTTATCACCCTGTACTGGCGGGGGCTGGTTATCACCCTGTACTGGCGCGGGCTGGTTATCATCATGTACTGGCGGGGGCTGGTTATCATCCTGTACTGGCGCGGGCTGGTTATCATCATGTACTGGCTCGGGCTGGTTATCATCATGTACTGGCGCGGGCTGGTTATCACCCTGTACTGGCGCGGGCTGGTTATCACCCTGTACTGTCGCGGCTGGTGATCATGATTGGGAATATGTAAATTATATATATATTATATATCATTTAGACTACCGTAGCGTACTTTTGCAGACTTGTTGCGATGGCACTTTCACGCTTCCGTAGTTTACTCACGTATTTGCCAAATATGGGCGTGGCACCATCACTGATCACATGCAATGACTATTGTAAGAACGACGGGCTACGCTATCAAGGTCATGCACGAGTATTTGACCCCGCTAGACCCTTTTAAAGATGGTCATGAGCGTTAATGGAAATTCCAGCGCCTGTGGTTTTCTGCTTACTGCTTTTCTGCCAAAAGACAAAAGTGTCGTAAACTAAATAGATATATCACAAAATACAGAGTGCGCGTAGAGCATGCTATGGCAGATATCAAATGTTATAGATATGTTGGTACTGTGTGGAGAAACCCCAGAAATATGTTGTCCCAAACGGTGTCCATATGTGTATCGTTGTGTGTAGGTGCAAGCAAATGGAATTGATTCTTTAAGAAATAAAATAAAATAGTATGGCTTTAAAATTATCCGATTTTCTTTGAATTATTGTCGATACAAGTTGGCTTGGATGTATGGGGTTTTCATTTTACTGGCATGTCTAACCCAGATAAATAGAAGGCAACAGTCCATATAGAAATCCTACACAGTCATGCCAACTACAAAGGACAGTAATGTACAGTTCACATTATAGTGTACGCCTCACAAAATAAATAACCCCTTGCTACAGCCATGCATTAATTTTATATTGTACAATAAACTTGAGAAAACCCCCAATATTTTATCGTCATCCAATGTTCATCGAGATGTACACCGGATTAAGGACGCGCTCACCTGTGTAGGGGTTATCTCAAAATATAAATTTAATAAGCGTTTATGCAAAGCCAAAATAAACACTGGTTTCTTTCAAATAAAATATAAATCAATAAGCAGGTGTCGCATTTTTTTTATTCAATTCTAATCCAATCCATAATCTTGTAGTAGTGTAATGTGTTCCTCATAAAGTCATTGTGCAATTCGTTGTTCTCGCGGATTAGATCCGCCAGTCGTCACCGACGACGCGGGGGCTCGACTTGCTCATCGTCAGAACTTAGATTCGCAGCGATGTTGTCGCGACGATCTCCGGCTGCAGTAGCACGACGACCAGCCGCTCTTTAAGGAGCACGGGCGACCTGGTTACCCGCCCTCCGTGGGGCACGGCCGTCTGCTCTTGGCCTCTATCACCCTGTACTGGCGCAGGCTGGTTATCATCCTGTACTGGCGCGTGCTGGTTATCACCCTGTACTGGCGCGGGCTGGTTATCACCCTGTACTGGCGCGGGTTGGTTATCATCCTGTACTGGCGGGGACTGGTTATCATCCTGTACTGGCGCGGGGGGCTGGTTATCACCCTGTACTGGCGCGGGTTGGTTTATCACCCTGTACTGGCGGGGGCTGGTTATCACCCTGTACTGGCACGGGCTGGTTATCATCCTGTACTGGCACGGGCTGGTTATCATCCTATACTGGCGTGGGCTGGTTATCACCCTGTACTGGCACTGGCTGGTTATCATCCTGTACTGGCACGGGCTGGTTATCATCCTGTACTGGCAAGGGCTGGTTAGCATCCTGTACCGGCACGGGCTGGTTATCATGATTGGGGATGTGTAAATTATATATATATCCTTTAGACTACCGTCTTGTTGTCAGCAAGGAACATTATTGTTTATGATTTGGGCAAGAACATATCCAACATACCATGTCTTGGCCACTATGTTTGGTGTAAGTGTTGGCACTGTGAGTCTTGAAGTCAGACATATTATCCCACTGATATATGACAAGTTAAGGCATTTTGTTGTTTGGCCGATAGTGGTTGAATGGCTATGGAGAGTACATGGGCCAAACTGCACATGGCTGTGGTTGTTATAGATCGAACGTACAATAACGGTATTAGTCGGGGCACCGTAACTATCATTGCATGCACTCACAGGTGGTGGTTGATGTGCATCGACACATCGAGAGTGGATATCTAGGTCATCTTGACGATGCCCAACAATACGGCTTGATGAAACAGGTTGGACCAGACTTACATTTTCCAGACGATTTGCTTATTTTATGCGACAAAAATCTACCCTAATCGCGATTATGTTATGAACGCATATACCTCGAAAGCAGCCAGGAGAAAGACGAAAGTGTCGTAAACTAAATAGATATATCACAAAATACAGAATGCGCGTAGATATCAAATCAAATAGATGGTAGATATCAAATGCTATAGATGTGTTGGTACTGTGTGGAGAAATCCCAGAAATATGTTGTCCCAAACGGTGTCCATATGTGTATCGTTGTGTGTAGGCGCAAGCAAATGGAACTGATTCTTTAAGAAATAAAATAAAATAGTATGGCTATATCCGATTTCTTTTCTTTGAATTATTTTCGTTACAAGTTGGCTTGGATGTATGGGGTTTTCATTTTACTGGCATGGCTAACCCAGATAAATAGAAGGCAACAGTCCATATAGAAATCCTACACAGTCATGCCAACTACATAGGACAGTAATGTACAGTTCACAGTATAGTGTACGCCTCACAAAACAAATAACCCATTGCTACAGCCATGCATAAATTTTATATTGTACAATAAACTTGAGAAAACCCCCACTATTTTATCGTCATCCGATGTTCATCTCGTCATCAGAATAAGTTAGAAATGCCTATTAGTAGCTCCGTGTCTGGCCAACAGCATAAACTGTACAGTTCTGAATATCATAATAGACATTGTTGTTTTAAAGGCGACGACTAACTTTAAAATTTAACTATTCGATCATATGAATGATGAAACAGTATGCACAGGACCATTAGCGGTCGCAGCACTTAGTGTGTATATAATCATTATGCTCAAACACCAAGCATGCAGGCTCGTAGGCAGGGGTTACGTATGCCTAGTTCCGCTCGATTAGAACGTAAATGTTAAACTGTCCTTATGCCCAAACACCAAGCATGCATGCTCGTAGGCAGGGGTTACGTATGCCTAGTTCCGCTCGATTAGAACGTACAATTAATGTTAAACTGTCCTTATGCTCAAACCCCAAGCATGCAGGCTCGTAGGCAGGGGGTTACGTATGCCTAGTTCCGCTCGATTAGAACGTACACTTAATGTTAAACTGTCCTTATGCTCAAACCCCAAGCATGCAGGCTCGTAGGCAGGGGGTTGCGTATGCCTAGTACCGCTCGATTAGAACGTACAATTAATGTTAAACTGTCCTTATGCTCAAACCCCAAGCATGCAGGCTCGTAGGCAGGGGGTTGCGTATGCCGAAGTCCGCTCTATCAGAATTGAACATGTGCTTATATTAATTATATTGTATGTACTATCAGCAGACGGTGCTCATCTGTAGACTCAATGGGCGCTAACTCCATAGTCTGGCAAGACTGACGGATGCCGAACTGATATAGATGAGACAGAAATAAAGATATACGATATATATTTCTTATTGTCATACCTTTCTATAACAGCTATCCAACCAATCCTGCATATTTAGCCTTTGAACAGCAAAGCACTCCGGGGACTTATCAAAATCGACAATAACGCCAGTTCTGCATAGAACACTGACGAGAGTTCGTACGTCGTTAATATGTTCATCCGATATGTAGGTCACATATACACGTAGACGATTGACGTCACTTCTTCGGATGAGGCACTGCCTTGCAGGCTGTTCATTTGGTACTGGTGTTGCCCCGAATGGTGTGCATCTGTTGTTATTAATGCGGCTATTTCTATCGGGCAGATCAAATGTGCCAATGTCCACCCTTGTACCAGATCTCGGGGGTGTGGTCGATGTATCAGAGTGAGTGGTCGCAGTTGGGGAGGATGTGCTTCGAATAACGTCATGGCTGATTGCCGTCGGTGTCTGGCCAACATCATCGACTGTACAGTTCTGAATATCATAATAGCTTTTAATTAAGTGTGCCAATTTTCCATTGGAAAACACTTGCGAAATATTTGTCAACGTTGGTTTTCTCTGTAAAGGAACGCCCGTGTGATAGCTCTTCAAATGAGTAGTAGTTTCAGCTGTACTGTGTCCATGCCAAGAGTGTGGCCGTTCATTGTCCAAATAAAAGCATGTCCTGTGTGTAGTATTTAATTCATTCTGCCCTCTGTCATTTTCAGGACGCTGTTGCCGTCTACATTGACGTACACATGAGCTGTCACTAGTTGTCCGTCTGACTGCTTCGTTGTTAGTATTAGTAACTCCGTGTCCACTTAGACTCTCATTAGAGATCAGTCTACATGGTTCGTCAGCCGTATTGTTGCTAGTAGTGTCACTGGTACAATAAACCTCTTTCCTGAACGTTTCTTCATCGGACTCCTCTGAGGAGCTTCTGTTTGTAATATCTGGATCTGAAGAACCGGTCGGAGACAGACGTATGCAAGCATATACTAGTAACGAGTCCTTATCCATGCGATATAACTCGATAGCTCAATACTATTGTATCGCCTGTTTATGTTGTAGTTTCCCACCGAACATTATATGCCATTTCAACGAAAACGAAAGGTTACGACCCTTCCTTAGATACAGCACAACACTGCTAGTCATACATGTATGTACACTGGCATATTACGCGAGTCTCAATACCATTCATTTTAAAAACCAATTCCATACTTGCACTGTTCAAAACAACACATAAATTGTCATGGTTATATTTGTATTAAATATTCAAAACATACTCCACGTGTTGCTTGTTGCATTTATTTGCTTTGTGATTATTTGTTTCGGTTATGTCGTGTACGTGTACGGTACATGTGTGTGTATAGATATATACATATATATATGGGTTCATATATTGTATTTCATTCATGGAAATCTAATTATAAACATAATCGGTTTATTTTTATCTTTGTAAAATACTGCGGGATTCCCCTTGATTAAAAGTTTGACTAGTGTGCAATTCTCGTTACCAGAAATATGGCATTTTAAAAACATAATATCTAGATAGAGACGGATGTGACAGAATTTTCAAGGCCCATATTTCTAGAACTCGATGCCGATGTGTGCTTTACGTTTATTTATCGTCGCTATCGGTTGCCCATATGAGCCACGCTTCCTGAAGATATTAGTCATTTTAGATTGTTGGAGGATAGTGCAATGATACAGACAGAGACCCATTCCAGAGTCTCCTCTGGTTCTTTTGTGCGCACGGTGTAAAGCACCGACACGATACCTCGGTTTAAAGTCCCATCTGAAAGACAGACGGGGGATCGAACCTGCGATGGTGCATGGGACATTGTCTTCCTTTGTTACATCAAGTTTAGGCAGACCGATATCACCGAAGTGTCTATCATTATACATGATGGTATGATAAATAACATAACTTTGCATATATTCAGTGTACTACAGCCATCACATATTGTTCTGGACGAATGTGAATTTATGTGATAAGAATTACCGGAGGCACGATTTACCCAATTCTACCCAATTCCACCCAAATCTACATGTGTTTGGGCTTTATGCAGGTAAATAAAGTTATATATCCCATACTTACAGGACTAAAAACTTCATTGTGTCATTTTAAGTCGTGTTTTGTACAAATAATGCACTAAATCGATCTTTTTACATTCGGTCAAGGGAGGCTACTGCTATGCAACATAAAAGGGACATAACCGTGTATCAACAAACTTCCACACATGTATTACTGCTATGTATCACAGGGATTCGGCACGTTTGGGGGTACTAGTATATATATTTAAGTACAGGGATTCTACTCTGTGGGATGTCAGATTTCGCATCGATCAGTAAAATGGCCCTATCTGAAACAATGTTATACAAATCTGTCCAAATACAACGCCTATCCCGAGTCTTTATATTGTTCTTCAAATAAAACACAACTTTAAGCTGCATGCATGTATACTTTGCAAACAATTGCCACATACATTGGCCATAGCAGGTCACATTTCCATACTAGGACACGGGTTCTGTCAGCAACAAAAAAATCTTCGACGGGAGAGTTTTAACTGTGAATAACATTATCAATAAAATGTGTTTACACTAACGTGTAGGTTTATTCGGCAATAATGTACATCAAAAAGAGATTTCGTAGCATTTTCAATTTGTTTTGAAAATTTCTATAGCTGCGCAATTCGCGTTGAAACGAGCGTTCTGATTGGATTATTAGAATGTAACAAGATGTTTTTTTATATAGGAAGAATAATCATAATCCAATCAGAACGCTCGTTTCAATGCGAATTAAATATTTAACTAGTGTTGAAATAATCCATACAAGGATGTAATTTAAAAAAAACCTTGTTCATATATATGAGGGTAGATTTTCTAGTGGCAAAATATAGCTCTATTCTAGAATACAATATATATCACAAAAACAAATTCGCTCACTTATTATTTCAAGTGCTTATTATTTCATATTTCAAGTGCTTATTATTTCAATCCTACGCAGCCGAACACTGTCGTTGTCGTCCAGGGAAACCCAAGACAGCAGGTGCAACGACTGTGTCCTTCTTGTGGGGTAATATATATATATGTTTATTTAAAGTCGCCAACACATAAATGCATTTGGGCGACTAAATTAGCTAAGATGATTAAAAGGTCTAAAAATAGATCCTGTGGGGTAAGCTGTCACTAGAGTGTTTTATGCGTTTATTCTGTCATTGCTCTGTTTAATCAGAAATGTTTCTGGTGCGGGCCGTTGTCTAATGTTACTAAAACTTGTGGCCCAAACCATTTGTAATTTCATGGTATGTATTGTATCTTTACGTGTATGACATAATTATGTACTATCGAGTTGCAATACAATATGGTTAAATAAAAAACGCATCCGGAAGTATTATGTTATATTTCGGGTTTTACGCCTGCATCAGCACCATTTCTGGCTATATCGCCGGCGGGCAGTTTACCTAACAACACCTTTCCTGGGCAGGCTCCAGCGGGTAACCAGTACTTGGGTGCACCAACCTCCGTAAGAAACTGCCAACTTTTTCATATAAATGAGACACGGGGCTCGAACCCGTGACCATCAGTGATGATAGGTTACAGCGGTATACAAGTCAGCAACCATAACCACTCGATCACGGAGGCGGAACCTCCGGAAGTAAGTTAATCATTATGTGTTATGGAGGATAGTGCACGATACAGAAGATGCTACAATTCTAGAAGCATCGTTGGTTCTTTTACATGGTCGGTGTATAGCACCCATACACGATACCTTGGTCATTTACAGTGTTATTATAATGATCAGAAAGTGTTATTGCTAAGGCAACGACTACTGTTATATTACCTGGTACTATTTGATATGTCGACAGTGAATTGCTCCCCCAGCCCTCCATATAACCAGATTTCTCTCCAAACAAATAATTTCCTTTCTTTGTTCATTGTAAAAAACAAATAATCGTAGTCCTATTTGAACACAATTTTGAGAAATACAGTTAACCCTGTGTTAGTGGTCACCTCTATTAAGCAACCATTCTGTATTAACTGTTAAGCAGCCAGTTTCAATCAATCAGAGAAAACAAACCTTGGAAATGTCAATGTGGAAATGTGGGTAGCGGGTGAAGAGGTTAGAATTGTTGAGCACACAAGGGATATATATATATTTACACACAAATACCGGTATATGATTTCCATACATTTTATTATAATAATCTGTAGAAATTAAAGAGTCTTTGGAACATGATGTAACTATGCATGCAAATTATACAACACATTTGCATAAACATGCAACAGTAATTTAAAACAATAAACAATGAACTGCCCATGAAATAATATCAATAAACACAGATTGTATACCATGAATTCCCATGAAACACTTACAAAGTTAAGGAACATATACTGAACATTTATACATGCAGTTTAACCCTTTCAACACCACAGGCCTCTAAATAGGCTTATGAAGTGTAGATCCAGATGAGCCGGCTCGCAACGAGCCGTCTCATCAGGATCTGCACTTTTTTGCCAGTAATAATTATTACTATTTTAAGATAAAATTACCCATTTTGATAAATGAACTGGTCCAAAGGTAATTTTCTTATTAATTTATTGGTCTAAAAATATCATGCACCAGTCTATGTCAGTTACTTGGGGTTGAATGGATTAACCATACTAGATAAATGGAATAGACAATAAATAGACACTCCTATAAGTCACTGTAGATGGTCCCTAATATCGGCAAATCCATTACAGAATTATAGGTTGTTTATCTGTAATATGACTGAAGCCCATCCCATAATGTAAGCTGGAAGAGTCCATTACAGGTTTATAGGGGTCAGAGGGTTAACGTTAATAAGTTCAAAACAGCAATAAGTGTAGCTGGACTGTTTGTTCGGGTTTTACGCCTGCATCGGCACCATTTTGGGCTATATCTCCGGCGGGCAGTTTACCTAACAACACATTTCCTGGGCAGGCTCCAGCGATTAACCAGTACTTGGATGCACCAACCTCCGTAAGAAACTGCCAACATTTTCATATAAATGAGACATGACCAATAGCTGGTCTGGATTGTAACCCACATATATTGTTTAAAGTAATCACATCGCTATATTTACCAGGAAAAAGAAATGATATTTCACATCAACTTTCTCGGCACCAAATAACAGATATTAACTCTTTCACCGCCAATGTCGCATAAAAGCGACTGAAAAAAGAAGAAGCAAAGAACCCGATCAGATTTAACAGAACGTGCCGTCTGATCCGGATATGGTGATTGCTCTTCAGACGGTGGAACTGAAGCACCTGTCCGAATAGCAAACAACATAGATCCTCATCAGACGCAGCGATACTACGCAGCTGATCTGGATCTATGTTGTTTGCACATGCTCTGAATTTATTCGGCGCTGAAAGAGTTAAGGAACAGGAATTATATATTTGAACATTTATTTTTTATTGCCTATACAACACATTCTGCAACTATATTTAATATTCCTGTAAATTGATGTGGCACACCAAAATGAGTGAATATCACTGACCCCAAGGAATTGCTCAATAAATAGTGCTTTTTTTATTTAAAACTATAAAAATAAATTTAATTTATTTTACTCAATGATGGCACATAGATGAGAATCTATGAATTAATTATTTTTTATTTTATACAAATTATTCTTAGCTCAATTCCAAAGCCAAGTTATTACAACATTAGTTTAATCGCTCGCGAGACTTCATTCCTGATGGAATCCATCACCATTAGAGAGGCGAAGCAATGTGGATTTAGTGTTTTGCCTAAGGACGTCGCCACAGTGGTTAAGATGGGATTCAAACTCGCATCCTCTAGATGATGAGGCGCATACCACATCCATTACACCACGTAGGCGCCATCTATATATCCCATGGTTCTCGAGCTGGATCAGATTACTCACTTTGTCGATGCAACCTTCCACACTTAGTTCCAACCTAC
Source organism: Archivesica marissinica (assembly GCA_014843695.1). Lineage (NCBI taxonomy): Eukaryota > Metazoa > Mollusca > Bivalvia > Venerida > Vesicomyidae > Archivesica > Archivesica marissinica. The sequence continues at coordinate 56,676,342 of CM026402.1, forward strand.
TGTTGCCATAGCAAGGAAGCACCTACTCATGTTGCCATAGAGCAAGGAAGCACCTACTCATGTTGCCATAGAGCAAGGAAGCACCTACTCATGTTGCCATAGAGCAAGGAAGCACCTACTCATGTTGCCATAGCAAGGAAGCACCTACTCATGTTGCCATAGCAAGGAAGCACCTACTCATGCTGCCATAGCAAGGAAGCACCTACTCCTGTTGCCATAGCAAGGAAGCACCTACTCATGCTGCCATAGCAAGGAAGCACCTACTCATGCTGCCATAGCAAGGAAGCACCTACTCATGCTGCCATAGCAAGGAAGCACCTACTCCTGTTGCCATAGCAAGGAAGCACCTACTCATGCTGCCATAGCAAGGAAGCACCTACTCCTGTTGCCATAGCAAGGAAGCACCTACTCATGCTGCCATAGCAAGGAAGCACCTACTCATGCTGCCATAGCAAGGAAGCACCTACTCCTGTTGCCATAGCAAGGAAGCACCTACTCATGCTGCCATAGCAAGGAAGCACCTACTCATGCTGCCATAGCAAGGAAGCACCTACTCATGCTGCCATAGCAAGGAAGCACCTACTCATGCTGCCATAGCAAGGAAGCACCTACTCCTGTTGCCATAGCAAGGAAGCACCTACTCATGTTGCCATAGCAAGGAAGCACCTACTCATGTTGCCATAGCAAGGAAGCACCTACTCATGCTGCCATAGCAAGGAAGCACCTACTCATGCTGCCATAGCAAGGAAGCACCTACTCCTGTTGCCATAGCAAGGAAGCACCTACTCCTGTTGCCATAGCAAGGAAGCACCTACTCATGCTGCCATAGCAAGGAAGCACCTACTCATGTTGCCATAGCAAGGAAGCACCTACTCATGTTGCCATAGAGCAAGGAAGCACCTACTCATGTTGCCATAGAGCAAGGAAGCACCTACTCATGTTGCCATAGCAAGGAAGCACCTACTCATGCTGCCATAGCAAGGAAGCACCTACTCATGCTGCCATAGCAAGGAAACACCTACTCCTGTTGCCATAGCAAGGAAGCACCTACTCATGCTGCCATAGCAAGGAAGCACCTACTCATGCTGCCATAGCAAGGAAGCACCTACTCCTGTTGCCATAGCAAGGAAGTACCTACTCATGCTGCCATAGCAAGGAAGCACCTACTCATGTTGCCATAGCAAGGAAGCACCTACTCATGCTGCCATAGCAAGGAAGCACCTACTCATGCTGCCATAGCAAGGAAGCACCTACTCCTGTTGCCATAGCAAGGAAGCACCTACTCAGGTTGCCATAGCAAGGAAGCACCTACTCATGCTGCCATAGCAAGGAAGCACCTACTCATGCTGCCATAGCAAGGAAGCACCTACTCCTGTTGCCATAGCAAGGAAGCACCTACTCATGTTGCCATAGCAAGGAAGCACCTACTCATGCTGCCATAGCAAGGAAGCACCTACTCATGCTGCCATAGCAAGGAAGCACCTACTCATGCTGCCATAGCAAGGAAGCACCTACTCCTGTTGCCATAGCAAGGAAGCACCTACTCATGCTGCCATAGCAAGGAAGCACCTACTCCTGTTGCCATAGCAAGGAAGCACCTACTCATGCTGCCATATCAAGGAAGCACCTACTCATGCTGCCATAGCAAGGAAGCACCTACTCCTGTTGCCATAGCAAGGAAGCACCTACTCCTGTTGCCATAGCAAGGAAGTACCTACTCATGCTGCCATAGCAAGGAAGCACCTACTCATGTTGCCATAGCAAGGAAGCACCTACTCATGCTGCCATAGCAAGGAAGCACCTACTCATGCTGCCATAGCAAGGAAGCACCTACTCCTGTTGCCATAGCAAGGAAGCACCTACTCATGTTGCCATAGCAAGGAAGCACCTACTCATGCTGCCATAGCAAGGAAGCACCTACTCATGCTGCCATAGCAAGGAAGCACCTACTCCTGTTGCCATAGCAAGGAAGCACCTACTCATGTTGCCATAGCAAGGAAGCACCTACTCATGCTGCCATAGCAAGGAAGCACCTACTCATGTTGCCATAGCAAGGAAGCACCTACTCCTGTTGCCATAGCAAGGAAGCACCTACTCATGTTGCCATAGCAAGGAAGCACCTACTCATGTTGCCATAGCAAGGAAGCACCTACTCCTGTTGCCATAGCAAGGAAGCACCTACTCATGTTGCCATAGCAAGGAAGTGCCTACTCATGCTGCCATAGCAAGGAAGCACCTACTCATGTTGCCATAGCAAGGAAGCACCTACTCCTGCTGCCATAGCAAGGAAGCACCTACTCCTGTTGCCATAGCAAGGAAGCACCTACTCCTGCTGCCATAGCAGGAAGCACCTACTCCTGTTGCCATAGCAAGGAAGCACCTACTCATGCTGCCATAGCAAGGAAGCACCTACTCCTGTTGCCATAGCAAGGAAGTGCCTAGTCTTATGAGGTCACATCGGGAGACAAATATGAATATTTCAAGATTTGTGTCAATTCAAACAATTAATAAATAGATTGCCATGTTCTGTTCCAAAAAATGCTGATTGGTAAAAAAGGTAAAAAAATGGCCAACAAAACTAGCATGTTATGTTAGTCGTGCACATACACATCAACAAGTTTGGTAGAAGATATTTGTTGTTGACGACTACTAAGAAACAAGAAAGAAATTCTCCAAACACTACATACCTCCCAGTTCTTACAGACTGAGTGGCATAACAGTTAGGCCTAAATGTATGTTTGAAATATATGTTTTGAATCCCAACAAACCGGTATCGATTCATCAAACTTAATAATCACTAAATATAAACAGAAACATTTTATTATTAAAACACCGTGGTATGACAGTATTTACTCACAATGTTGTGTATTTGTGTCCAAACTCGTGCAAACTATATTAAAATATTTGTGTTTTTGAAAACATGAGTACACATGTAATCAAAATATTGGACTACATTTATAATTGTTTGTGTCGGAACAGTAAATATTGAACTACATTGTTTGTGTCGGAACAGTAAATATTGAACTACATTGTTTGTGTCGGAACAAATATTGAACTACATTGTTTGTGTCGGACCAGTAAATATTGAACTACATTGTTTGTGTTGGAACAGTAAATATTGAACTACATTGTTTGTGTCTGGGGATAACGGTGGACTACATTGTTTGTGTTTGGGGATAACAGTGGACTACATTGTTTGTGTTTGGGGATAACAGTGGACTACATTGTTTGTGTTTGGGGATAACAGTGGACTACATTGTTTATGTCTGGGGATAACAGTGGACTACATTGTTTGTGTCTGGGGATAACAGTGGACTACATTGTTTGTGTCTGGGGATAACAGTGGACTACATTGTGTCTGGGGATAACAGTGGACTACATTACAAAAATTTACCAAAATTACCATGGCTGAATACTTCAATACTCTCATGTCGTCTTCTAAGAAACGACTTATTGTTCTTGCACTATGTACATTTTTGAAGGATGTATATGTGCCAAGAAATTGATTTCACTCACCTTATGTACATGTATGTATTATAGTTATGTACAGTCTACAACCGTTCTGTCAAAGTCAGTTATGTCGAATTATCCGGTTATCTCAAAGTCGGATCAAAGTCCCGTTTCAGACACTATCATTGTACATATAATTGGCTCCGCTTATATTGAATTTCATTAAGTCAAACTTTCGGTTATGTCAAAGTATTTTGTTCGGTCTGACGGAATTCGACATAATGGATGTAGACTGTACTGTATTTACTGTTCATTAGCCAAAGTCATATTCTATGTCGAGTCCCTAAAGAAGTGTTGTTGTTGTTGATGATGTTGTTGTTGTTGTTGATGATGTTGTTGTTGTTGTTGATGATGTTGTTGAACCAATAACACATCATTTGGAACAATGTTAGGGAAAAGTCTATAACCTTGAGGCTAAGTTTTGTGTAGTAATTTCACCATTTCATAGCTATGTGGGAAAACGAGATAATTGCACACTACATCAAAGATGGTAGCACACACTGCATAGAGGATATTATTTGCAGCCGTTTTATGTTCACTTTGTGATCGTAAATGATCCGTGAATGATGAACACTGAATTTATGTTTAAAATGACGGGAAATATTGTGAAGTTCTTATGGTTAGTGATAGGTTTTAAGACTCAAACATTTGCACCATGATGAATTTCATAAATCTGAAGACACCAATGAATCAACTGTTGAGTTCATAAATCTGAACTGAATCAACTATCGAGTTCATAAATCTGAAGACACCACTGCATCAACTATCGAGTTCATAAATCTGAACTGAATCAACTATCGAGTTCATAAATCTGAACTGAATCAACTATCGAGTTCATAAATCTGAAGACACCACTGCATCAACTATCGAGTTCATAAATCTGAACTGAATCAACTATCGAGTTCATAAATCTGAAGACACCACTGAATCAACTACCGAGTTCATAAATTTGAAGACACCACTGAATCAACTATCGAGTTCATAAATCTGAAGACACCACTGAATCAACTATCGAGTTCATAAATCTGAAGACACCACTGAATCAACTATCGAGTTCATAAATCTGAAGACACCACTGAATCAACTATCGAGTTCATAAATCTGAAGACACCACTGAATCAACTATCGAGTTCATAAATCTGAAGACACCACTGAATCAACTATCGAGTTCATAAATCTGAAGACACCACTGAATCAACTATCGAGTTCATAAATCTGAAGACACCACTGAATCAACTATCGAGTTCATAAATCTGAAGACACCACTGAATCAACTATCGAGTTCATAAATCTGAAGACACCACTGAATCAACTATCGAGTTCATAAATCTGAAGACACCACTGAATCAACTATCGAGTTCATAAATCTGAAGACACCACTGAATCAACTATCGAGTTCATAAATCTGAAGACACCACTGAATCAACTATCGAGTTCATAAATCTGAAGACATCACTGAATCAACTATCGAGTTCATAAATCTGAAGACACCACTGAATCAACTATCGAGTTCATAAATCTGAAGACATCACTGAATTAACTTTCGAGGTCATAAAGAGCGATAGAGATAATAACTTGTGAAAACATGACTTTGTGAATTTATCAAAATCTACAACATTTCAGCAGATGTGGCAAGATCAGATAGTCAGTTATCTGAACCAGTGAAAGAGTCAGTTATCTGAACCAGTGAAAGAGTCAGTTATCTGAACCAGTGAAAGAGAGTCAGTTATCTGAACCAGTGAAAGAGAGTCAGTCATCTGAACCAGTGAAAGAGAGTCAGTTATCTGAACCAGTGAAAGAGTCAGTTATCTGAACCAGTGAAAGAGAGTCAGTTATCTGAACCAGTGAAAGAGTTTGTTTGTTATGTTTGTATGTTCGAGTTTTACGCCTACATCAGCACCATTTTGGGCTATATCGCCGGCGGGCAGTTTACCTAACAACACCTTTCCTGGTCAGGCTCCATCCAGCGGTTTACCAGTACTTGGGTGCACCAACCTCCGTAAGAAACTGCCAATAGCACCAAGCAAGACTAGTGGACATTAGTGCAAGATAAAACAATGAATACAGATACTATGAAACAAGACATTAATACAATGAAATTCCGAAGCAACGTCTAAATTTCTTACATCAAAAACAGAAACATTATAAGTAATTTAGAATAAGTTTTTAAATATTGGTTAGTCTGTTATTTTTGTTGATTTGGGTTTAAGCCCTCTTGACACCATTACTACTACGTAGAAGCCCTCTTGATACCATTACTACTACGTAGAAGCCCTCTTGATACCATTACCACTATCACATATATTGACAATGTAGTAAGCAAACCGTTTGTTTGTTCAGGTTTTACGAGTGCATTACCACCATTTTGGGCTATATCGCCGGCGGGCAGTTTACATAACAGCACCTTTCCTGGGCAGGCTCCAGCGGTTAACCAGTACTTGGGTGCACCAACCTCCGTAAGAAACTGCCAACTTTTTCATATAAATCAGTCACGGTCCGAGTCACGGCCTCAGTGATGATAGGTTACAGTGGTATACAAGTCGGCGACCGTAACCACTCGACTACGGAGGCGGACAGTAGCCAAACCAACAATCATAATAAACACCAGAATCTCATGTAGTCTCAGTAATATCTGGGGGTGGGTACATAGCCCGACAGCTTATCCATTGATTGATAGCTAAATGCCTGTTGTATGTATGGAGATATAGTATAGTAAATGAAATCACATTAGCAAACAACAATGCTGAGCCAGATCAGATACAACATTCTGTCTGATCTGGCTTTATGCGTTTTGCAAAATGATTTCATCTGACACTAGCATACGTGCAAAGGGTTAATATATTAATCAGTATTAAATTAGTCTAAATCTGTATGTGTTATGTTATATTTCGGGTTTTACGCCTGCATCAGCACCATTTAGGGCTATATCGCCGGCGGGCAGTTTACATAACAACACCTTTCCTGGGCAGGCTCCAGCGGTTAACCAGTACTTGGGTGCACCAACCTCCGTAAGAAACTGCCAACTTTTTCATATAAATGAGACACGGTCTGAGCAGGGCTCGAACCCGTGACCATCAGTGATGATAGGTTACAATGGTATACAAGTCAGCGACCGTAACCACTCGACAACGGAGGCGGACAAATCTGTATGTGAGAAAGGATTAATGGTGCATACAACACAGTCCGGGTTATGTTGGATTAATGGTGCATACAACACAGTCCGGGTTATGTTGGATTAATGGTGCATACAACACAGTCCGGGTTATGTTGGATTAATGGTGCATACAACACAGTCTGGGTTATGTTGGATTAATGGTGCATACAACACAGTCAGGGTTATGTTGGATTAATGGTGCATACAACACAGTCAGGGTTATGTTGGATTAATGGTGCATACAACACAGTCCGGGTTATGTTGGATTAATGGTGCATACAACACAGTCCGGGTTATGTTGGATTAATGGTGCATACAACACAGTCAGGGTTATGTTGGATTAATGGTGCATACAACACAGTCAGGGTTATGTTGGATTAATGGTGCATACAACACAGTCGGGTTTGTTGGTTTGGTGTGTCGGGTTATGTTGGATTAATGGTGCATACAACACAGTCCGGGTTATGTTGGATTAATGGTGCATACAACACAGTCAGGGTTATGTTGGATTAATGGTGCATACAACACAGTCAGGGTTATGTTGGATTAATGGTGCATACAACACAGTCAGGGTTATGTTGGATTAATGGTGCATACAACACAGTCCGGGTTATGTTGGATTAATGGTGCATACAACACAGTCCGGGTTATGTTGGATTAATGGTGCATACAACACAGTCCGGGTTATGCTATGTTACACAGGACCGACTGAACATGTTGGTTTCATATCTCATTTCTAACAGTAATAATCAAACCACCATAAACTTTAAACTGCAAATTATTTTTAACAGAATGCATTTAACAAGTGCACAGTTTAATATAGAAACTTCATTCATTGTGTCATTATACATATTAACCGAGCTATCTACATGCACATGTTTGTATGCCAGATACAATACAAACAAACTCATCACCAATCAGCACATAATGCAAGTCAATATTGCGTAGCATAAGTACACAAAGTTTGCATTACGATACATAGTATAATATCAGGGATCATTCTAGAGGGCGATGTGGGCGAAATTGTCGCCCTAGGGACCCTGACTTCGCCCTCTGGGGGCCCCACTTCTCCTGGTTTTTACGATTTTCAAACAAAATTGTGTCTAGTAAGATACACTGGGCCCATTATAAAGCACTCCTTCTATTCAAATGTTGTATTTAATGGTTGTACTGTGCATTTTAACCCTATTTTGCAGAAGTATATTAAAGAAAAGAACACCATTTAAGGAAGCGATCACGTGCTTTCTCACTTCTCCCAAAAATTCTGACGTAGAATGAACTCTAGAGTCCCTGACCTAGAATGAACCCTAGGGTCCCTGACCTAGAATGAACCCTGATAATATTGTTGTGTTCTCGTCTCATAGCGGCCGAGAAACATATAAAGCAAAGATTGTTAAGATTTTGCTCCATTTAGTCAGAGTGCAACATCCTTGCATCAACTTGTTTTACAAGATGTCTGAAAATTGCCAATATTAACTTTCGAACTTCTTGCTTGCTAAATTCAGTTGGAGCGGCTCGATCTGACGTCACCTCACTTTCACCTCACTGTCACAGGAACTCGACTGTCAGCAACATGTTTGTCGTGGTGCACAAATTTTGACACATGCACAAGGTTATCACAATTTTTCTTCGTGTCATGTCTATATTTAGTAACAATTACTACCATGTGCATGATGCATTCTGGGAATGAAGTGCAGGAATTCTGGGAACGGTAACCATGGAGCTTCACTTGTGTACCTGTATCCCTTGGAAACCATGCTTGGATAGCTGGGCATCCTCTAACGCCTTCCTTCCTTCATTTCCTAGGGAGGGAAACAAAGTTCATATATCAATTACTCGTTTTTAAGTTTAAACTTTATTTATTTGATTGCGAGGTAAGTTTTAACAACTTATATTAATCACTCTCATTGGCATTGATGAAAGCATACATGTGGTCATTCGTGTGGGAGGAAACCGGAGTACCCGGAGAAAACCCACCTGTCCGATCTGACGACAACCGTACCATCTCACATACTTCCAGGTCCGAGGATCGAACCCGGGTTGCATTGGTGAGAAGCGAGCGCGCTAACCACTGCGCTAATCGGACAGCCTTATATACTCTTGTAGTTTATACAAATTTATTTTAGCTCACTTGCGAAACAAGATTTTCCAACGCTATGTATTAATCGCTCTCGAGAACTCATTCCTGATGGAATCTATTGCCATGCTGTAGAGAAGAGGGGAGATGTAGAATTTAAGTGCCTTGCCTAAGGGCACAATCGTAACAGCTCCAGTTGAGCGCGAACTCTGGGCCTCTCACACCTGAAGCACAAGCGACACCGCTGCGCTATCACTGGTAAAGTTATATCATTCCTGAATTCCAAACAATATTTTAAATATCCATTTTACTACAGATTTTTTTGCATACCGGTAGTTTTAAATTAGCTGGGCATCTTATGGAGGGAACTGCTGAAATTATAACTTTCTTGAATTCCATACCAGCATAAAGAATTCAACATGTGAGCATGCATAGATGTATTATCGTGTATGCATGCATACGGTAAGCCAGAAGCCAGTCTTGTCCGCGACGACTATCTGGCTCCGACTATCTGGCCCTCGACTATCTGGCTCCGACTCTCTGGCCCTCGACTATCTGGCTCTGACTATCTGGCTCCGACTATCTGGCCCTCGACTATCTGGCCTCGACTATCTGGCCCCGACTATCTGGCCCTCGACTATCTGACTCCGACTATCTGGCCCTCGACTATCTGCCCTCGACTATCTGACTCCGACTATCTGGCCCTCGACTATCTGACTCCGACTATCTGGCCCCGACTATCTAGCCCTCGACTATCTGGCCCTCGACTATCTGGCCCCGACTATCTGGCTCCGACTATCTAGCCATAGACTATCTGGCTCTTATACATAAAATCAACCTAATATTACCGAGTGTAAGTAGAGCTTCTTTAGCACATCTCTGAACGATGGTCGCCGTGTCACACTGCCACAGGTACACAAGCTGATCTATACTTTCCGACGCCTGTAAATATAAGTAGTTAGAAATAAATCCACATAACACAACACACACACACACACTCGTCTAGTTTCGTGAGTTATGAATCAACTGCTTAGTTTATATAAATTTATTTTAGCTCGATTGCGAAACATGTTCTTACAACTTATATTAATCGCTCTCGAGACCTCATTCCTGATGGAATCCATCGCCACGAGGGAGAGAGAAGAGGCAATGTGGAATTTAAATGCCTTGCCTAAGGACACAATCGTAACGCCTCCAGTGGGGCTCGAACTCCGGACCTTTCGCACCTGAAGCGAACGCGCATCCACTGTGCTATCATGACTTCCACCTACAACAACTATGATTGAATGTTTGAATATGAGTATTAGTAGTGGAGTTTCCTGTTCTAAATTATTGTATTTAATATAGTTCTTAACTGGGCTCGAACTCCGGACCTGAAGCTTCCACAAACCAAGTGCTTGTATAATTATTTCATAGTGTCGCTCATATTGATATCATTTCTGTCACGAGACACACCATGTTATGAAATAATATCTATCTGTGAAAGAATGCAGGAGTATGACTGTTGTGAGATTATGCCCGCCCTACAGCAAGTGATAACACATACCTCTAGTATAGCCAGTGCGGTGCAAGCCCCGCCACGAATCTCAGGGGTTCTATCTTCCAGTCCCTCGACGAATGTAACAAGGGCCTTGTCCCGGTTCTTCTTCTTTCTTTGGATCAGGTTTAGGTACGATACTGAAAGACAGCATAGTATGAGGTTTAGGTACGATACTGAAAGACAGTATAGTATGAGGTTTAGGTACGATACTGAAAAACACATGCGACAATGATCTTCTATTTGTTATGTTATATTTCGTGTTTTAAGCCTGCATCAGCACCATTTCGGGCTATATCGCCGGCTGGCAGCTTACCTAACAACACCATTCCTGGGCAGGCTCCAGCGGTTAACCAGTACTTGGGTGCACCAACCTCCGTAAGAAACTGCCAACTTTTTCATATAAATGAGACACGGTCTGAGCGGGACTCGAACCCGTGACCATCAGTGATGATAGGTTACAGTGGTATACAAGTCAGGGACCTTAACCACTAGACCACGGAGGCGGACTGATCTTCTATTTGGTTGCACAAATTGACCATAACGTCATTGAGAAACAATACCAAGTTCTTTCAAGATTAGACTATGCACTTTCGAGACCTCATTCCTAATGGATTTAATCACCATGAGGGAGATTCCTGATGGATTCAATCTCCATGAGGGAGATTCCTGATGGATTCAATCTCCATGAGGGAGATTCCTAATGGATTCAATCGCCATGAGGGAGATTTCTGATGGATTCAATCAACATGAGGGAGATTCCTGATGGATTCAATCTCCATGAGGGAGATTCCTGATAGATTCAATCAACATGAGGGAGATTCCTGATAGATTCAATCAACATGAGGGAGATTCCTGATGGATTCAATCACCATGAGGGAGATTCCTGATAGATTCAATCGCCATGAGGGAGATTCCTGATGGATTCAATCTCCATGAGGGAGATTCCTGATAGATTCAACTCCATGAGGGAGATTCCTGATAGATTCAATCTCCATGAAAGAGATTCCTGATAGATTCAATCACCATGAGGGAGATTCCTGATAGATTCAATCACCATGAGGGAGATTCCTGATGGATTCAATCAACATGAGGGAGATTCCTGATGGATTCAATCTCCATGAGGGAGATTCCTGATAGATTCAATCACCATGAGGGAGATTCCTGATGGATTCAATCACCATGAGGGAGATTCCTGATGGAATCAATTGCCATGAGGGAGATTCCTGATGGATTCAATCACCATGAGGGAGTTTCCTGATGGAATCAATCTCCATGAGGGAGATTCCTGATGGAATCAATTGCCATGATTTTCATCGGGGTGTGTGTGTGTGTTTTACGCTTATTTATCGTCGCTACCGGTTGCCCATATGAGCGACGCCTCCTGAAGAGATTAGTCATTTTAGATTTTCGGAGGATAATGCATGATACAGACAGAGACCATTCCAGAGTCTCCTCTGGTTCTTTCACATGCACGGTGTAAAGCACCGACACGAGACCTCGGTTTAACGGGGATTCAATAGAGACTTTTATTTTAAATGTTAGCATTGTTTGGTTTAAACATATTTATTCCACAAAACAATACATGCACACAAAATCAAAGAATAGGAAAGCAGAGCTTATATATTTCTCTCCTTAGCATTGTTTGCAATAGTAACAATATTTTATATATTGAATTGACATGATAACAATTTGTAATTGCCTTCCTTAATATTAATCAACTTACTCGTGCACTGTTCCACCTCCGTATCCATAGTAACTTAATATTAATCAACTTACTCGTGCACTGTTCCACCTCCGTATCAATAGTAACTTAATATTAATCAACTTACTCGTGCACTGTTCCACCTCCGTATCCATAGTAACTTAATATTAATCAACTTACTCGTGCACTGTTCCACCTCCGTATCCATAGTAACTTAATATTAATCAACTTACTCGTGCACTGTTCCACCTCCGTATCCATAGTAACTTAATATTAATCAACTTACTCGTGCACTGTTCCACCTCCGTATCCATAGTAACTTAATATTAATCAACTTACTCTGCACTGTTCCACCTCGTATCATATAATTATATTAATCAACTTACTCGTGCACTGTTCCACCTCCGTATCCATAGTAACTTAATATTAATCAACTTACTCGTGCACTGTTCCACCTCCGTATCCATAGTAACTTAATATTAATCAACTTACTCGTGCACTGTTCCACCTCCGTATCCATAGTAACGAGCAGCATTGCAATGACCTTGAGACAAGGCGATGAGGGTAGCGTGTCACGTAACGCCAGTATTGCCTTTATCACATTGTCTGGATTACCTGTGGTCAGTCTCTCCACTAATTTCACTGAAATACAATAATTGGAAACTACAGTCAAACCTGTGTTAGTGGTCACCTCCATTAAGTACAGTCAAACCTGTGTTAGCAGTCACCTCCATTAAGTACAGTCAAACCTGTGTGTTGGTTTTGTGTTGTGTTGGTTTTGTGTGGTGTTAGCAGTCACCTCCATTAAGTACAGTCAAACCTGTGTTAGTGGTCACCTCCATTAAGCAGCCAACCTGTATTAAGCAGCCAGTTTCCAGATTCCCCAGATGTGCTAAGCAGCCACTTTCTGTGATTCCCTTGACCGGCTGTTTAAGACAGGTTTGACTGTATTCTTGGTAAAACATTTCGACAGAAGTTTTGTTTAATTAAAGGGACTAGGTAAATAATTTAATACTGATTTTTAATAGGGATGGATGGCAATGAGTAGCAATTCTGATACTAGAGTACCCAGAAACATTTCCGATCGGGAACTAGAGTACCCGGAAACATTTCCGATCGGGAACTCGAGTACTCGGAAACATTTCCGATCGGGAACTCGAGTACTCGGAAACATTTCCGATCGGGAACTAGAGTACTCGGAAACAACAATAACTTACTCTCTTTGAACATATTTACAAAAATGACTTACTCTCTTTAACATATTTACAAACATGACTTACTTTTTTTAATGTATTTACAAACATGATGTACTCTCTTTGAACATATTTACAAACATGACTTACTTTTTTTAATGTATTTACAAATATGATGTAACATGACTTACTTTCTTTGAACATATTTACAAACATGACTTACTCTTTTTAATGTATTTACAAACATGATGTACCCTCTTTGAACATATTTACAAACATGACTTACTCTCTTTAGCAACTTCATCGATGTGCAAGAGTCCACCTTCATCGTTGAAGTACAGCATAAATTGATGCAATGTCAACACAAACCAACTACGACCCCGCTCCGCTTCATAGTCGGGAATATCCAGCACCCGTGTAATAATGTGCTGACACACTGAAATATATGTCACGCATGAAATGTCAAGTTCTTATTTTAGATTAGTCTTGGTTCAAACGTTGATATATTTTGCCATGTCCGTCATACAGTCAAACCTGTCTTAAGCAGCCAGCCAAGGTAATCACAGAAAGTGGCTGTATAGTCTAATTATAACTATGCTTCATAACCATTACAAAGCTTTACTTATTCACTATTTTAATCTCGAGAGTTCATTGTTTGCTTGTGCACAGACGGATATGTAGTCCAGTGGTAACACGCTGGACTGGTAATCCAGGGATCGCAGGTTCGATCCCCCGTCTGACCCTAATAAAATTAACAGTCTTTCAGATGGGACGTTAAACCGAGGTCTCGTGTCGGTGCTTTACACCGTCCACGTAAAAGAACCAGAGGAGATTCTGGAATGGGTCTCTGTCTGTATCATTGCACTATCCTCCAAAATCTAAAATGACTAATATCTTCAGGAGGCGTCGCTCATATGGGCAACCGGTAGTGACGATAAATAAACGTAAAAACACACTGTTTGCTTGTTTGTCTGGGTTTTGTTTATACAAATTTATTTAGCTCGATTGCGAAACAAGTTCTTACAACTTATATCAATCACTCTCGAGACCTCATTCCTGATGGAATCCATCGCAACGAGGGAGAGAGAAGAGGCAATGTGGAATTTAAATGCCTTGCCTAAAGGCGCAATTGTAACGGCTCCAGCGGGCGCAAACTCTGGGCCTTTCGCACCTGAAGCGATTGTGCTACAACTGCGCTAACACTGTACTATCATGACCTCCACAAATGGGTTTCTTGCCTGCAACAACACCATTTTGGGCTCTATCGCCGCCGACAATCTCACGAGTTCATTGTTTGTAAACGTAAGATAAGTTATTCAAGATGTGTCACCTTTCGCCGGGTCCAGCATATGCCTCTCGGCCATCACAGATGAATATTTTATTACATTGTTTGTAAACGTAAGATAAGTTATTCAAGATGTGTCACCTTTCGCCGGGTCCAGCATATGCCTCTCGGCTATCACAGATGAATATTTTATTACATTGTTTGTAAACGTAAGATAAGTTATTCAAGATGTGTCACCTTTCGCCGGGTCCAGCATATGCCTCTCGGCTATCACAGATGAATATTTTATTACATTGTTTGTAAACGTAAGATAAGTTATTCAAGATGTGTCACCTTTCGCCGGGTCCAGCATATGCCTCTCGGCTATCACAGATGAATATTTTATTACATTGTTTGTAAACGTAAGATAAGTTATTCAAGATGTGTCACCTTTCGCCGGGTCCAGCATATGCCTCTCGGCTATCACAGATGAATATTTTATTACATTGTTTGTAAACGTAAGATAAGTTATTCAAGATGTGTCACCTTTCGCCGGGTCCAGCATATGCCTCTCGGCTATCACAGATGAATATTTTATTACATTGTTTGTAAACGTAAGATAAGTTATTCAAGATGTGTCACCTTTCGCCGGGTCCAGCATATGCCTCTCGGCTATCACAGATGATATTTTATTACATTGTTTGTAAACGTAAGATAAGTTATTCAAGATGTGTCACCTTTCGCCGTGTCCAGCATATGCCTCTCAGCTATCACAGATGAATATTTTATTACATTGTTTGTAAACGTATGATAAGTTATTCAAGATGTGTCACCTTTCGCCGGGTCCAGCATATGCCTCTCGGCTATCACAGATGAATATTTTATTACATTGTTTGTAAACGTAAGATAAGTTATTCAAGATGTGTCACCTTTCGCCGGGTCCAGCATATGCCTCTCGGCTATCACAGATGAATATTTTATTACATTGTTTGTAAACGTAAGATAAGTTATTCAAGATGTGTCACCTTTCGCCGGTCCAGCATATGCCTCTCGGCTATCACAGATGAATATTTTATTACATTGTTTGTAAACGTATGATAGTTATTCAAGATGTGTCACCTTTCGCCGGGTCCAGCATATGCCTCTCGCTATCACAGATGAATATTTTATTACATTGTTTGTAAACGTAAGATAAGTTATTCAAGATGTGTCACCTTTCGCCGGGTCCAGCATATGCCTCTCGGCTATCACAGATGAATATTTTATTACATTGTTTGTAAACGTAAGATAAGTTATTCAAGATGTGTCACCTTTCGCCGTGTCCAGCATATGCCTCTCGGCTAACACAGATGAATATTTTATTACATTGTTTGTAAACGTAAGATAAGTTATTCAAGATGTGTCACCTTTCGCCGTGTCCAGCATATGCCTCTCAGCTATCACAGATGAATATTTTATTACATTGTTTGTAAACGTAAGATAAGTTATTCAAGATGTGTCACCTTTCGACGGGTCCAGCATATGCCTCTCAGCTATCACAGATGAATATTTTTGTTCCAGCATGTTTAACAGTCTATCGGGGTGGATGTACAGGGTGTTTTGGTCAGTACACTTCACCCAGAACTCGCGCAACGCCTTGTCCTCACACATACTTGACATCACTGAAATCAGCAATAGAAGAATCAATTGTACTAAATTACGCTTGATATTCTAAAACACACACAAATGTTGAATTTTAAGGTTAAATTTAATAAAAATGTCAAATGTTATTTAATTAACCCTTTCCCTCATAGAAGCACCTCTTGACGCCATAACCAATACGAACATACATTGACAATGTAGTAGCCAAACCAATGTTCATAATAAAGGCCAGAATGTCATGTAGTCCCAGTAATATCTATGGAGGTGGGATAGATATGGCGACTACTTATCCACTGCATGATAGCTAAATGGCTGTCGTTTGTATGGAAATATAATAGTATATTAACCTAAATCTCTATGGAGGTGGGATAGATATGGCGACTACTTATCCACTGCATGATAGCTAAATGGCTGTCGTTTGTATGGAAATATAATAGTATATTAACCTAGATCTCCATGAACGAAAGAAAGTATTAAGCAAAAACTATATTCAATACAATTGTTTAAAAATAATGTCGTATTCATGTTCAGAAGGAAGAAATTGCATTGAATGCGAGCGTCCAGGTTTTTTTTATACTAGCAATGTTAAAAAGTCATGTTAAAAATGATCTACGCACAATCAGTTCTTCGCTACTGTGATTAGCTAAGTGGATGGAAGTTGATACAATAATGGCAACTGTTAGTTAGTTTAAACCTATTTTATATCCCAACCTAATACAGTTTGAACAATGGACACATTACACATAAGTCAACTATTGAATTCCCACCATTAGCATACAACTCAGGAAAGCTTAGAAAAGATATTAATGATATTCATTTTCATACAGTGCGCTATATTTAGAAGCTTTGAACACATATATAACTTTAATACTTCTTTGATAAGTACATTAAGGCGCCCAAGATTAACAGTGATACCATTTTAATTTACCTCCAAATAAGGGTATTTCACCCCAAAGCAACGATGCACCCCCCCCCTTAAACTTTGGCATTCTTTTACGCTTATCTGCATATATTTAGTTCCAGTATACATTGAACAATCCAGCTGGATGGTCTACTCACTTGCTAGAATTCCATTCCGGTACTCTCTCTCCGTCCCTCTCTCTCTCTCCTTCCCCCTCTACATCGCTATCCTTCCCCCTCCTCCCTCCATCCCTCTCCTTCCCCCTCCTACATCGCTCTCCTTCCCCTCTCTCTCCTCCATCCCTCTCCCTCACTCCCTCTCCTTCCCCCTCCCCTCTCTCCTTCCCCCTCCCTCTCTACATCACTCTCCTTCCCCCTCTCTCTCCCTCTCTCCTTCCCCTCTCTCCCTCATCCCCCTCTCTCCTTCCCCCTCTCTCCCTCCCATCTCCCCTTCCCCTTCCCTCTCTACATCACTCTCCTTCCTTCCCCCTCTCTCCTCCTCCCCCTCTCTCCTTCCCCCTCTCTCCCTCCCCCCCCTCCACCCTCTCCCTCCCCCCTCTCCCTCTCCCTCCCTCTCTCGATATAATTTGACGGTCAACAGTAAATGAAGCTAACAACTAGGCTAAAGATGCCCTCATATAACATTAACCCTTTCAACACTACAGACCTCTAAATAGGTTTACAAAAAGGGTAGATGCAGATGAGACAGGTCGTCAGGATCTACACTTTTTGCTAGTAATGTTACCATTTTTAATTTTTTTTTACCCAGTTTGATATAAATGAACTGGTCCAAATGTAATTTTCTTATGAATTTATTGATCTAAATATATGATGGACCAGTCCACGTCAGTTACTTAGTATTGAATAGATTAAAGTGAAATCATGAAAAAGAATAAACGAGCCTACACCGACAAGACTATAAAACATGACAAAACTTACCAGAATGTAGATCAACGTGTGGTCCGGTTTTTGCCAGTTTCAACAGACCATCTACCACAGTACACTGCTTCTGTAGCTTATCTAGTGCATATATCTCCCGGCACTTCAATGGTCCAAACGCACCAAGATTCTGAAAGCACAATAGGTCAAGAAAATTACATTTGGACCAGTTCATTTAACAAAATGGGTAATTTTGTCTAAAACTAGTAATATTACTGGCAAAAAGTGCAGATCCTGATGAGACAGCTCGTCACTAGCCAGCTTATCTGGATATACACTTTTTGTAAGCCTATTTAGAGGTCTGTTGTGTTGAAAGGGTTAATGGATTTTAAGTAAAACAAATAAATAAAACTAACTTTCGAACTAGTTTAGTTTACACATTTATTTTATCTCGATTGCGAAACAGGTTCCTATAACTTCTATTAATCACTCTCGAGATCTCAATCCTGATGGAATTTGGGGTCTTTCGCACCTGAACTGAACAGGAAATATTGTACCTATATTTAACCTCCAAGTGTGACCTTGACCTTGAAACTACAGACCTGGGTCATGTGTACGGTACATCGCCAATATATGGTGAACGTTTGTGGCACACTAGTTTTGAAATCCCTCAATAGCCGAAGAAGCCCAGACTGGAAATATTGACGCAGACACACAGACTCACGGACAGATATACTCAAAATAGGTATAGTTAAGTGACATTGTTCCCTATATCTACATAACGGAATTTATTGCCACATAAGACCTAATCCATGACCACTAGACAGAAAAACTATTGTTCTCCTAGCCACGTAAGTTATATTTTATGGGCGAGGACAGATGGACAGTGCGAAAACTATATGTACCCGAACAAATCTTCGAAACCGAACAAATTTCCGAACCCGAACAAATTTCTGAAACCAAACAAATTTCCGAAACCAAACAAATTTCAGAAACCGAACAAATTTCAGAAACTGAACAAATTTCCGAAACCGAACAAATTTCTTCTGGGGCATTAAAATAGCCTGTTAATAATTCTGACTCTTAACTACTTACCTCAAGAAGACGTTCACAGTAAGTGAGGTGATAAATGAGGCACTGGTCGACTTCCTCATTCCCAGTGGATGGTGGAACCGGACTTGAACCCAGGCTGGATCCCAGCTGTGTGTCCTCACTGAGTCGTTGGGCCAGACTCTCAATACCAGAGTCTCCCGTTTTGGCTGTTGATTCTGGGCTGCATAACATATCGTCAAAACTAGCCTTGGCATTGCTGTAGGGATATAGCGGGTGTGTTGTCATGGTTATATAGGGGTCATACGAGTACAGAAAGCATATAGGTAGAAAGGAACGGGATATAAGCAATAGGTGTAATAAATGTTTAGTTTATACAAATTTATTTGAGCTCGATTGCGAAACAAGTTATTACAACTTATATTAATCACTCTCGAGACCTCATTCCTGATGCAATCCATCGCCACGAGGGAAAGAGAAGCGGCAATGTGGAATTTAAATGCCTTGCCTAGTGGCACAATTGTAACGGCTACAGTTGGGCGCGAACTCTGGGCCTTTCGCACCTGAAGCGAACGTGCTACCACTGCGCTATCACGACTTCCACAATGTTTGTTTGTCTGGTTACTAGAAATAATACAGGACTGGAGGTAATAGAACAAATTTATCCAATTCATTCTCAAACTTTCCGATTGGTCCAACTCTCAATTTCAACCAATCATACTGTTTGAAATCTGAGCAATGTTTTTATAACATTCAGACATGGAGTTTATAAAACTTCAAATCTAAAACTCAGTCTCTAGCTTTCTGATTGGTTGAGCAAAATCTTAGACTGCATTAGCCTGGGTTCCAGTCTGTCGATTTTTCACTTTTTAACTTCTGGCAAAATGACAGCCTGGGGAAACTGGATTTCTGATCGTAGCGCCATCTACTTACACCCACTTTTATGAGGGTGTAGATTTGAAGAACGACAACTCTTCTCTACAAGATAATATCGCTAAATATAGAAACGGAATTCTATATGATATCGCCGAACAGGCACGATTATACACGATCATTTCCGAATATACACGAATGCTCCCGTAGCCTCATTTACATTGCAAACATATAATGTCCCGTTTCTCTGTTATATCGACGAGATGGCGGATTAACTATTACATTTAGATGGTAATGGATCGATTCGGCGTAATTGAACTAAGGACGACCTAAATATTGAGTAAATATGTCAAATCAGACGCACATTGTACTTTTTAAAACTATTTATCGTTCCGTTGACCCGTAAACAATGGCGGCCAATTATAAAGTTTTATCAACATTGCAGTGCCTCGCTATCGATTCAAGTATGTCATTAATTAAGTCACATGCTAATAGGCCTATTAATAGGATTAATGCGAGTCAATAAGTACACGGACAATCACCCACTTTTCCCCAGGCGTTGATATGATCAGAAGCTCAATACGGCCCAATTAATAGTCTCGGTGTTAAAATATATTTATTTGACTGACCAGGCAAAATATATCGACGCCTGTTCCCAGACTAAGACTGCATCAGAAGTATGAGATAAGGTTTATAACTCTGACCCGGGCCGCCCGGCCACATCTACCAATATTCACCTCAATGTTCTTGTATATTTTAGAAATAGTTTTACTACAAGAGTCAAAGAATACAAACATAAATAGTTGTACTTTTTCAAGATTTGCTGAAAACTTCAATTAAAATATGCTTTGTAGATTAAAATGAAAATGAGGTTGGTAAGTCGGAATTAAACACGGCTGTTTTTGCTCCCGAGAGCTGGAGATTACTGCATGATAGGCATACACATGTACACAGCTATCGGCGGATGTTAATGTAACTGAATTTAAAGTATATTTCTCTCAGTATGACGGTTTTAATCAATGGAGCTTCCGTGGTGATATGGATACAGTGCTCGGAGGATGTTAATGTACATAACTGAATTTAAAGTACATTTCTCTCGGTACAACGGTCTTAATCAAAGGAGCTTCCGTGGCGATATGGATACGGCTTTGGCTTTGGAACCAAGCCAAGGGGTTGCGAGTTTGAGCCCCATCAGAACGGTGGTGGTGGCGTCCTTAGGCAAGACACTTAACTCCACATGGCCTCTTCTCTCTCAATCCTGGTATGGCATACAATCATGAATGAGGTCTTGTGAATGATTAATCTAATGTTAAAAATGGTGGAATCATATTGTACAGCATTTATCAATTACATGTATAATATACAACAGCTATAGATACAATACATATAATGGTGGAATCATATCGTACAGCATTTATCTATTACATGTATAATATACAACAGCTATAGATACAATACATATAATGGTGGAATCATATCGTACAGCATTTATCAATTACATGTATAATATACAACACCTATAGATACAATACATATAATGGTGGAATCATATCGTACAGCATTTATCAATTACATGTATAATATACAACACCTATAATGCTGGAATCTGGGTTTGCATTCGAGCTAAAACAAATTTGTGTAATCCAATTAAAGGAGTACTTGGTGTGGAGTTAGGTTTTACGGTATACCGATACAGTAGAGATTATCCAAGTAAGGCCTGTACGTTGGCTGATAATGGTTGGAACATGGGTTATACAAGTTATCAAGATGAGGTGAGCATTTATATACACGTTTAAACAAAATCCTTGCAAGCGTTCAAAATATATGGAGCGACAAGAAACAGATTGACGGACATGCAATTATGACTCCTAAAACCTCCGACAATAAATCAAATTGGAATTGAATAAATAGCACCCATACACCTCTATCTGGGGGTAAAATAAGACAATACTAACTCGGTTGGCGATCTTGGTTCCTCAAATGCTTCTTCTGTATCGAGAAAGTCGAAAGCTTCCAGCGCACTCTCGATAGATACGCTGATACTGGAAGATCGTGAACTACTGCGAAACTGCTTCTGTAACGCACAAAATTAAAATGATATTAAGGAACCGGAATTTTATCTGTTGTTCTAAACCCATTCAACACCAAGTAACTGACATGGACTGGTCCATGATATTTTTAGACCAATAAATTAATAACAAAATTACATTTGGACCAGTTCATTTATCAAAATGGGTAATTTTTTTCTCTAAAAATAGTTATATTACTTGAAAAAAGTGCAGATCCTGATGAGACGGCTCGTCACGAGCCGGCTCATCTGGATCTACACTTTTTTGTAAGCCAATTTAGAGGTCTGTGGTGTTGAAAGGGTTAAGATTAAAATTTGTTTAGGCAGAACAAGTTGGCCTACCTACCTTGAATAAATATGTTACTCTTATGAAAAGTAAGAATAGTAAAATATTAATAAATACAGCTAAATATATTAAGAATGCCTTTAAACTAAGAACAAATCATATGAAAACAATACGTGACGAACATCAATGACTGTATATGTGTGCTATCATATTATCACACACAAAGACGAATTGGTTTCGCTCTTTGCCAATATAGCTTCTTAGCTGGTTTATCGTTGTCAACCTATTATTAATGTAATTTGTGTATATTACATTTTGTTTCTCATGCCATTGTAACAATGTCAGTGTTAAAGTGCTTAGTTTCAAGGAATTCTCTTCAGTACTTAGTGAGTTATTTCTGAAACAGGACTTGACAAGTGTGACATTTGAGGTGTTGATCCGATTCATCACTTTCCACGCGTTATATCATTGTGCATTGTAGAATTCTTTCTTCACATGTACGGTGACTTGGTACAGTGGTCGCCAGATCGGACAGGTGGGTTTTCTCCGGTATTCCGGTTTTCTCCCACACAAATTACCACATATAAGCTTTCATCCATGCCAACGAGAGTGATTAATATAAAATGTTAAAACTTGCTTCGCAATCGTTGTAAAATAATGTATAGAGTATTTCAGGTGTTTGGCGTACTGTATAGAGTATTTCAGGTGTTCGGCGTACTGTATAGAGTATTTCAGGTGTTCAGCGTACTGTATAGAGTATTTCAGGTGTTTGGCGTACTGTATAGAGTATTTCAGGTGTTCTATCATTATTTTACAACGATTGCGAAGCAAGTTTTAACATTTTATATTAATCACTCTCGTTGGCATGGATGAAAGCTTATATGTGGTAATTTGTGTGGGAGAAAACCGGAATACTGGAGAAAACCCACCTGTCCGATCTGGCGACCACTGTACCAAGTCACCGTACATGTGAAGAAAGAATCGACGTGTATGTGACATCAATGGTTCAGTGGTAATGCAACATGTTCTCGAGGCCTGTCCAAATAGACATGTGTATGTCCCCGCAAAGGGCCGCTGGAGCCGTTACGATTGTGCCCTTAGGCAAGGCATTTAAATTCCACGTTGCCTCTTCTCTCTCCATCGTGGCGATGGATTCCATCAGGAATCGGGTCTCGAGAGCAATTAATATAAGTTGTAAGAACTTGTTTCGCAATCAAGCTAAAATAAATTTGTATAAACTAAAGGGTTATACAGGAACGGAAACTGCTGCTACAACAAAACTTACCCTGATTAATTTTTGTGCAACTTTAACTAAATCCTCTAATCTGTGTAGCTCCGTATACTGTCCGTGGTAATCCTCCAATGCGGAACTGAGCGTGTGCAGCACATCCTCCACGTTTAACACAGAATGTTCCTCCTCATCCTTCGCGCTCGAGAGCGTATGCGGAGTGACACTTGGAAAATGTAAGTGCCCCAACACGGGCGGCAAGGAGTTAAACAATGCACTATTTTGAGTAGGTGGGTGGGGTAATTGTTTATCGGAGTCAAATTCTCCAGAGACTGGCAACGTAGGAGTAGAATGAAAACCAGCTTGAATATGGTGACTAGTCTGTGAGTATATGGGCCCAGTCTGTTTATAAGCGTCTGGAAGATGTTCACTGAGGCGCGCACTAACGTGCGGGCTGTCTAGTCCATGGTACGATGAGACATTGTTTATATGAGGCGTCTGATGATTTGTGCGTAGAATGAAGTTATCATCCTTGGTCTGTTGAGGCATGACAGGAATTGAATGTCGTCTCTCTGGGTGTTCCAGATCATCCTGGAATAGTAACCGTAATGTATTAAAGTTAGCAATATTACAAGAAATCAGTTTATTGACGTCGGGGTCACACCAACTACTCTTCCAGCACAACTTGATATTTTAAAGAACAAAATCTAGCATGCTTACACCAGCAATAAACCCACCCCCGACTAGAGCCGATCTATTTTATGGCTGTAGAGGCAAAACCTGTGTTAGTGGGCACTTGTATTAAGCAGCCAACCTGCATTAAGCAGCCAACCTGTATTACGCAGCCAACCTGTATTAAGAAGAAGCCAGATACAAGATTCCCAAAATGTTGTTTTATTATGCATTTGACCTCTATTAAGGAGTCAAACAGCTGGATCTGTAGTCCAGTGGTTAATACGTTGGACTGGTAATCCATGGATCGTAGGTTCGATCCTCCGTCTGACCCTAATAAAATTAACAGTCTTTCAGATGGGACTTTAAACAGAGGCCTCGTGTCGGTGCTTTACACCGTGCACGTAAAAGATCCAGAGGAGACTCTGGAATGGGTCTCTGTCTGGTTCATTGCACTATCCTCCAAAAATCTATAATGACTAATCTCTTCAGGAGGCGGCGCTCATATGGTCAACTGGTAGCGACAATAAATAAATGGAAAAACACATTAAGGATTCATGTTTTCTGTGGTGGCTGCTTAGGTTTTACTGTATGTATACTTGAAAATCTTTATTTCAGGGAGGTAATTTGTAAAGCAGTCAGCCATATAACAGCAAGAAGTGTAATTTGGTTGAAAAAAACATTTATTCGTTAACAGCGTTATTGGGTCATGTTAGAATGGAAATAATATTTGTCTTTTCATTATTTATTGACGAATAATACATTGTTTGACGTTTTGATTGACATGAATTAACTACTTACATGTAGGCCAACCTGCTATTATTGAGAAAATAAAACCACACACACACCACACACGCCACACGACGCCACGCACACCACACCACACCACACCACACATGCCACACCACACCACACACCACACCACACCACACCACACCACACACCACATACATACACATATGGGAGAATCTTACTGCAGGCATGTGGTTTTGAGTTCAGTCACAAACACTCGCCCACAAGAGTTCACCACACACCATAAATAATTTCATGTACAATAACATTTTATTTCACTCAACACATATACATATATATAACCGTCTCCGTGACCCATTGGTTAAGGTGTCTGCCTACGGCATGGGAGGTCGAAGGTTCGAATCTCGTCAGGGGTTTGTTCTGATATGGCTGGTTGGTGAGCCACCAGCTAGTTAAACAACGGTTACCGATTGCCTACCAGCCTGGCGTCTGGCATACAAGCATAGGATTCGGGAAGTACTGATGTTCATAAAAAAAAGAGGTGTCTCATAAGTCAGAAATGGCTGGCCCTTTAAATAGGGGTGACACTATAATAAAGAAACACACACTTTACATATACATATAGCATCTAGCTTAATAAGTCCCAATAAGTCTTTCATAGCAAAAAGTGGACATTTCAGCTAAAAACAATTCTAAATTTGATTGTTTAACACTTTGCACGCTAGCGGCAGATAAAAATCACTTTTGCAAATAGCATAGAGCCAGATCAGAGATGCCATCTGATCTGCCATCTATGCTGTTTGCTATACGGATAGCCGAGCTAAGACACTTGTCGGAATAGCAAACATCACAGCTCCTGATCAGACGCGGTGTTACTCCACCCACGACTGATCTGGATCTATATTGTTTGTAAATATGATTTTATTTACTCAGCAGGTAACGGGTTAATTGAGCTAGCTGTCAGTAATGCTTTTCCGATCGACTATAACAAAACATAATAGCTGGAGATACAGTTGAATACACTAGATGATTGTACCATGTAGTCTGCAGTATCTCGTCTCCCATCGTCACATTATAATGTCAATATAATTACAAGTCAATGCCCTATACAGTCAAACCTGTGCTAAGCAGCCACCCAAGGGAATTATAGAAAGTGGCTGCTTAGCACAGGTGGCTGCTTAGTAGAGGTCAAATGTATAATAAAACAGCATATTGGGAATCTGGAAACTGGCTGCTTAATACTGGGTGGCTGCTTAATAGAGGTCAAATGTATAATAAAACAGCATATTGGGAATCTGGAAACTGGCTGCTTAATACAGGTTGGCTGCTTAATAGGTGACCACTAATACAGGTTTGACTGTACTTACAGTTCTAAAGTATGTGCACCAAATCGTTTTATATCTTGCAAAACTTACGTATTGTCCATTGAGCGCTATAACTGATACAGGGCGTCTGCGTGGGGTACCCTGTGGCCTGGATGACGCTTCCACAAACATAAAGTTTTCGTCTACGCCATCTAATGGACTGAAACAGTAGAACATGTATGAGCTCTTATGGTCATGTTATTTTAATTTTTACGTTTATTTATCGTCGCTACCGGTTGCCCATATGAGCGACGCCTCCTGAAGAGGATAGTGCAATGATACAGACAGCGACCCATTCCAGAGTCTCCTCTGGTTCTTTTATGTGCACAGTGTGAAGCATCGACACGAGACCTTGGTTCTAACGTCCCATCTGAAAGACTGTTAATTTTATTAGGGTCAGACGGGGGATGGAACCTGTGATCCCTGGATTACCAGTCCAGCGTGTTACCACTGGACTACAGATCCGTCTGTGTTATCATGTTAAATGATTGGGGGAGATTATATATAGACCAAATTAAGAGTATTGTTTTTGGAGCTTAAAGTCGCACGAACAGCTTAGGTCATATGGCGACTCTCCAACTATTATTGGTGGAGGAAGACCCTGGGTACCCATTCGAGCGGTATTTGGTTTAAACATATTTATTCCACTATATACATTCACAAAACAATACATGCACACACAATCAAAGAATAGGAAAGGATCAAAACGGAAGCAGAGCTTATATAGTTTCTCTCCTTATTCTCTCCATTCGAGCGGTATTTCAGGCACGGACGAACACCCGGTTAGAACCACCGACCTTCTGCAAGTCAGCTGGATAGCTTCCTCACATGCAAGAATTTTACACTCCCAGTGGGATTCGAACCTAGTGATTTGGAGTCAACGAACTGAACCACTCTGCGACTGAATTAACAGTAAATAGTTAGTGAAACAAGTTTATACAACATAGTTTGATCCCTCTCTATCCTTCATTCCAGATGGAATCCACAGCCATGATGGAGAGAGAAGGGGCAATGTGGATGTAAGTGTCTTTCCTCAGGACAACACCACCATGATGGAGAGAAGGGGCAATGTGGATGTAAGTGTCTTGCCTCAGGACAAACACCACTGTGGTTCTGGTGAGGTTCGACCTCACAACCTCTGAATGTTTTGTGGAGTCAGTAAAATATATGGGGGGGGGGGGGTTGAATTTATTGCATTGACCACCAGTAATTAAAAAAATATTAGAATTTATTGCATCGACCACCATTAATTAAAAAAATATTAGAATTTATTGCATCGACCACCATTAATTAAAAAAATATTAGAATTATTGCATCGACCACCATTAATTAAAAAAATATTAGAATTTATTGCATCGACCACCATTAATTAAAAAAATATTAGAATTATTGCATCGACCACCATTAATTAAAAAAATATTAGAATTATTGCATCGATTGAGAATTTTAAAAGTATTTAATTGTTTTCTTAACTTATTTGAATGAAGAGTTTTAGAAGTCAATCATTTTTTCTACTGACCCTACATGAGATATTTACTGACCACAGTCCCATGTAGGGTCACAACGCGAACACTTTTGACCAATGGAAAGGACAGAATTTAGTGGATGGTGCAAAAATATGTAAAACAATAAAACAATGTACCAACTGCCCCACTGCACAATATGTGGTTCCAGGACATCCCAAAAGTTGTGCAATGGGGAATGACGAGGGGCTCGACTACTATGGCCATTATAAATTATTTCCAAGAATCTCATCAAACATTTTTTGTCCAACAAAATGTGGGAGACGATGGGGAGGGGGGGGGGATTAGTTAATTTTTTATTTTATATAAATTTATTCTGTAAAATAGACAGGGTTCATTCTAGGTCAGAATCTTTGGGAGAAGTGAGAAAGCGCGTGATCGCTTCCTTGAATGGTGTTCTTTAATATACTTCTGCAAAATAGGGTTAAAATGCACAGTACAACCATTAAATACAACATTTGAATAGAAGGAGTGCTTTATAATGGGCCAGGCCAGTGTATCTTACTAGACAAAATTTTGCTTTTTTTAAGGGAGAAGTGGGACCCCCAGAGGGCGAAGTCAGGGTCCCTAGGGCGACTATTTCGCCCACATCGCCCTTTAGAATGATCTCTGATAGAGGATGTGGCAGCCCAAAATGTGCGGATGATAAACCAGCACTGAATTTTGCTCTAAGATTGTGGACTACTTACTTCCATGTGATTACAATGCTCAGTTTGAGCGATCCATTCACATTGATACTGATTGTCATAAGTTGAGGGTTAGCCGAAAACAGGTCCTTCGTTTCACAGCTCTTCTGACCAAGCAACACCGACTTAAAAGCTCGAACTTCTAACCCCTAAAATATTTCAGAATAAATTGTGCACTTTACTTAGACGAATGAATACAAACTGCAATAAGTTATTCAAAAGTTGAAACAAATACCACGGTAACAAATGTAGATGATGCTAATGGTCCATCACATGCAACAATTGTAATCAAATCGCAAAAAAGGTAAAATATGTCCTTCCCTCTAACAATATATACTTCAGTATTTTGTGACATTGAATAAATTAATCTAGTTTACATAATTTGTATTACATTGTAGTTACATCTTAAATATAAAGTTATGCAAGTCGTGATAGCGTAGTGGCAGCGCATTCACTTCAGGTGTGAAAGGCCGGAGTTCGAGCCTCGCTGGAGCCATTACGATTGTGCCGTCGGATTGCCCGTCGGACCGAGACATTATAACCCAGTGCAGCATACACGCGCGCAATATACCTTGATGTTGAAGATATCTCCCACAACTGCTTTGAAGTTGAATTCTGGGATGTCCCATTTCTGGTTCCCAGATTTCTCAATGCGACCTTTAGTTTTCCATTTCTGTGTCCCATGTCTCACTGTAACCTCAAACACGTCGCCAGGACACAGCCTAGCAAATCCAGCCATACCTGCATTGGAAATGAACAAATATAATGACATGAGGTAACTGTTTCGCTCATGTTTTGGGTGTTTCTTGTTACAAACTTGTTGTTACTATTTCTTATTCCATCTGTGGAAAATATACCTCAGAATGATTTGAATGAATTTATTTATTTATATTTCGGGTTTTACGCCTGCATCAGCACCATTTTGAGCTATATCGCCGGCGGGCAGTTTACTTAACAACACCTTTCCTGGGATTTGAATGAAATGTCAAGCACTACTTTCCAAGAAAATTCAGCAAAATATTACACATTTGTCATCTGCTCATTTCGTCTACAGCGTGCTAAATGTTTAGGAAATAAATGCTTTACCGTTTGTTTGTTTTTTTGTGGTTTTTGGTTGTGGTTGTGTGTTGTTTTTTTACAGTTAAATGTTCCCATCATAGACTTTAGCTGGGCCTCAATACTACACATGGCTTGTGGTCTACAGCGTGCTAAATGTTTAGGAAATAAATGCTTTACCTTTTACAGTTCCCATCATAAACTCTAGCTGGGCTTCAATACTACACATGGCTTGTGGTCTACAGCGTGCTAAATGCTTTACCTTTTACAGTTAAATGTTCCCATCATAGACTTTAGCTGGGCTTCAATACTACACATAGCTTGTGGTCTACAGCGTGCTAAATGTTTAGGAAATAAATGCTTTACCTTTTAATTTACAGTTAAATGTTCCCATCATAGACTCTAGCTGGGCTTCAATACTACACATGGCTTGTGTACACTCCTTGTAACCATATTTCACGTTAGACAACGAGTGACTCTGATTTCCCGGAGACGTCACATACGCTCTATGCATGGTTCTTACACCTGCAACGGAAAACATTCAATCTTACAATCATAATCAAACAATTGTACAAGATACAGTCAAACCTGTCTTAAACAGCCACCAAGGGAATCACAGAAAGTGGCTGCTTAATAGAGTGTGAGTATTTGGTTTAACGGCGCATCAGCGTAGTTCAGGCTATATCGCGCTGGTGCTTAATAAAGGCCAAATGTATAATAAAAGAACACATTGGGAATCTGTAAACTGCCAGCTTAATACAGGTTGGCTGCTTAATGGAGGTGACCACTAACACAGGTTTGAATGTATTACAAATGATATTAACCCCTTTGATGCAATAGCATACATTGACACATCAACACATCGACACATGGACACATGGACACATGGACACATGTACACATGTACACATCAACACATGTTTGTTTTGTGTTTGACACATCAACACATTGACACATCAACACATTGACACATCAACACATTGACACATCAACACATCAACACATTGACACATCAACACATTGACACATCAACACATCAACACATTGACACAACAAGACAAGGAAACAAAACACCAGATTAAAGGTTAGAATAGCATATTGGCTACAACCCTCTAAACACCCCAGTAATCTCTATGGAGACGAGGATATACGTGTTTTGTATATATGGCGATAGGAGGGAATTTGTTAAAAGTCGTGATAGTGCAGTGGATGTGCGTTCGCTTCAGGTGCGAAAGGTCCGGAGTTCGAGCCCCACTGGAGCCGTTACGATTGTGCTCTTAGGCAAGGCATTTAAATTCCACGTTGCCTCTTCTCTCTCCCTCGTGGCGATGGATTCATCAGGAATGAGGTCTCGAGAGTGATTTATATAAGTTGAAATAACTTGTTTCGCAATAGAGCTAAAATAAATTTGTATAAACTAAAACATAAATAATACTGTCCTTAACCCTTTGCACGCTAACAGCAGATAAAGTCACTTTCAGAAACAGCATAGTGCCAGTTCAGGCTCTATGCTGTTTGCTATTTGGATAGTGGAGCTAAAACGCTCAGCTGAATAGCAAATAACATAGATCCTGATCAGACATGGCGCTACGCTGTGGCTGATCTGGATCTATGTTGTTTGTAAATGTGATTTTATTTACTCAGCAGGCAAAGGGTCAAGAGGAATATGAAATTACATGTATAGGACAAACTGACAAAAGAATTTAATATACAGTCATTAAGAGACCATTTTTTCAGCTCCCGTTTGTGTCATTAAGGAACAAATAAGTCTGTATTAAGAGACCATTCCTGCTTTTAGCTCTTCCCTTTGGTGGTCTCTTAATACAAGTTTGATGGTCTCTTAATACAAGTTTGTTGGTCGCTTAATACAAGTTTGATGGTCTCTTAATACAAGTTTGATGGTCTCTTAATACAAGTTTGTTGGTCTCTTAATACAAGTTTGTTGGTCTCTTAATACAAGTTTGTTGGTCTCTTAATACAAGTTTGATGGTCTCTTAATACAAGTTTGATGGTCTCTTAATACAAGTTTGTTGGTCGCTTAATACAAGTTTGATGGTCTCTTAATACAAGTTTGTTGGTCTCTTAATACAAGTTTGTTGGTCTCTTAATACAAGTTTGGTGGTCTCTTAATACAAGTTTGATGGTCTCTTAATACAAGTTTGTTGGTCTCTTAATACAAGTTTGTGGTCTCTTAATACAAGTTTGTTGGTCTTAAACAAGTTTGTTGGTCTCTTAATACAAGTTTGTTGGTCTCTTAATACAAGTTTGGTGGTCTCTTAATACAAGTTTGTTGGTCTCTTAATACAAGTTTGGTGGTCTCTTAATACAAGTTTGTTGGTCTCTTAATACAAGTTTGTTGGTCTCTTAATACAAGTTTGTATTATGTCAACACATGTAATAACACCTGGAAGGATTCTGATTGGTCGCGGCATGACATTGACATGCAATACACATTTGACATATACATGTTCTTTGTATTCGTACTTTATTTGTTGAAAATCAACAGCCAAGATAAATAAAATGCTAAATATGCACTAGCGAGATCTAGTAATTAAAAATGATCAGGGACTATTTATTTACTGCAGCGTATGGATGCGTTAATGTGATAAGACTCAAAAATATAGCTACTTTGAGAAGTAGGCAAATCAGTATTATACCGTAGGAAAGCAATACAATGTGATATCATACCTTCTCTTAGTTGCTGCTGAAGCAGGTAGTGTTCATGTAGCTCATCCAGCTGAAATAACAAACGTAACACATGATATGTATTCCCAACGTAACACAGGATATGTATTCACAACGTAACACAGGATATGTATACACAAGTAACACATGTATGTATCACAACGTAACACATGATATGTATTCACAACGTAACACAGGATATGTATTCACAATGTAACACAGGATATGTATTCACAACGTAACACATGATATGTATTCACAACGTAACACAGGATATGTATTCACAATGTAACACAGGATATGTATTCACAACGTAACACAGGATATGTATTCACAATGTAACACAGGATATGTATTCACAACGTAACACAGGATATGTATTCACAATGTAACACAGGATATGTATTCACAATGTAACACAGGATATGTATTCACAATGTAACACAGGATATGTATTCACAACGTAACACAGGATATGTATTCACAACGTAACACAGGATATGTATTCACAATGTAACACAGGATATGTATTCACAACGTAACACAGGTTATGTATTCACAATGTAACACAAGATATGTATTCACAACATAACACAGGATATGTATTCACAATGTAACACAGGATATGTATTCACAACGTAACACAGGATATGTATTCACAACATAACACAGGATATGTATTCACAACTGGTTTTTTGTGGTTGTTTGTGGTTGTTTTGTAACACAGGATATGTATTCACAACGTAACACAGAATATGTATATTCATGTATATATATGTGAATTTGTTGAAATCATAAATTAGTGAGATTTAAACCATGAAATAGCAAATGTGATCCCCGGTCATTCGTAAATATGCCAGCAAGGAACTCGTCCCATTTGCAGTAACAACATCTGTCCGATTAGCCCAGTGGTTAGCGTGCTCGCTTCTCACCAATGCGACCCGGGTTCGATCCTCGGACAGGGAAGTATGTGAGAGGGTACGATGGTCGCCGAACGGACAGGTGGGTTTTCTACGGGTACTCCGGTTTCCTCCCACATGAATGACCACATATACGCTTTCATCCGCGCCAACGAGAGTGATTAATATAAGTTGTTAAAACTTGCTTCGCAATCGTTGTAAAATAAATAAAGTATAAAAAAACAAAAAAACAACATTAAACCCACCTTTGCCAGATGAAACTCCAATCTTTTCAAGTAGCGTTCTGCCGACTTCATTTGCTGAAGAAACATAAAAAGAAATAACATTATTTAAATCAACAAATACACAATGTTCTGGCTTAACCCATTCGACACCAAGTAACTGACATGGACTGGTCCATGATATTTTTAGACCAATAAATTAATAAGAAAATTACATTTGGATCAGTTCATTTATCAAAATGGGTAAATCTTTTTCTAAAAATAGTACTATTACTTGCAAAAAGTGCAGATCCTGATGAGACGGCTTGTTACAAGCCGGCTCATCTAGATCTACACTTTTTTGTAAGCCGATTAGAGGCCTGTGGTGTTGAAAGGGTTAATAACTAAATATACTCATTTCTTGCTGGATCTCGCAGACAGCTGTATATCTAACAGACAGTAATATGGTACATGGGTATGCACAATTCTGAGGTCACAACATTTGATAAAAATCTCCAGAATCAATTTCCGTAAAATATTTTATAACTGGTAAATGTCTGGTGTCTAGTGGTGGCACAGTAGGCTGAATTACCATTGATATATCTCATTCATCAAGTCCCAGTCACTTCGTGTCAAATACAGACATTTCCACTTAATTATTAGGCAATTCAAAAATATGTATTGCATAACTGTACTGCAGTTTTCCAAAAGATAGTGCTAAAAATTCTACATGACAGCAATCACAAGAATTAATTTTATTTTGAGTCGGCAAGATATCAACAGCTCCACACAAAGCTCTGAGCTAGCTTTTGAACCGACTAAAATCTATAGTCCTGGGGAGATATGTGTGTGGCCAGATCGTGGCCAGATCAAGTAGCAAGTTAACAGAATTGAACAGGTTAGATTTAATTCTACCCAGCCGAATTCTCTGGATATTCAAGAAGGATCTCGGCAGTTTATAATGTGAAAGAAGATCAAGTAATATTATCTAAGCCAATTATGTTACAGTATTTAAGCCAGGTTATGGTACCTACGTATATATGTTACAGTATTTAAGCCAGGTTATGGTACCTACGTATATATGTTACAGTATTTAAGCCATGTTATGGTACCTACGTATATATGTTACAGTATTTAAGCCAGGTTATGGTACCTACGTATATATGTTACAGTATTTAAGCCAGGTTATGGTACCTACGTATATATGTTACAGTATTTAAGCCAGGTTATGGTACCTACGTATATATGTTACAGTATTTAAGCCAGGTTATGGTACCTACGTATATATGTTACAGTATTTAAGCCAGGTTATGGTACCTACGTATATATGTTACAGTATTTAAGCCAGGTTATGGTACCTACGTATATATGTTACAGTATTTAAGCCAGGTTATGGTACCTACGTATATATGTTACAGTATTTAAGCCAGGTTATGGTACCTACGTATATATGTTACAGTATTTAAGCCAGGTTATGGTACCTACGTATTATGTTACAGTATTTAAGCCATGTTATGGTACCTACGTATATATGTTACAGTATTTAAGCCAGGTTATGGTACCTACATATATATGTTACAGTATTTAAGCCAGGTTATGGTACCTACGTATATATGTTACAGTATTTAAGCCAGGTTATGGTACCTACGTATATATGTTACCGTATTTAAGCCATGTTATGGTAACTACGTATATGTTACAGTATTTAAGCCAGGTTATGGTACCTACGTATATATGTTACAGTATTTAAGCCCAAATTATGGACAGACGGTTCTGTAGTCGAGTGGTTAACAAGTTGGACTGGTAATCCCCCGTCTGGCCTTAATAAAACAGTCTTTCAGATGGGACATTAAACCGAGGTCACGTGTCGGTGCTTTACACCATGCATGTAAATGAACCAGAGGAGACTCTGGAATGGGTCTCTGTCTGTATCATTACACTATCCTCCAAAAATCTAAAATGACTAATCTCTTCAGGAGGCGTCGCTCATATGGGCAACCGGTAGCGACGATAAATAAACTAAAAACACACACCAAATTATGGTATCTAAGTGCCGTCTACTGTATCTAAGCCCAAGATATGGTATCTACAGCCATGTTACAGTATCTGAGGCAAAGTTAGTGGTATCCAAGAGCCAGTGATGGTATCTAAGAGCAAAGTTAGTGGTATCTAAGAGCCAGTGATGGTACCTAAGCCCAAAGTGACAGCCTGGTGCCAAGATATGCTTAGTTCTGTTCTTGTTATCGCACTCGACCGTGACAACGAATAACTATTCTTAAACAGCCTAACTGTCTATTTCTATATTACCATTCTGTAGCCTGACATTAACAGTAATTTTCTGACTGCCGGCATTCCATTGATTTTACACTATTTGAAATATTGTCAGTCTTCCTATTGTCTCTTTATTACATTTAGATGGCAGATAATTTCCCAATTTATAGACAAGACCACAGGAAAACCTCTGCATTTCTGTAAAATAGAACTAAAATGCAATGGGATTCATGCAAAGCAGTGCAATTGACAGTTAACATGCAAGTACAACTCATTAATACAGATCAATTTTATATTAACACTGCACCATTATTAAGACCACTCTGTTATTAACACAACTCTATTAAGTCAGATATCGGCTATCAGTCAGCTATCAAGGCAGCTACGTTACCAAGACCAGTCCGTCAATAAGGCTGCTCCGCTATCAAGACCAGTCCGTCAATAAGGCTGCTCCATTATCAAGACCAGTCCGCTATTAAGGCTGCTCCACTATCAAAACCAGTCCGCTATTAAGGCTGCTATGCTATCAAGACCAGTCCGTTATTAAGGCTGCTCCGCTATCAAGACCAGTCCATTGTTAAGACTGCTCCACTATCAAGACCAGTCCATTGTTAAGACTGCTCCACTATCAAGACAAGTCCGTTATTAAGGCTGCTCTGCTATCAAGACCAGTCCATTATGAAGGCTGCTCCGCTATCAAGACCAGTCTGTTATTAAGGCTGCTCCACTATCAAGACCAGTCCGTTATTAAGGCTGCTCCGCTATCAAGACCAGTTTGTTATTAAGGCTGCTCCGCTATCAAGACCAGTCTGTTATTAAGGCAGCTACGTTACCAAGACCAGTCCGTTATTAATGCTGCTCCGCCATCAAGACCAGTTTGTTATTAAGGCTGCTCCACTATCAAGACCAGTCCGTTATTAAGGCAGCTACGTTACCAAGACCAGTCCGTTATTAATGCTGCTCCGCCATCAAGACCAGTTTGTTATTAAGGCAGCTACGTTATCAAGACCAGTTTGTTATTAAGGCTGCTCCGCTATCAAGACCAGTCCGTTATTAAGGTGGCTGCTCCATTATCAAGACCAGTCCGTTATTAAGGCTGCTCCACTATTAAGACCAGTCCGTTATTAAGGCTGCTCCGCTATCAAGACCAGTTTGTTATTAAGGCTGCTCCGCTATCAAGACCAGTCCATTATTAAGGCTGCTCCATTATCAAGACCAGTCCGTTATTAAGGCTGCTCCACTATCAAGACCAGTCTGCTATTAAGGCTGCTACATCATCAAGACCAGTCCGCTATTAAGACTGCTCCGCTATCAAGACCAGTCCACTATTAAGGCTGTTCAGCTGTCAAGACCAGTCCGCTATTAAGGCTGTTCAGCTATCAAGACCAGTCCGCTATTAAGGCTGCTCCGCTATCAAGACCAGTCCACTATTAAGGCTGCTCCGCTATCAAGACCAGTCCGCTACTAAGGCTGTTCAGCTATCAAGACCAGTCGGCTATTAAGGCTGTTCAGCTGTCAAGACCAGTCCACTATTAAGGCTGTTCAGCTATCAAGACCAGTCCACTATTAAGGCTGCTCTACTATCAAGACCAGTCCGTTATTAAGGCTGCTCTGCTATCAAGACCAGTCCACTATTAATGCTGCTACATTATCAAGACCAGTCCGCTATTAAGGCTGTTCAGCTATCAAGACCAGTCCACTATTAAGGCTGCTCCGTTATCAAGACCAGTCCACTATTAAGGCTGCTCCGTTATCAAGACCAGACTGCTATTAAGGCTGCTACGCTATCAAGACCAGTCCATTATTAAGGCTGCTCCGTTATCAAGACCAGACTGCTATTAAGGCTGCTACGCTATCAAGACCAGTCCATTATTAAGGCTGCTACGCTATCAAGACCAGTCCACTATTAAGGCTGCTCCGTTATCAAGACCAGTCCATTATTAAGGCAGCTATTAATCGAACACTCGGCTATTCAGCTATTATTACAATTCAGCTATTAAGACCAGTCTACCGATAAGACAAGTCCACTATTAAGACGATTTCACTGAAAAAACAAGTCAACTACCACTCGGCTATTAATATCAGACCGCTATTAAGACAAGTCTGTCGATAAAACCCGCACTGCTATCAAGACCAGCCCACTAATAATCCCCCCCACCACACACACAACAACAATGGCTCATAAATCATTTCAATTAACCCATTTCATTCTGGATATATTTAAAGGCTTTTGCAAACAACATAGATCCAGATCAGCCGCAGCGCGACACTGCGTGCTGATCAGGATCTATGTTGTTTGCTGCATAGCCAAGTGTCTTAGCAAGATCATCGGAATAGCAAACAGCATAGAGCCTGATCAGACGGAACGTTCCGTGGCGGTTAATCTGGCTCTGTTCTTTGCAAATACCGTTTGACCGGTATCCAGAATGAAATGGGTCAATTAATTGCCACAACCAAACAGGTGACAAATCTCAATAAAAACATAAAATCACCAACTAACAATAACCAAACACATCTACAATAACCAAACACATCTACAATAACCAAACACATCATTACAATAACCAAACACATCATGACAATTAAGTCTCACCATGCGACATGCCACACAAAATTCTAGTGTCAACAAGTGCAACTAAACCACATCCAATTTACCTTATCAGTCTCCAGAACTTTACCCTGAAATGTTGCCACATAGTTTTAACTACCGTAACAATTCTAAACGGCCCATTATGTGCCGGAAAAGGCTGTTTAATGAAGTAATAGTTGCCAGAATATATAGGATCTTACACTCTCGTGGTGATTTCATACCATATTCGTGGTGATTTCATACGATATTCGTGGTAATTTCATACGATATTCGTGGTAATTTCATACCATATTCGTGGTAATTTCATACGATATTCGTGGTAATTTCATACCATATTCGTGGTAATTTCATACCATATTCGTGGTGATTTCATACCATATGGTATGAAATCACCACGAGTGTAAGATTCTTTTTATCACATTACCATACATTGGGTTTTAATCATATTTTTGCACAAAATCACACTGCTACTTTCATTTTGGCGCCAAATGTCAGCGTAAATATCATTAAATTGTCATGACATCATTAATTAAATTGTCATGACATCATTAAATTGTCATGACATCATTAAATTGTCATGACATCATTAAATTGTCATGACGTCACTACACAAATCAGCGCTATATTTATGTTTTAAACAGCGTTATAAATAAGTCAAAACTCCTTTTAAATCGTAGCTTGTCTTACCATTAACGTTATGTACCAATTAAAATAGAAATATGCATACCGTAAAGTTTTAATTTACAAATTATAAGGATTATTCTCTCAACCAATCAGAATCCTTCCAGGTGTTATTACACGTGTGTACATATAAGAAATTATGATACGACTGTATTACACTCAACACAAGTAAAGTTATGTGATAAAACTTTATACAGAATGTTAAAATCATATAGAAACAGGGTAGACTTTCTATGGGGAGACAGGTTCAACCTGGCTGACTGCAAAGCTGAACTTGGGGGAGGGGTAGTACCCCTGCATAAGAGGGAAGGGAGTCCGCTAAATATTGAAAATGTTCAAAATCGTGCAAATCGCGAAATTATAGTATTTTACAGTAGTTTCTGTTAATACAAATACTTTATTTATTTTACAACGATTGCGAAACAAGTTTTAACAACTTGCATCAATCACTCTCGTTGGCTCGGATGAAAGCATAAATGTGGTCAGTTGTGTGGGAGGAAACTGGAGTACCCGGAGAAAACCCACCAGTCTGGTCTGGCGACCACCGTACCATCTCGCATACCCGGGGTGCATTGGTGAGAAGCGAGCGCGTTAACCACTGAGCTAATCGGACAGCCATTTAGTTTAGCTTGAATGTGAAAGTTGAAACACTCTATAGAGATCTCATTCCGGCTGGAATCCATCGCCATGAGGAAGAGACAATGTGGGTTAAAGTGTTTTGCCTAAAGGACTGTGTTTCTGCTGGGCTTAAACTTACAACCTCTAGGCTAGCAGGAGGATTCAGCATCTATTTCACTACCGATGCACGACAAATTAGAATAATCTTTAAGCTGCCGACGTGTGCATTACTTTTACATGGGTACACCCTAGATTTACTAGTTATCTAAGCTGCCGACGTGTGCATTACTTTTACATGAGTACTCCCTAGATTTACTAGTTATCTAAGCTGTCGACGTGTGCATTACTTTTACATGGTACACCCTAGATTTACTAGTTATCTAAGCTGCCGACGTGTGCATTACTTTTACATGGGTACACCCTAGATTTACTAGTTATCTAAGCTGCCGACGTGTGCATTTCTTTTACATGGGTACTCCCTAGATTTACTAGTTATCTAAGCTGCCGACGTGTGCATTTCTTTTACATGGGTACTCCCTAGATTTACTAGTTATCTAAGCTGCCGACGTGTGCATTTCTTTTACATGGGTACTCCCTAGATTTACTAGTTATCCACTCGATCAGTTTATCATCAAAGTGGAAGGCGGCCAGATGCAACTTTAAATCCTGTATTATACTACATACACCGCAGTTAAAATGCAAATTATCACTAAGCAGAAGACGTCCATTTACAATGTAATTGAAGTAAATCTCCAGAAAGGGAGGTAATTTACAAACAATAATTTTAACAAAAACTGGACATTCAGGAGTTTTTTAATACTTAAAATCTCAGTATGTGTAAATGGGGCTTCAAAAATGTAACCAAAATAATTGTTATCATATTTATTAAATACCATATTTATTCTAGATGTTTATTAGAATCATCACTTCTTTCGATGTTTATTAGAGAAAATTGTCTCTACAGAACAAAAATTGTCAAAAATAAAAATGAAGGAAATAATGAAACTTGTGTTGTTAGAAAGGTATGTCTCTTTTGTGTGAATCAGCGGTGGGCATTTAAAGGAGGCATTTTACTTTAATTTATTTCTGGGTTTTTTTTACAGCAGAAATGACGGTTTTCATGCAGAAAAAATTCGGGGATGGGCATTTATAGAATAATTACGGTATGACTGTAAATATATCACTTATTTTATGAACAGTTAATCATCCATTTTTTAAATAAATATATAATAAACCAACAAGTTAAAATGTGATCACACCCATATAACTGTGGTCACTTTTGCAAATCACAAACTATAAAAGCTAAATAACAGAATTTTATCGTGAGAAAATTACATTATTTTGCAAACATTTTTTTAATCGAAGATGACTGTTTATGCAATAATCATCCAATTACGTAAAGTTAAATTATGTATATACCTGTAATTTACACCATATGCAACATGCAACATGTGGCAATGAATCATCATTACTGTGAAAAATTCATACAAGATATCACGAGATTCCACTATAGAGTCTTCTCTGTGGTGAAATGAACACAGTGACTGTCTCGTCAGCGAGAGGTTGTGAGTTCGAACCACACCAGAACCACGGCGGCGCCGTCCTTAGGCAACACACTTACATCCACATTAACTCTTCTCTCTCCCGCATGGCGATGTATTCCATCAGGAATGAGGTCTCGAGAGGGATTAAACTAATGTTATTTCGCAATTGAGCTAAACTAAATTTGCATAAACTAAAATGGACTAACACCACGGCAACAGTACTGGTGACTGGTTCTCGTGTATTTCAATCTTTTTTCACATTCACTGTAGAGATGATGTGTTGTTGTTTCCATCAGGAATGAGGTCTCGAGAGTGATTAAACTAATGTTGTAAGAACTTGTTTGAGCTAAACAAAATTTGCATAACTAAAATCGATTAACACCACTGCAACAGTACTGGTGACTCAAGTCCTCTGTATTTCAATCTTTTTTCACATTTAGCTATGGCACTTTTCAGAGTAGAGATGATGGATGTTTAAGGATTCAATTTTAAATTATTAAATTGATATTAAACTGGAGTATAAATAATGAACGATGCATGCAAACATGATCTCGATAGTAATACTCAATTTTCCAAAAGCTGCGTGTTATTTTGAAAGATTAAAATATTTCGTGAATCACCGTAATTATAACACACATATATTAAAATATTAATATTACACATATTAATTTTATTTATTAAAACATTCAGAAAATTCCCAAACCCATAATGCACAATTTGCACAACCTACATTCAAAGGTCAATTGTCAAGGTTACTAAATGACAAAGGTCAAAGTTGAAGATTACCTGTGCTGTTGAGGTATGGTCAGTCTCTCGGTGTCGTAATTGGTCAATATCTTCCTTTGTGACCTCAATAAACTCCCTGTAAAATAGCCACACATGTCATTGAAAGTGTAGAATATTTTCCTTTATCATCAATACTGGCACAGAGTTTGTAATGTGCAATGAATCTGGGGTCCCTAGTTTCCTCAATCTATCTTGTATCGATAGATATGATTGGTTTATAAAATAGACATCCAATGCCTATTCAATACAATACAATAAATTGGACGATATGTGTAAACAACATAGATCCAGATCAGTCGCGGCATTGATTAGCATTTTGTTCTAATATAACGGTATTTGCTGTTATGAACCGAAGGATTAACCCTTACAATGCTGAATAAATTGGAAGGAATGTGCAAACAACATAGATCCAGATCTGCAGCGTAGCACTGAGTCAGATCAGGATCTATGTTGTTTGATATTCAGCAATGTGTTTTAGCTCCGCTATCCAAATAGCAAATAGCATAGAGCCTGATCAGATGGCACGTTCTGTGCACATTCTGTGCCAAGATCTGTGCCATCTGATCAGGCTCCATACTGTTTGCAAAAGCAACATTAGTTGCGATTAGCAGGTTACGGGTTAATTAAGTGAGATGTTAACTTATTCACTGATAAAGAAATGTGAGGCATCACAAAGGCTTAAAGCGACATTACATCGCCCAAAGGCCAAAAAATTCTCTTTTTACGTATAAATAGCATTGCTACTATAAATTCTTCAGAAATAATTCGAACACTAACTTTCTATACATAAACAGTGTTTTTGTGGTATACAAACTCTCAAAAGTGAAAATAGGATTTCATATAACGGTCAGCTACTCTCCTGAATTGATGTTTGTTTATTATTGGAGTCTATACCAAGCGCCAGCTACTGTCGTTTCAGAGATATTTTAAATTGTATATACTAATTTAAAAATTAAATATGCACAGGCACAAAGGACGAGATATAACGGTAAATCTGTACCATAAATCGTGTTATTCAGGATACATACATTGCATTACACATGGATGTTGACCCTGTTTACATTAGTTTGTTATTTCAACAAGTGTCGTAAATGAAAATAATTAAACCGTATAATAGGAAAATACATGCTGCGGAAATTTGCGTTTTCACCGATGTAGTGTCGCTTTAAATAAATTTTAATTATCTATA
Organism: Archivesica marissinica; assembly: GCA_014843695.1. Lineage (NCBI taxonomy): Eukaryota > Metazoa > Mollusca > Bivalvia > Venerida > Vesicomyidae > Archivesica > Archivesica marissinica. Next base: position 56,719,245 of record CM026402.1, read on the forward strand.
CCTGATCCCCCGTTTCACACTCTGGAACATCAGAAGAGCCCTATTTGGTCGCGGAACTTTCGGCACCTTTGGGGACTTCTTAAAGCTGAATCCCACAGCCCCTCTGCTACCCGGACCCACCCTAGGAGCCTGCATGGGCGGACCACTTCTATGGTGCCGGAAAGACTCGCCCAGCACCACTCCTCCTGGACTCAATCCCATGCCAGCTTGCTGATTGGCCATGTCGTTAAAAGACTGGCTCCGAGTTACGATAATGGCTGACTTAGGGCGTCCCCTATTGATATCTTGAACAGAGCGTGTGAAAACATAGTCACGTCTACCAGGTTGTTGTTGAGACTCTGTCCTGGTCATTGAAGGGTAATCTGAAAGTAGACACACGTCAAGGTTTAGTTAGTTAATACAAATCTATTTTAGCTTGATTGCGAAACAAGTTCTTACAACTTATATTAATCACTCTCGAGACTTCATTCCTGATGGAATCCATCGCCACGAGGGAGAGAGAAGAGGCAGCGTGTAATTTAAATGCCTTGCCTAAGGGCACAATTGTAACGGCTCTAGCGGAGCTCGAACTCCGAGCCTTTCATACCTGAACCAAACGTTCTACCACTGCGCTATCACTACTTCCAAGATTATTAAAATGTGTACAAATATATTTGAACTCTATTGCGGCAAAAGTTCTTACAACATTAGAGAATCATTGTTGAGACCTCATTCTTGGTGAAATCCATCGCCATGAGGGAGAGAATTGTTTAGGTAATGTGCATTTGAGTGTCTTGCCAAAGGACATCACAAGAATGGTTCTTTCAGGGTTAAAATCACAACTTCTCGATATGAGACGGACATAGTCTAACACCACACACAGTTATCTGTGTCACCTCTCTAACACCACACCCAGTTATCTGTGTCACCCCTCTAACATCACACCCAGTTATCTGTGTCACCTCTCTAACACCACACACAGTTATCTGTGTCAGCCCTCTAACACCACACCCAGTTATCTGTGTCACCCCTCTAACACAATACACAGTTATCGATATCACCTCTCTAACACCACACCCAGTTATCGATGTCACCCCTCTAACACCACACCCAGTTATCTGTGTCAGCCCTCTAACACCACACCCAGTTATCTGTGTCACCTCTCTTAACGCCACACACAGTTATCTGTGTCACCCCTCTAACACCACACCCAGTTATCTGTGTCACCTCTCTAACACCATACACAGTTATCGATATCACCTCTCTAACACCACACCCAGTTATCGATGTCACCCCTCTAACACCACACCCAGTTATCGTGTCCCCCTCTAACACCACACCTAGTTATCTGTGTCACCTCTCTAACACCACACCCAGTTATCTGTGTCACCTCTCTAACACCACACCTAGTTATCTGTGTCACCCCCCTAATATCACACCCAGTTATCTGTGTCACCTCTCTAACACCACACACAGTTATCTGTGTCACCCCTCTAATATCATACCCAGTTATCTGTGTCACCTCTCTAACACCACACCCAGTTATCTGTGTCACCTCTCTAACATCACACTCAGTTATCTGTTTCACCTCTTAACACCACACCCAGTTATCGATGTCACCTCTCTAACACCACACCCAGTTATCTGTGTCACCTCTCTAACATCACACCCAGTTCTCTGTGTCACACCTCTAACACCACACCCAGTTATCTGTGTCACCTCTCTAACATCACACTCAGTTATCTGTGTCACCTCTCTAACATCACACCCAGTTATCGATGTCACCCATCTAACACCACACCCAGTTATCTGTGTCACCCCTCTAACACCACACCCAGTTATCTGTGTCACCTCTCTAACACCACACACAGTTATCTGTGTCACCTCTCTAACACCACACCCAGTTATCGATATCACCTCTCTAACACCACACCCAGCTATCTGTGTCAGCCCTCTAACACCACACCCAGTTATCTGTGTCACCTCTCTAACACCACACCTAGTTATCTGTGTCACCCCCTAATATCATACCCAGTTATCGATGTCACCTCTCTAACATCACACCCAGTTCTCTGTGTCACCTCTCTAACACCACACCCAGTTATCTGTGTCACCCCTCTAACACCACACACAGTTATCTGTGTCACCCCTCTAACACCACACCCAGTTATCTGTGTCACCTCTATAACATCACACAGAGTTATCGATGTCACCTCTCTAATATCATACCCAGTTATCTGTGTCACCTCTCTAACACCACACCCAGTTATCTGTGTCACCTCTATAACATCACACAGAGTTATCGATGTCACCTCTCTAATATCATACCCAGTTATCTGTGTCACCTCTCTAACACCACACCCAGTTATCTGTGTCACCCCTCTAACACCACACCCAGTTATCTGTGTCACCTCTCTAACACCACACCCAGTTATCTGTGTCACCTCTCCAACACCACACCCAGTTATCTGTGTCACCTCTCCAACATCACACCCAGTTATCTGTGTCACCTCTCTAACATCACACCCAGTTATCTGTGTCACCTCTCTAACACCACACCTAGTTATCTGTGTCACCCCTCTAACACCACACCCAGTTAACTGTGTCACCTCTCTAACACCACACACAGTTATCGATGCCACCCCTCTAACACCACACCCAGTTATCTATGTCACCTCTCTAACACAACACCCAGTTATCTATGTCACCTCTCTAACATCACACCCAGTTATCTGTTTCACCTCTCTAACATCACACACAGTTATCTGTGTCACCTCTCTAACACCACACCCAGTTATCTGTGTCACCCCTCTAACACCACATCCAGTTATCTGTGTTACCTCTCTAACACCACACACAGTTATCTGTGTCACCTCTCTAACACCACACACAGTTATCTGTGTCACCTCTCTAACAACACACTCAGTTATCTGTGTCACCTCTCTAACACCACACCCAGTTATCTGTGTCGCCTCTCTAACACCACACCCAGTTATCTGTGTCACCTCTCTAACACTACACCCAGTTAGTATATATATATTCACATTCACGAAAATAAATTCTGTTCTCCGTCATATTATACATCCTTGTTTAAAACAAAATATCATACTCCAATTGAGTTAATACGAGATTTTACAGTGTTCAAATTCTGTAGCCTCAGTATTGTTTCCAAATTCTGCAGCCTCAGTATTGTTTCCAAATTCTGCAGCCTCAGTATTGTTTCCAAATTCTGCAGCCTCAGTATTGTTTCCAAATTCCGCAGCCTCAGTATTATTCCCAAATTCTACAGCCTCAGTATTGCTTCCAAGTGAAGTTAAATTATACATGATAATAGTATGGTGATCCAAAATTTACAATCAAACTACAAAAATTGTTATATGTTATATTTCGGGTTTTACGACTGCATCAGCACCATTTTGGGCTATATCACCGGCGGGTAATTTGCCTAACAACACCTTTCCTGGGCAGGCTCCAGCGGTTAACCAGTACTTGGGTGCACCAACCTCCGTAAGAAACTGCCAACTTTTTCATATAAATGAGACACGGTCTGAGCAGGGCTCGAACCCGTGACCATCAGTGATGATAGGTTACAGTGGCAAACTACCAAAATAAATTACAATAATGACAATGAAAGATAATTATCTAATACCTAGAAATGAATCAAACAATTATAATACAATTACCTCATCATAGCGCAAATTTTCCTACATTTCTATTAATTTTTTTCCCCCTTAACTTGGTGAAACTGGTGTTTTACTGAAGGTGTAATACATACATGAACTATTCCTGTAACTAAAGTATATCCTACACAGTGAAAATCCCTGGTGTCAAAGTCCTATATTGTCTGTCGCTGATAATCAAATACAATTGAAGTATTAACAAATTACATGGATGTTTAAGGTCCTCCTATGTTTGTAAACTAATGATATATTGAATAGAACTTGCATCTGGGTATTTACAAACACTCCTGCGTGTTTAAATGATGACTCTGCTATGTGGTGATTAAGAGCACAGTTTTGAAATTTAATTATTAATACAAGATATGTTATGTGTTCGAGTTGTTTACAGTACGAGGGAAACGGTATAGATCATGAGTAATAAAAAGGGAACGCCATTGTCATCGATTTAGAATGCAACAAAAAAACCATGTAAATATTTAAAAGTGATTATCCATTGTAACGATTCATGTCAGTGAATTATCAATAGATTCAAATCATTCACATTACAGCATACGGTATATCCCCGGTCATAACTCGACTGTTTTCTCATCTAGCAATGTGATGACAGTAGTCCACTAATGACCGAGTAACAAGCAGAATAAAATGTTTTTAAAGTGAACGTTTTTTTTTAGGATTTGTTAGGACAGTATGCAAGACTGAGCAAGATATGACTGAGCAAGAGGCAAAAAAAACAATTTGGAAAAAAACTTGTTTTAACCCTTTCAACACCACAGGCCTCTCAATAGGCTTACAAAAAGTGTAGATCCAGATGAGCCGGCTCGTCACCGGCTCGTGACGAGCCGGCTCGTGACGAGCCGTCTCATCAGGATCTGCAATTTTTGCCAGTAATATTACTATTTTTAGACAAAAATTACCCATTTTGATAAATGAACTGGTCCAAATGTAATTTTCTTATAAATTTATTGGTCTGAAAATATCATGCAACAGTCCATGTCTGTTACTTGGTGTTGAATGGGTTAATTTGTTTTTGTTTGCTGTAACTTTGTCTGGTTTATTTGTTTTAATACAGCAATTGGTGTAAATAATTAAATTGACTTTATAAACATTATAAACCATAGAACAAGCTGATACACAAACTTCATATATTATTTTGCGTTTTTATTTTAAACTTTATTTATTTTAACAACTTACATTAATCACTCTCGTATATTATTGTTGTCCATCGGTGCATATTTTACAATTTGTAATGGAATAAAGTTAAATCAGATATCTCTAATTTAGCTCAGTTTCATTCAAAAGTGAGAGAATAAACCATTGTTATAATGAATGTCACATGTCCAAAAAACAAAGAACCCCCGACTTATGGAAGAATCCAGCTGCAAATCATCCATCAAGCCATAACTTTACTCCCGACTTATGGAAGAATCCAGCTGCAAATCATCCATCAAGCCATAACTTTACTCCCGACTTATGGAAGAATCCAGCTGCAAATCATCCATCAAGCCATAACTTTACCCTCGACTTATGGAAGAATCCAGCTGCAAATCATCCATCAAGCCATAACTTTACCCTCGACTTATGGAAGAATCCAGCTGCAAATCATCCATCAAGCCATAACTTTACCCTCGACTTATGGAAGAATCCAGCTGCAAATCATCCATCAAGCCATAACTTTACGTTATGGAGAATCCGCTGAATTTGTTTTTGTTTGGTCCAGCTGCAAATCATCCATCAAGCATAACTTACCTCGACTTATGGAAGAATCCAGCTGCAAATATCCATAAGCATAACTTTACCACTTTACCCTCGACTTATGGAAGAATCCAGCTGCAAATCATCCATCAAGCCAAACTTTACTCCCGACTTATGGAAGAATCCAGCTGCAAATCATCCATCAAGCCATAACTTTACCCTCGACTTATGGAAGAATCCAGCTGCAAATCATCCATCAAGCCATAACTTTACCCCGACTTATGGAAGAATCCAGCTGCAAATCATCCATCAAGCCATAACTTTACCCCCGACTTATGGAAGAATCCAGCTGCAAATCATCCATCAAGCCATAACTTACCCGACTTATGGAAGAATCCAGCTGCAAATCATCCATCAAGCTAATTTCGACTTATGGAAGAATCCAGCTGCAAATCATCCATCAAGCCATAACTTTACTCCCGACTTATGGAAGAATCCAGCTGCAAATCATCCATCAAGCCATAACTTTACCCTCGACTTATGGAAGAATCCAGCTGCAAATCATCCATCAAGCCATAACTTTACCCCCGACTTATGGAAGAATCCAGCTGCAAATCATCCATCAAGCCATAACTTTACTCCCGACTTATGGAAGAATCCAGCTGCAAATCATCCATCAAGCCATAACTTTACCCTCCGACTTATGACCGAGATTGACATACCGCGGGAATATACAGGCTAACAAGTTAAAATCTAACAGGATGTTTAATCTGAAATATGCACTATTAACAAAAAACAGGTACAAATGTGATAGCCTGGTTTTGTTTGAAGAGAATTTAACCTAATAAAGATACAGTGGAAATGTCAATCAAATACACCATAAATTGTTTTATCAAAATTAAATATATTTGAGACAGAGGCAAAGTGTCAATCACTGACATTGTAAATTGTTATGAAAAAATTAAATATATTTCAGATAGTGTCAAATGTCAATTAATTGTGATATAAATTTTAATTGATTTAGGTACTATATTGAACTATTCAAATGTCAAGAAATTCTTATTTAATTTGGAAAAGAGTGACTCGGCTGCTTATCAATTGATGGGCGGCTGCTTATCAATTGATGGGCGAGTGGACCAGTGGTTAACATATTGGTTTGAGCACCTGTCTGACTCTAATAAATAATCTTTCAGCTGGTACTTGGAATAAACAAAGGTCTCTCATGTGTTGTGCGCCAAACAAATATAAAAATATGATTTAAATTAAATATGAATTTTATAACAAAATGCGTATTTAAAATTCATATTTAATTTAAATATTTTTATATTTGTTTGGCGCACAACACATGTATCGATGTATCGGTGCTATACATGTACACAGGGCATGTAACAATCAGGGATTATCCTGGAATTGAAACATATTCTGCACTATCCTCAAAAATTTTGTTTGTTTCATACAAATTTATTCCAGCTTGATTGCGAAACAAGTTCCTACAACTTATATTAATCACTCTCGAGACCTCATTCCTGATGGAATCCATCGCCACGAGGGAGAGAAGAGGAAATGAGGAATTTAAATGCCTTGCCTAATGGCACAATAGTAACGGCTCCAGCGGGGCTGCTTAAGACAGGTTTGACTGCATAACAATCAGTCCTACAATGACAAGGAATTTAATAATAACTCGGGGTTCATTCTAGGTCAGAATGTTTGGGAGAAGTGAGAAAGCGCGTGATCGCTTCCTTAAATGGTGTTCTTTAATATACTTCTGCAAAATAGGGTTAAAATGCACAGTACAACCATTAAATACAGCATTTGAATAGAAGGAGTGCTTTATAATGGGCCAGTGTATCTTACTAGACAAAATTTTGTTTAAATTTTTTTTTTAGGGAGAAGTGCCCAGAGGGCGAAGTCAGGGTCTCTAGGGCGACAATTTCGCCCACATCGCCCTCTAGAATGATCCCTGTAACTGTGTGAAAATTTGACAGAAGAACTTACATCTATACTCGTCCCCATATGGGATCTGCTTGCTGCGATATATGTGTAGAAACTTCCCCTTCGCCGTCGGCAGATAAAGAAATCTCGGTCCATTTGTTAAGGTCTTCATTTTCCAAACTATAATCCTTTCGGTACCACAAATATTAAATATCCACTTTCCTACACATTCAACTTATCAAGTCCATTGAATTGCACTTTGTTTATATGTTAACAAATGACACGATAAAGAATTAATAATGCATTATACAATTTGGCAATGTCATTTTTATTGTACATGTTCCTCTTGTCACACTGCATGAAGAGATATAAACATTTGAATAATCACCTAAAATTTAATTAACTGATAATCAACTTTTACTATCATCATTTCAAACATTATTTCACAGCTGATAAAATGATGTACAGTTTGTTTATATTTGGTTCCGAGTGCCATCCAAACCTGCTCAGGTATGTTTAACAGGAGTACCATCCAAAACCTGCTCAGGTATGTTTAGTGCCATCCAAACCTGCTCAGGTATGTTTAACAGGAGTGTCATCCAAACCTGCTCAGGTATGTTTAACAGGAGTGACATCCAAACCTGCTCAGGTATGTTTAACAGGAGTGCCATCCAAACCTGCTCAGGTATGTTTAACAGGAGTGCCACCCAAACCTGCTCAGGTATGTTTAACAGGAGTGCCATCCAAACCTGCTCAGGTATGTTTAACAGGATATGAGTTTGGATGTCTGTTCATTAACTAATTTATAATATTTATACTTCAACAAAGTAGATTTATATACCTCCCCAAAATTACATTTGCTCATTCAATTATATGTTCATCTAAGATAAATAATACTATTTGGTTGTATTTAAACTACAAAGTGATTTATTTTTGCTCATTCATTGTACTGATTATGATATTACATGTTAGTGCATCGTACGCCCGTGAGGCTGGCTGTTGTGTGTGTTTTTACGTTTATTTATCGTCGCTACCGGTTGCCCATATGAGCGACGCCACCTGAAGAGATTAGTTATTTTAGATTTTGGAGGATAGTGCAATGATGCAGACAGAGACTCATTCCAGAATCTCCTCTGGTTCTTTTACGTGCACGGTGTAAATCTATCAATCAATCAATCAATCAATCAATCAATCAATCAATCAATCAATCAATCAATCAATCAATCAATCAATCAATCAATCAATCAATCAATCAATCAATCAATCAATCAACTATCTATCTATATATGTATCTATGTATATATGTATCTATGTATCTATGTATCTATATATCTATGTATCTATATATCTATGTATCTATGTATCTATGTATCTATCTATATATGTATCTATCTATCTATCTATGTATCTATCTATGTATCTATCTATGTATCTATATATCTATGTATCTATCTATGTATCTATCTATGTATCTATCTATGTATCTATCTATGTATCTATCTATGTATCTATGTATGTATCTATGTATGTATCTATCTATGTATCAATCAATCAATCAATCAATCAATCAATCAATCAATCAATCAATCAATCAACTATCTATACAATTCCGACTACTCAGTGTCAAACTATGCATGATATTCATCAATATATATCCTGGTATGCATGCACCGGTTACAATCTGTTTACAATCCGCTGATAGTAGATTGAAAATATTAACAACAACTAGCTTTGTTTTGGGGTTTAAAGTTTCATAAACAGCTTAGGTCATATGCCGACTCTCCAGCTGTTATTGGTGAAGGAAGACCCAGGGTGCTACACAGCTCCACACATTGTAGATATACAGTTTACTTACACTGGAACAACACAATGGAGTTGCACATGTACATGTATGTAGTCCACTGTCTATAGTTTATTCTACATACTGACTACGTACGGTCAAACTACGTACAGTCAAACTACTGAAATCGCTGTATTATTTTATCGGTAATATCCAAATAAATCAATCTTTAAAAATATGTTCCATATGTAAGCATAATCCGCTGGAAGATGAATTCCATTCACACTTTTATTACACTAAAATCTAAGGTATTTCAGAAAGCAGAACACTACACATTCATTTGCATCTTCATTTCAATTATTAACCATCAATTTATCCACCTCATGTATATGTGTAACATAAATAGAGTGTAATAAAGAAGGTTGACATTTAAAACGACCTATAAAACATATCCTTTAGTACCATTAAATATAAAGTGATCGACAGGAATTCTTTTAATATAGCAGAGAATAAAATTCATCCAGGAAAATTATTTCAAAATATAAACGTGTGCTCCGATATATTACATATCTATCTATGACTGTAACCCTTTGCTACAATATCAATATAAAATAGTTTATGTCCAGCCTTCGTGAAAACATAATTACCCTAATTTAGTATCCAAGATCAATAATAATCAATATCATCAATAATGAATGTGTACACCATACCAGAACAATAAATCAAGTTATCACCCTCATGTTTCCATGTTTCACATTTCTTACGCCCTCCTTTGATGTCAAGTCAATTACCTATTGAACATATGTTGACAAGAACCTACTGTAATTACAGATCACTATCACCATACACCTATTTTTTCTTAACCCTTTCAACACCACAGGCCTCTAAATAGGCTTATGAAAAGTGTAGATCCAGATGAGCCGGCTCGTGACGAGCCGTCTCATCAGGATCTGCACTTTTTGTCAGTAATAATTATTACTATTTTTAGATAAAATTACCCATTTTTATCAATGAACTGGTCCAAAGGTAAAATGTTCTTATTAATTTATTGGTCTAAAAATATCAGGCACCAGTCCATGTCAGTTACTTGGGGTTGAATGGGTTAAAATGCAACTACTTCCAAAAATTTCCAATTAGTGGAATCTAGAAAATGTGATCAATAAGTGAAAGCGAATGAGGAGACCAACACCAACAACAACAACAACAACAACATTACTAGCGATACTACCGGTAATACGATTTATTTCAGACCTCACAAAATCAATGTCCCCACTAATTGCTTTCAAGTAAATCTTATTATTTTAAGACAGATTCCACTACAAGCTACTTGGAGCAATCATAAACCACAAACAAATAATGCTATCACAGTGCTGACATTCCGATGATTCATATAACACAACAGTTGAATTGCCTTGTTTATTTATAATGCAGACAGAATAGTTTTGCTATTATATATATTTATAGACAATTACAGATAAACTACATATAAGTAGTTTTGTTTACATTCATTTTCAAAGATTAAATGCAGCAATAATCTTAAGACTTCATTTTGTTTCAAAGATCGAACTACTTAATTATAAAATAATGGCTGTCCGATTAGCGCAGTGGTTAGCGCGCGCTCGTTTCTCACCAATGCAACCCGGGTTTGATCCTCAGACTGGGAATAGAGCCATGTCATTCGTTGTGCGGAACACCCATCAATTTTAAGGAGAGGACAATCATAAGCTATACAGCTTTCTGTCCAATTCCTTATATCAGTTGTTGTAAATAATCATGTATTGACAGAAAATAAATATGTTTAAACTAACACCCATCAATACAGTCTGTTTGTAGTGAAAGTAAATATAAACTCAAACATCGTCACAACCCCTTTTATCCATAATACCGTACTATAAATATAATCCACTAGAAGTACCTACATGACGTAACCGTGCACGTTTATACAAATAATAAACATCATATGACCATCTTAATCAAATACAAAATTAACATTGAACATCAATATATACAGACATTGTCAATAATAAAATCACATTCAATTTCTCATATTGTACTAAAGATAATATTTGCTGATCAGTGATCAAACGCTCCAGAAATACATGCCATCACCGGTTGTCTCCATATTGACTGATTGTTCTTTTGATTAATGGACTGGTAACTTTTTTATTATCAAAATCATGTCATGGTGTACTACTAACTTCTTAAAAACACTTTTAACAATTAAACATTATATTCTTAGTAACTGTTACTTAGTAACAAGTAATTGTAGGCATAGGTTATTGGTCATTCATTGTATAATGTATAAGACCATAATTATGTGAAATAAGTACGGTAGGACAGGGAATAGCGGGACATACTTGGCATATGATCATAATTATATGTGTACCAATAACCGACTAACTGCTTGCTTCACCCGATATTATGAGGTCACTGCTAAAGCAACAAGAGCGTCATTATTTTTGAACGATATACTGCAATTTCATTATTTTTGAACGACATACTGCAATTTCATTGTTTTTGAACGACTGCAATTTCATTATTTTTGAACGATATACTTTTCATTGTTTTTGAGTGACATACTGCAATTTCATTGTTTTTGAACGACATACTGCAATTTCATTGTTTTTGAACGACTGCAATTTCATTATTTTTGAACGACATACTGCAATTTCATTATTTTTGAACAACTTGCAATTTCATTATATTTGAACGATATACTGCAATTTCATTATTAGTGAACGACTGCAATTTCATTATTTTTGAACGACATACTGCAATTTCATTATATTTGAACGATTGTTTTTTTTTGGTTGTTTTTTTTTGGTATACTGCAATTTCATTATTAGTGAACGACTCTGCAATTTCATTATTTTTGAACGACATACTGCAATTTCATTGTTTTTGAACGAAATAGTGCAATTTCTTTGTTCTTAAAGAAATACTGGCTTTTGAGTGGTTCAGAAACTGGAGCAAACTGCAATCTCGGTAGAAACTTAAAGCTATAATTGAGACCTCATGATGCACAACATCAAACAGCGGTTTTGCTACATAACTGTTGCTAGGTTTGTTCATGCAATCAAATAATTTTTCTTTAAATGTTAAACTGTTAATATAAAAGATCAAGGGTAAGCTTTTGTACGACACCACTTTTCTATGAAATAATGTACACATGTATGCAATGTTGGGGTTAAATGTTTCTACAGATGGTATGCCTGTACATGTCTGTAAAGCACAGACACAGAATGTTTACAATTGTACGTCTTTGAAGTTGAAACTCCCACTATAAAATGGTTGGTTGTTTATGCATCATTCTATATATTCTACAGAAATATACCATGTTTATATTGTTATTAACCCGTAACCCGTCAATCACAACTAAACTCGCTTCTGCAAACAGCATAGAGCCAGATCAGATGGCACAGAACTTGATCAGGCTCCATGCTTTAATCAAATAAATCCTGATCAGACTACGCCGTGGCTGATCTGGATCTATGTTGTTTGCACATTCCTTCCAATTTATTTGGCTGGTTAAGAGTTAATTAATTTATAATTGCATTGACAAGCAGTGAAGCTACGTCTGCCAAAAAAAGGAATTAGTGGGATAATTAGCATCACTAAGTGTAAAGGAACCAGACTAAATGAACCAGACTAAAGAAACGAGACTAAAGGAACCAGACTAAATGAACCAGACTAAATTAAAGAGATTAAATGAACCAGACTAAATGAAAGAGACTAAATGAACAAGACTAAATGAACAAGACTAAATGAACAAGACTAAATGAACCACAGACTAAATGAACCACAGACTAAATGAACAAGACTAAATGAACAAGACTAAATGAACTATTAAGTGGCTGCTTAGCACAGGTGGCTGCTTAATAGAGATCAAATATATAATAAAACAACTGATTGGGAATCTGGAAACTGGCTGCTTAATACATGTTGGCTGCTTAATGGAGGTGACCACCAACACAGGTTTGACTGTATTTAAGCTTCTTCGGTTCATTTACTCTAACTGCGTATTATTTACATTCGGCACTTTATACAAACATCTTCAGCCAAAAAAATTTCTTAATTAAAAATATATAGTCATATCAATAAAAAATATATTTTTATCACAAAAATCATAAGGAAAATATTAGCTTCAGTGAAATAGATTATCCTCGTCAACTTTTGACCTTTTCACCTATAGTACGGATATCCAATTGCAAAATTAATCATTAATTTACATATAATACCCATTTTAGGGTGCTCATTCCTTTACTTCTATGCCGGTAATCTATAATTGTATCAGAGTTTAAAGCACGTGAAACAAGCACGAAATGGGCACGCAAGCTCGCTTATCAAAGACCATCTAATATTGTAAAAGCAACAAAAAAGTCGAGATATCACTGAAAATCACCATGTAATTTTGTATTAAAGAATGTGCAGGTTAAAATAGCTGACATTTGAGCCTTGTTACTGAAACATAATACAAGTAATACACACTATTGTCATTTACTGAAATAAACAGTTTCATCAGGACCACAACCATTCTCCAATATCTGTACAACCATTCTCCAATATCTGTACAACCATTTTCCAATATCTGTACAACCATTTTCCAATATCTGTACAACCATTTTCCAATATCTGTACAACCATTTTCCAATATCTGTACAACCTTTTTTTGTTTTTTTTGTTTTTTTTGTTTTTTTTGTATTTTTCCAATATCTGTACAACCATTTTTCCAATATCTGTACAACCATTTTCCAATATCTCTACAACCAGTCTCCAATATCTCTACAACCATTCTCCAATATCTCTACAACCATTCTCCATATTAATCTGTACAACCAGTCGCCATATATTTGTACAACAAGTCACCAATATCTCTACAATCAATATACATATTAATCTGTACAACCAGTCTCCAATATCTCTACAACCAGTCTCCAATATATCTACAATCGACATCCATATATCTCTACAATCAATGTCTATATCACTACAACCAGTCTCCAATATCTCTAAACAGCTTTCAATGTCTCTAAAAGCCAGTCTCCATTCATGTTACTCTACAACCAGTCTCCATATATCTCTAAGATAAGTATTCATATATCTTTAAAAACATAATCCCTATTTCCAAAACTAGATATATCTAGAAATACTTAGCTCTACAACCAGTCTGCAATATAATCTGTAAAACCAGTCTCTGTAATATCTCTATTATAAGTATTCTTGTCTCCGGCTGTGCAACATATCTAATCAATGTGCTGGAAAACTCATACTGCAACTTTAAATTTCAATTTTAAAAAATATTAATATTTGAAGTTCTGAAATTTAAATTCTAAATATTACAAAATAAAACAAACTAACTGCATTGTCAACTACCACAATAAGTTTATAATGAAGCTGAACAGACATACATTAGAACAGTTGTCACAACAACAATCAATTAAACTGAGGGTCATAATGAGTGGGAGCCCCCCCCCCAGTAAAGTTTTGGTATTAAAAAACTATGTGCATGGTCACTAGCTGTGGCAGCCAAATTCCAGTTGACAATGCAACTTGGGAGAATTACTTCTCAGAAGCCAGAATTAGTTGCCAACAAATAACAAGAGAGACACTGATTGCCCACTCCGCCTGGATTAATACTCCACACCCACCGGATCCGGATACCTCAGGTGAGTTAATATACAACATACATTAAAGTGCAACGACATACAGATGAGTAACTCAAAAGGGATGTCATAATTTACAAAACTGTCAACAACATCTGAATAGAACAAGTGGTCTAGTATGTTGCCTTCTTTACATAATAATACACCACCAATACAATACTATCACAATAAACCTACAAGCAGTCAATGTTAGAAACTATCACTTATTCAATCAGCAGTAAACTACAATATTGATGAGTTATATGAGACTATAAATCCAGCTGTATGTAATCTCATCATCTCTGACACTAGATTCAAGTTGTCATTTGTCACAAACAGATTTATCGCTGATGTTAACTTACATAGTACATAAATAATATTAAATGATTCATTCAACATCTTCAAGAAAGGTATTGTAATAACTTAAATCGCTGGGTAAACGCAAAACCATATCAGATTCTTGTGCTCTACACAAGTTGACTGTTACAAGTCGCTGTTTCCATAAACGACAAAATTTATAATTATAAAAATATTTGAATACAATCTCGTATATAATAATATAGTGCATATTGCGCTATGCTCAAAACACACATACAATCGACTACATTCACGCTACCCACTACATAATGTGTCTGCCAGCTTGTAACTAATACATTGCGACACACCAGAGCATTATTTATTATTTAAGTTTATTTAACGTCGCTACCGGTTTCCCATTTGAGCGACGGGCAGTTTATCTAACAACACCTTTCCTGGGTAGGCTCCAGCAGTTAACCAGCACTTGGTGCACCAACCTCCGGCAACCTCCGTAAGAAACTGCCAACTTTTTCATATAAATGAGACACGGTCTGAGCGGGGCTCGAACCCATGACCATCAGAGATGATAGGTTACAGAGCATGCATACATTCTATTGATATATATCAGCCATTTTCCATTTCGTTCCTTTTTTAAAATTTCTGCGCTAAAGTGCACTTCTAAACCTAGCACGAATATTTATCTTTTTTTCAAACAACAAAACTGCATACTTTACTTCAAAAAGCTGCACTAAAATTTGGTCACTTATTTTTAGTATTTTCAAAATGTCCCATGTAATTTCTAAATCCAAGCTCAAAGCTACCGACTTGTGGAGAAAAACAGAGTACAAAAAACACTACACTGATTTAAGCACATGCAAACACTTTAGTAATCCAGTTGTTGCCCTACATCCACAACACAAACAAGATCTAAAGTTAGTTAGTTTAAATGAAGTGTCAACACAGTCAGCGGACACACCTATGATTAGATCTGTCAGCCAATTGACCAACCACTATTCCCCTACAGCACAACAAATGAACAGCCGACTTGACAATGTAACTGAAACCATAATTACCAATTTGATGAGACTACAGTCATGAGGATCATGGCTTTTGAAATTGTCCATTTCAATTATAGGTAGCTGAAATGATGGATGATGGTATAGGCTGGTAGTAGATTTCAGATGTTATAATTGATAACAATGGGAGAATTAAAGACCATTGTGAATATGAACATAAGGTGACCATTTGAACTTGACACTGTGAATAGGTAGTGTTCCAACACGTTAAAATGAACAACAGTTCTATATCCAGCTACATTTGACCTCGAAAGTTTCTATGTAAAGCGTCTACTTGACCTCATCAGTTTCTACTTCCAGTGTATACTTGACCTCATCAGTTTCTATTTCCATCTCACATTTCACCTTGAAAGTTTCTATGTAAAGTGTCTACTTGACCTCATCAGTTTCTACTTCCAGTGTATACTTGACCTCATCAGTTTCTATTTCCATCTCACATTTCACCTTGAAAGTTTCTATGTAAAGTGTCTACTTGACCTCATCAGTTTCTATTTCCATCTCACATTTCACCTTGAAAGTTTCTATGTAAAGTGTCTACTTGACCTCATCAGTTTCTATTTCCATCTCACATTTCACCTTGAAAGTTTCTATGTAAAGTGTCTACTTGACCTCATCAGTTTCTACTTCCAGCTCACATTTCACCTTGAAAGTTTCTATGTAAAGTGTCTACTTGACCTCATCAGTTTCTACTTCCAGCTCACATTTCACCTTGAAAGTTTCTATGTAAAGTGTCTACTTGACCTCATCAGTTTCTATTTCCATCTCACATTTCACCTTGAAAGTTTCTATGTAAAGTGTCTACTTGACCTCATCAGTTTCTACTTCCAGCTCACATTTCACCTTGAAAGTTTCTATGTAAAGTGTCTACTTGACCTCATCAGTTTCTACTTCCAGCATATACTTAACCTCATCAGTTTCTACTTCCAGTGTATAATTGACCTCAACAATTTCTATGTCCAGCGCATAGTTGACTTCATTAGTTTCTAGGTCCAGTGTATATTTTTGACTTCAACAGTTTCTAGGTCCAGCGTATATTCAACCTCAACAGTTTCTAGGTCCAGCGTATATTCAACCTCAACAGTTTCTAGGTCCAGTGTATATTTTTGACTTCAACAGTTTCTAGGTCCAGCATATATTCAACCTCAACAGTTTCTAGGTCCAGTGTATATTTTTGACTTCAACAGTTTCTAGGTCCAGCATATATTCAACCTCAACAGTTTCTAGGTCCAGTGTATATTTTTGACTTCCAACAGTTTCTAGGTCCAGCATATATTCAACCTCAACAGTTTCTAGGTCCAGCGTATATTCAACCTCAACAGTTTCTAGGTCCAGCGTATATTCAACCTCAACAGTTTCTAGGTCCAGTGTATATTTTTGACTTCAACAGTTTCTAGGTCCAGCGTATATTTTTGACTTCAACAGTTTCTAGGTCCAGCATATATTCAACCTCAACAGTTTCTCTGTCCAATGTATAATTAAGCAAAAGTAAAGTAACTTATTTATTATAGTGTCACCCTTATTGAAAGGGCCAGTCATTTCTGACTTATGAGACGAGACACCTCTTAAGAACATCAGTACTTCTCGAATCCTATCCATGTAAGCCAGGCGACAGACTGGTAGGCAATCAGTAACTATTATTTAACTAGCTGGCGGTTCACCAACAGACCATATCAGATTGAACCACTGACAACATTCGAACATTCGACCTCTCTGTAGGTGGAAGCCTTAACCACTAGGCCATGGAGATGGTATATCTAACCTCATCAGTTTCTACATCCAGCGTATACTTGACCTCAAACAGTTTCTCTGTCCAGCGTATATTTAACCTAAACAGTTTCTAGGTCCAGCGTATATTTAACCTAAACAGTTTCTAGGTCCAGCGTATATTTAACCTAACAGTTTCTAGGTCCAGCATATATTTAACCTAAACAGTTTCTAGGTCCAGCATATATTTAACCTAAACAGTTTCTAGGTCCAGCGTATATTTAACCTAAACAGTTTCTAGGTCCAGCGTATATTTAACCTAAACAGTTTCTAGGTCCAGCGTATATTTGACCTCATCTGAAGTTGCAACATAGAGCGTATATTTAACCTCAGCAGTTCATCAGTTATCACATAGTTGACCTCAACGAGTGGCCTTGAACAAGTGCATTAAAGTAATTGTAGCTCTCTACAAAATTGGCTCAGTTTGGTGTATACAATCATGTTGACAGTTATTTAATTTCCTTTAGAGTTTGACTGGATACAACATTCTTGTAAATATGATATTCAGGTCAAAGTGTGACCGTGGGCTGATATGGCTAATAGTTATGCTATGTGTGTCAGTTTGATATGGTAAAACATCTGTGCAAAATTTTGATCAGTAACTTCTAAATGACAATATACAGTATGGGTACACACTACACAGTCATGTAGATACTTATTTTAAAGACAACCTCATTGTTGAGAGTCGACTGTATACATAATTAACAAGGTTTCCATTTGGCTAATGAATCTGACATCATCTAATTAAGATTCCCCCCATCTAATTAAGATTCCCCCCATCTAATTAAGATTCCCCCATCTAATTAAGATCCCCATCTAATTAAGATTCCCCCCATCTAATTAAGATCCCCCATCTAATTAAGATTCCCCCCATCTAATTAAGATCCCCCATCTAATTAAGATTCCCCCCATCTAATTAAGATTCCCCCCATCTAATTAAGATCCCCCCCCCCTCAAAGCTAATATAAAATACAAGCGGGGGGGGGGGGGGGGGGACCTCATATATCTTCATATTGTCTCAATAAATAACAATCGATCAATACCAAAACAAAACAGAACAAAAGAGAATTAGTTTTGCCATTTTTAACGAAGGACTAGATTTTTTTTTATTGGTTTAGAAAGTGGAGCAAACTGTATCACATTATTTATCCAGTTGTCATAATTATATGTGAAAACATTAATATGTCAAGATGTTAATCAGTGAGAGGACAGCGGCATTAATACCTCCAGGTGTGACAGGATACTTCCTCACATGTATATACTTAATGACTCAATTAAAAATAAAAACATCCACAAATATGCAAATATTATAACTATTTGACATGTATATCTTGCGTACATGCCCGAGGGAAACAAAGCAAAAACATATAAACAATAAATTAACTATTAATAGGCATTGAGTCTAAATAGTACGACAAGATGCAACATTATTGTCATGTTGCCTCATTACCAATCTGCATCACGCAGATCAATGTCACACATAATCCCAATTAGCATGCAGACTCCCATGCAATATTACACCGATCGTGGTCGCACATATTCCCTACTTAGCATGCAGACTCCCATGCAATATTACACTGATCGTGGTCGCACATATTTCCATCTTAGCATGCAGACTCCCATGCAATATTACACCGATTGTGGTCGCACATATTCCCATCTTAGCATGCAGACTCCCATGCAATATTACACCAATCGTGGTCGCACATATTTCCATCTTAGCATGCAGACTCCCATGCAATATTACACCAATCGTGGTCGCACATATTTCCATCTTAGCATGCAGAGACATTCCTGTAATATTACGCAGGTCGTGGTCGCACATATATTCTCACTTAGCATGCAGGCTCCCCCTGTAATATTACACAATCGTGGTCACACATGCACTCAATTAGCATCCAGACTTCCATGTAATATTACACCCGGTCGTGGTCGCACATATTCTCACTTAGCATGCAGTCTCCACTGCAATATTACATGATCATGATTGCACATAATCTTATTTAGCAAGCAGGTGCCCCTTGTGATATTACACGATCGTGATCACACATATTCCTTATTTACCAAGCCTGCTGCCTTGCAATATTACACGATCATGATCGCACATAATCTTATTTAGCAAGCAGGTGCCCCTTGTGATATTACACAATCATGATCGCACATAATCTTATTTAGCAAGCAGGTGCCCCTTGTGATATTACACGATCATAATCGCACATAATCTTATTTAGCAAGCAGGTGCCCCTTGTGATATTACACGATCATAATCGCACATAATCTTATTTAGCAAGCAGGTGCCGCTTGTGACATTACACGATCATGATCACACATAATCTTATTTAGCAAGCAGGTGCCCCTTGTGATATTACACGATCATGATCGCACATAATCTTATTTAGCAAGCAGGTGCCCCTTGTGATATTACACGATCATGATCGCACATAATCTTATTTAGCAAGCAGGTGCCCCTTGCAATATTACACGATCATGATCGCACATAATCTTATTTAGCAAGCAAGCGCCCCTGTGATATTACACGATCATGATTGCACATAATCTTATTTAGCAAGCAGGTGCCCCTTGTGATATTACACGATCATGATCGCACATAATCTTATTTAGCAAGCAGGTGCCCCTTGTGATATTACACGATCGTGATCGCACATATTCCTTATTTACAAAGCCTGCTGCCTTGCAATATTACACGATCATGATTGCACATAATCTTATTTAGCAAGCAGGTGCCCCTTGTGATATTACACGATCGTGATCGCACATATTCCTTATTTACAAAGCCTGCTGCCTTGCAATATTACACGATCATGATCGCACATAATCTTATTTAGCAAGCAAGCGCCCCTGTGATATTACACACTTCATAGTAAAAATACTTGTAAACAAGGACAGATTTGTCAGCTAACAGTCCTGTTCCCCTGCCAAATACATTGTTGTTGTCACATAGCTAGAGTCGACACAAGGTCATGTGATGGCCAATTCTTTCTTCATACCTTTCCTTCTGGAAGAATGCCATCAAGCTAACAGCCATGTTTATCAAGTTAAAAATGGTGAATAATCTCCGTGTAATGAGTCATTTAATCCGTGTAATGAGTAATTTAATCCGTGTAATGAGTAATTTAATCCGTGTAATGAGTAAATTAATCAGTGTAATGAGTAATTTAATCAGTGTAATGAGTCATTTAATCCGTGTAATGAGTCATTTAATCCGTGTAATGAGTAATTTAATCAGTGTAATGAGTAATTTAATCCGTGTAATGAGTCATTTAATCCGTGTAATGAGTAATTTAATCCGTGTAATGAGTCATTTAATCCGTGTAATGAGTCATTTAATCAGTGTAATAAGTCATTTAATCCATGTAATGAGTCATTTAATCCGTGTAATGAGTCATTTAATCCGTGTAATGAGTCATTTAATCCGTATGACAAGGTGATGCGTAAAGTAGCCATCAAGCAGGGGCAGAGGCATTAACGTGCCAGAGCAGGAGTTGTCGACTCCAAGAGGGTCGCTGCAGCAACGAAGCCAGCAGCTTAGAATCCCGAATCATGTGCCGCTCACTGCTGTAGGTTCGAATTCCAATGGGGGTGACAAAATTCTTTCTGGTGAAGAATCTATCCAGGTGGCCTATGGAAGAGTGGTGGTTCTACCTGGGAGCCAGTATGTGCAGAAAATATTGTGGTATAGGGGCATCCAGGGGTTTTCCTTTCCCATTAACAGCATAAAGCAGAAGTTGTGATAGCGCAGTGGTAGCGCATTTGCTTCAGGTGCAAAAGGCCCAGAGTTTGCGCCCACTGGAGCCGTTGTGGTTCTCCCGTTAGGCAAGGCATTTAAACTCCACGCTGCCTCCTCTCTCTCTCTCTCTCTCTCTCTCTCTCTCTCTCTCTCTCTCTCTCTCTTTCTCTCCATCTGGAAAAACCCAATGTTAGTTTTCAACACTGAAGAATCATACAATCATAAAATATGCTAACCCAAATTTCATTTACATAATATTCATGAACGACTTAAACAGATCAATTACAAGCCACACATTTCTTAATTCAAAATATTCTCATTAACTAACAAGTAGTACAAAAACAGCTGAAAATCTAGACAGGAAAAAGCCAGTACATCATAAATGTTGTTCCACTTAGAGTCATTAATTTATATCTTTATATCCAATATAATACAACAAGGTTTCTATGGAGATAAATTTCAAACAGGTGTACAATGGTTTATATCACAAGGGAAGTAACTTTTCCAAACTTTATCA
>CM026402.1:56746351-56754202 GCA_014843695.1 Archivesica marissinica
ACACAATAATATATACAACACGAATAACACAATCATATATACGATATGAATAACACAATAATATATACAACACGAATAACACAATAATATATACAACATGAATAACACAATAATATATGCAACATGAATAACACAATCATATATGCAACATGAATAACACAATAATATATACAACATGAATAACACAATAATATATACATGAATAACACAATCATATATGCAACATGAATAACACAATAATATATGCAACATGAATAACACAATAATATATACAACACGAATAACACAATAATATATACAACACGAATAACACAATAATATATACAACATTAATAACACAATAATATATACAACACGAATAACACAATAATATATACAACATGAATAACACAATCATATATACAACATGAATAACACAATCATATATACAACATTAATAACACAATCATATATACAACATGAATAACACAATAATATATGCAACATGAATAACACAATAATATATGAAACATGAATAACCAACTAATTATAATATTTAATACAAATAACACAATAATGTATACAACACGAATAACACAATAATATATAATACCGATACAATCAGTGTCAGACTATCTATAAAATTACTTATATATCGGCTGACAAATGAATCATGACCGGTTTATAAAGTTTGATGCAGCAGGTCATATATAATCAACATTGAATCTTTACTATAAACCTGGCATATATAAAACGTGTGGCCTTAGGGAGGCAACTGTCATTGTATCTATTTTTAATTACAAGATACGAGGTCAAATCTTGCCTCGATACACATTCCATTTATTATTAAACAGTTGTAATATACATTAAAACGATAGCCAAGTTGCATTTCGAATTGTAAACTGTAGCAAATAGCCTGGAGCTACACGACACATTTGAAACTTCTACGGTATAATCTATTTCCACATCATAAAAGCACGAGTGATCTTAACCTCTTTCCCACATAGAGACGGCTTCTGCTTATCCGTTCTGTATCTCCAGCAATATAATAAATATAGGATCTTACACAAGTGGTGATTTCATACCATATTTTATGAAACACATTTTGATATTAACCCATTCAACCCCATGTAACTGACATGGACTGGTGCATGATACTAACCCATTCAACCCCATGTAACTGACATGGACTGGTGCATGATACTAACCCATTCAACCCCATGTAACTGACATGGACTGGTGCATGATACTAACCCATTCAACCCCATGTAACTGACATGGACTGGTGCATGATACTAACCCATTCAACCCCATGTAACTGACATGGACTGGTGCATGATACTAACCCATTCAACCCCATGTAACTGACATGGACTGGTGCATGATACTAACCCATTCAACCCCATGTAACTGACATGGACTGGTGCATGATACTAACCCATTCAACCCCATGTAACTGACATGGACTGGTGCATGATACTAACCCATTCAACCCCATGTAACTGACATGGACTGGTGCATGATACTAACCCATTCAACCCCATGTAACTGACATGGACTGGTGCATGATACTAACCCATTCAACCCCATGTAACTGACATGGACTGGTGCATGATACTAACCCATTCAACCCCATGTAACTGACATGGACTGGTGCATGATATTTTAGACCAATAAATTAATAACAAAATTACATTTGGATCAGTTCATTTACCAAAATAGGTAAAAAAAATTCTAAAAATAGTTATATTACTTGAAAAAAGTGCAGATCCTGATGAGACGGCTCGTCACGAGCAGGCTCATCTGGATCTACACTTTTTTGTAAGCCAATTTAGAGGTCTGTGGTGTTGAAAGGGTTAATTAATACTATATTGTGTTGTTTTTGTCCATTGTAAACCAGTCAACCAGGCTTACCGACATTATATTATATTGAGACCATAAGACCCACTAGCACCAGTTACCCCAGGATTATTGCCCTTGAATTATTTGCTATGTGCCCGGAATTTCTGATCAAATCAAGTTTTGGCACATTTTAAGACGTTAATGTAAGGTATTTGTTACCACAATGTGTCATGTGTCATGTGTCAATGCCCGAATGTAAACATTTTCAAATGTCTTCTTATCAGTAACCATTGGGTCTATAGCCACCATTTATGGGTAGGTGGATCTTCTGCTCAGTAACCATTGGGTCTATAGCCACCATTTATGGTCATAATACTTGAGTAGGTGGATCTTCTGCTCAGTAACCATTGAGTCTATAGCCACCATTTATGGTCATAATACTTGGGTAGGTGGATCTTCTCCTCAGTAACCATTGAGTCTATAGCCACAATTTATGGTCATAATACTTGGGTAGGTGGATCTTCTCCTCAGTAACCATTGGGTCTATAGCCACCATTTATGGTCATAATACTTGGGTAGGTGGATCTTCTCCTCAGTAACCATTGGGTCTATAGCCACCATTTATGGTCATAGTACTTGGGTAGGTGGGGGATTACATAATTGTCACGTCATTAGAGATAAGACGTAAGATGGCCCCCATCTAAAAATAGCTCAAATTCTTAAAAAATCTTCTTCTCACATACAACCAGCCACATTTTGACGTATTCTTAGCCCAATAAATTAATAAGAAAATTACCTTTGGACCAGTTCATTTATCAAAATGGGTAATTTTATCTAAAAATAGTAATAATTATTAATGGCAAAAAGTGCAGATCCTGATGAGACGGCTCGTCACGAGCCGGCTCATCTGGATCTACACTTTTTGTAAGTCTATTTAGAGGCCGGTAGTGTTGAAAGGGGGGTTAAACGAGCCTTTTGGTGAGTAAACCCAGTTTCATAAAATATGGTATGAAATCACGAGTGTAAGATCCTTTTGGTCACATTACCATGGAAACCATGGCGTGCTCGTTTTAATAAGTAACGTTGCTACTTCCATTTTGGTGCCAAGTGTCAGCAACCAGTTCATTTGTGGACAGATCTTTAAACTTTTACTTAAAATCTAAACAACTTATTTACTACCGCTTCTCACCAATGCAACCCGGGTTCGATCCTCGGACCGGGAAGTATGTGAGTTGGTACGGTGGTCGCCAGATCGGACAGGTGGGCTTTCTCCGGGTACTCCGGTTTCCTCCCACACGAATGACCACATATACGCTTTCATCCGCGCCAACGAGAGTGATTAATATAAGTTGTTAGAACTTGCTTCACAATCGTTTTGTAAAATAATTAAAAGTTTAAACTTTACTATTGAGAATTAGCAATACATGTATATAATAACGATTTCCAACCTATTTCAGTATGCAGCACATTCTAAGTAAACGAACAGTGAGCTTTAAATGAAGCTGAAGAGTATTCCAAGAATATCTGACAGAATGAAGATCATAAACAGAACATGTTTTCAAAACTGTATAGCTTGTAATTATAGTCAATGCCAAGAACTTTGAAGGCTGGCTCTACCACGCACACACGCACAAGACACAATTTTTTTTTGGCCCTATGGTCATATAGTAAGTAATGTTTATAGTAAACATGTTTATAGTAAACATTACTTACTATATGACCATAGGGCCAAAAAAAACAATTTGTGTCTTGTGTCTATAAACATTTAAGTTTAAACTTTATTTATTTTGCGACGATTGCGAAACAAGTTTTAACAACTTATATTAATCACTCTCGTTGGCGCAGATGAAAGCGTAAATATGGTCATTCGTGTGGGAGGAAACCGGAGTACCCGGAGAAAACCCACCTGTCCGATCTGGCGACCACCGTACCATTTCACATACTTCCCGGTCCGAGGATCGAACCCAGGTTGCATTGGTGAGAAGCGAGCGCGCTAACTACTGTGCTAATCGGACAGACTATAAACATTACTTACTATATGACCATAGGGCCAAAAAAAAGAGTTGTGTCTTGTGTCTGTGCCACTAATGCTAAATATCTTGTTAGCTAGAAATCTGAAAAGCCTCTTCGTATGAAAGAAACCTACTCCCCTGATGACCCCCACTCTGAACATCAGCGACATTGCTAGGAAAATGTTCCAAGATTTACCCACTATATACCTCGATCAACTACGCAGCGATTGCCGTCATGCAAGAAGTCCTCGATACCTCCAGACTAGTATCCTCAAGATGCTTGTGAGGAGAATAGCCATTTTAGAGCTACTTTCTTGGAATTGTCTAGACTTTGATTGGCTATTGTTCGTTTCCTCTCCATAACAGTTACTGTTGAACCAACCGCCCGAGGAATTGACTGGGAACAAATGTTTTGTTTGTGTGTGCTTTCTTGGTTTAAAGTCACACCCAACAGCTTAGGTCATACAGAAACTCTCCATCTATATGTGGTAAAGGAAGACACCGGGTGTCAGCAGTATTTCAAGCACGAACAGGCACCCAGGTAGAACCACCAACCTTCCGCAAGCCAGCTGGATAGCTTCCTCACAAGAAAGAGTTTGACACCCCCAGTGGGATTCGAACCTACAGCAGTGGGGAGCACATGATCTGTCAACGACCATAACCAATCGGCCACAGGTATAAATGTTAACCATAACCAATCGGCCACAGGTATAAATGTTAACCATAACCAATCGGCCACAGGTATAAATGTTAACCATAACCAATCTGCCACAGGTATAAATGTTAACCATAACCAATCTGCCACAGGTATAAATGTTAACCATAACCAATCTGCCACAGGTATAAATGTTAACCATAACAAGATAATGTTCAGAGTTCAGGTTTCAGCCAGGTCTGTTTACGGTCACAGTTACTACTTAGTTCTGTGTCAAACTAGTCTTCGAGAGTATCATTCCTGTGAAGTTTCGCGAAAATCCGGCCTGGAGTTTAGAAGATCTTGTCAGGGAAAACGTGTGCTATTCACGAATCTTCAAAGGGACATAATTGTGTGAAAAATGAACCAAGCAGATGATATATGCACAACTAGGCCGGGGAAAAGTGTGCTATTCATGAATCTTCAAAGGGACATAACTGTGTGAAAAATGAACCAAGCAGATGATATATGCACAACTAGGCCGGGGAAAAGTGTGCTATTCATGAATCTTCAAAGGGACATAACTGTGTGAAAAATGAACCAATCAGATGATATATGCACAACTAGGCCTGGTACTGATAATTCCTGTGATGTACCGGAAAATTCAAACAATGGTTGAGAAATCTTTTCCGGACAAACTTCGTGACAAACGAACGGACAGACTGACACAAAGTACAAAATCAATGACTTCTCACCTCTCTCGTAGACATAAATTAAATGGACTTGCTACGGTCTTAAATTTACACTACAAAGTAG
Organism: Archivesica marissinica; assembly: GCA_014843695.1. NCBI lineage: Eukaryota > Metazoa > Mollusca > Bivalvia > Venerida > Vesicomyidae > Archivesica > Archivesica marissinica. Next base: position 56,751,635 of record CM026402.1, read on the forward strand.
TTTCCGGGTTAAATAACTCTGGTACAACCGTGGTAACAGACAAACATACTAAAGTTCACCTACTACCTGCTGTTGCTGCTTTCATACATGTGGACCATGTCTAGAACCCAAGGGGTACACGCCCCTTTGGAAAGGGGAACAGTTATAATATGTATATAGAAACAAGGACGGAAGAGGCGAGATTTTTTATATTGTGGCGAAAACAGCTCATTTGGATCATCTCAATGTAATCAATATAGTGAATATGATAATTAATACCTGTTTGTCTATAGTCACCATGACTACCGTTCAGGGTTTTCCCTGGCTTTCTAAGAACTTTCAATTCGCCTCCTGAAACAGACAAAATATGAATATAACGGTTGCAGTGATACATGCAGCTCTCAGTTATATTAGGTTCGCTTTCCGATACTAGCCTTACGGGTTTTGGTGTTCCTATTACATGGCATATATGGTATATAAAATGTTCCACAATCAACAAGCCGACACTTTTAACATCTGTGAAAACTGACAATTTCAACAGAATTGTTTTATATATATATATATATATATATATACATGTATATAATTTTCTTCCAAATATTTGACACAGAATCGAGTATTTCGATTAATAAACAAGCGTCGTCGTATACGACGTTTGTTGACATAACAAATTTATGTAAACACGTTTCAAAATAATGTATGACACAGCACGTGTATGATGAATAAAAATGTGCCATCATTGATGACAAACCGTTTTTCTACAAATTTACTGTCAAATAACACTTTTCATACTTATTTTCGGAGTAATCTGAATTAACTTACATCTAACCGGCAGTATCACCGGGCAGTATCACCGGGCAGTATCACCGGGCAGTATCACCGGGCAGTATCACCAGGCAGTATCACCAGGCAGTATCACCAGGGACTATCACTGGGCAGTATCACCTGGCAGTATCACCTGGCAGTATCACCAGGCAGTATCACCAGGCAGTATCACCAGGCAGTATCACCAGGCACTATCACTAGGCAGTATCACTGGGCAGCATCCCCGGGCAGTATCACCGGGCAGTATCACCAGGCAGTATCACCGGGCAGTATCACTGGGCAGTATCACCAGGCTGTATCACCGGGCAGTATCACTGGGCAGTATCACCAGGCTGTATCACTGGGCAGTATCACTGGGCAGTATCACCTGGCAGTATCACCGAGCAGTATCACTGGGCAGTATCACTGGGCAGTATCACCGAGCAGTATCACTGGGCAGTATCACCAGGCTGTATCACGGGCAGTATCACTGGGCAGTATCACCAGGCTGTATCACTGGGCAGTATCACTGGGCAGTATCACCTGGCAGTATCACCGAGCAGTATCACTGGGCAGTATCACTGGGCAGTATCACCGAGCAGTATCACTGGGCAGTATCACTGGGCAGTATCACTGGGCAGTATCACTGAGAGTATCACTAGGCAGTATCACCTGGCAGTATCACCGGGCAGTATCACCGGGCAGTATCACCTGGCAGTATCACTAGGCAGTATCACCAGGCAGTATCACCAGGCAGTATCACCGAGCAGTATCACTGGGCAGTATCACCAGGCAGTATCACCAGGCAGTATCACCGGGCAGTATCACTGGGCAGTATCACCAGGCAGTATCACCGGGCAGTATCACTGGGCAGTATCACCAGGCAGTATCACTGGGCAGTATCACTGGGCAGTATCACCGGGCAGTATCACTGGGCAGTATCACTGGGCAGTATCACTGGGCAGTATCACCAGGCAGTATCACCGGGCAGTATCACTGGGCAGTATCACTGGGCAGTATCACCGGGCAGTATCACTGGGCAGTATCACTGGGCAGTATCACTAGGCAGTATCACTGGGCAGTATCACCGGGCAGTATCACTAGGCAGTATCACCGAGCAGTATCACCAGGCAGTATCACTAGGCAGTATCACCAGGCAGTATCACTGGGCAGTATCACCAGGCAGTATCACCAGGCAGTATCACCGGGCAGTATCACTGGGCAGTATCACTGGGCAGTATCACTAGGCAGTATCACCAGGCAGTATCACCGAGCAGTATCACTGGGCAGTATCACCGAGCAGTATCACTGGGCAGCTGGGCAGTATCACCGGGCAGTATCACCGGGCAGTATCACCGGGCAGTATCACCGGGCAGTATCACTGGGCAGTATCACCAGGCTGTATCACCGGGCAGTATCACTGGGCAGTATCACTGGGCAGTATCACAGGCTGTATCACTGGGCAGTATCACTGGGCAGTATCACCTGGCAGTATCACCGAGCAGTATCACTGGGCAGTATCACTGGGCAGTATCACCGAGCAGTATCACTGGGCAGTATCACCAGGCTGTATCACCGGGCAGTATCACTGGGCAGTATCACCAGGCTGTATCACTGGGCAGTATCACTGGGCAGTATCACCTGGCAGTATCACCGAGCAGTATCACTGGGCAGTATCACTGGGCAGTATCACCGAGCAGTATCACTGGGCAGTATCACTGGGCAGTATCACTGGGCAGTATCACTGAGAGTATCACTAGGCAGTATCACCTGGCAGTATCACCG
>CM026402.1:56755202-56821273 GCA_014843695.1 Archivesica marissinica
TATCACTAGGCAGTATCACTGGGCAGCATCACCGAGCAGCATCACCGGGCAGTATCACCAGGCTGTATCACCGGGCAGTATCACTGGGCAGTATCACCAGGCTGTATCACTGGGCAGTATCACTGGGCAGTATCACTGGGCAGTATCACTGGGCAGTATCACCTAGCAGTATCACCGGGCAGTATCACCGGGCAGTATCACCTGACAGTATCACTAGGCAGTATCACCAGGCAGTATCACCAGGCAGTATCACCGAGCAGTATCACTAGGCAGTATCACCAGGCAGTATCACCAGGCAGTATCACCGAGCAGTATCACTGGGCAGTATCACCAGGCAGTATCACCGGGCAGTATCACTGGGCAGTATCACCAGGCAGTATCACCGGGCAGTATCACTGGGCAGTATCACTGGGCAGTATCACCAGGCAGTATCACCGGGCAGTATCACTGGGCAGTATCACTGGGCAGTATCACTGGGCAGTATCACCAGGCAGTATCACGGGCAGTATCACTGGGCAGTATCACTGGGCAGTATCACCGGGCAGTATCACTGGGCAGTATCACTGGGCAGTATCACTAGGCAGTATCACTGGGCAGTATCACCGGGCAGTATCACTAGGCAGTATCACCGAGCAGTATCACCAGGCAGTATCACTAGGCAGTATCACCAGGCAGTATCACTGGGCAGTATCACCAGGCAGTATCACCAGGCAGTATCACCGGGCAGTATCACTGGGCAGTATCACTGGGCAGTATCACTAGGCAGTATCACCAGGCAGTATCACCGAGCAGTATCACTGGGCAGTATCACCAAGCAGTATCACTGGGCAGCTGGGCAGTATCACCGGGCAGTATCACCGGGCAGTATCACCGGGCAGTATCACCGGGCAGTATCACGGGCAGTATCACTGGGCAGTATCACCAGGCTGTATCACCGGGCAGTATCACTGGGCAGTATCACCAGGCTGTATCACTGGGCAGTATCACTGGGCAGTATCACCTGGCAGTATCACCGAGCAGTATCACTGGGCAGTATCACTGGGCAGTATCACCGAGCAGTATCACTGGGCAGTATCACCAGGCTGTATCACCGGGCAGTATCACTGGGCAGTATCACCAGGCTGTATCACTGGGCAGTATCACTGGGCAGTATCACCTGGCAGTATCACCGAGCAGTATCACTGGGCAGTATCACTGGGCAGTATCACCGAGCAGTATCACTGGGCAGTATCACTGGGCAGTATCACTGGGCAGTATCACTGAGAGTATCACTAGGCAGTATCACCTGGCAGTATCACCGAGCAGTATCACTGGGCAGTATCACTGGGCAGCTGGGCAGTATCACCGGGCAGTATCACCGGGCAGTATCACCGGGCAGTATCACCTGGCAGTATCACTAGGCAGTATCACCAGGCAGTATCACCAGGCAGTATCACCGAGCAGTATCACTGGGCAGTATCACCAGGCAGTATCACCGGGCAGTATCACTGGGCAGTATCACCAGGCAGTATCACTGGGCAGTATCATGGGCAGTATCACCAGGCAGTATCACCGGGCAGTATCACTGGGCAGTATCACTGGGCAGTATCACCGGGCAGTATCACTGGGCAGTATCACTGGGCAGTATCACTAGGCAGTATCACTGGGCAGTATCACCGGGCAGTATCACTAGGCAGTATCACCGAGCAGTATCACCAGGCAGTATCACTAGGCAGTATCACCAGGCAGTATCACTGGGCAGTATCACCAGGCAGTATCACCAGGCAGTATCACCGGGCAGTATCACTGGGCAGTATCACTGGGCAGTATCACTAGGCAGTATCACCAGGCAGTATCACCGAGCAGTATCACTGGGCAGTATCACTAGGCAGTATCACTGGGCAGTATCACCGAGCAGTATCACTGGGCAGCTGGGCAGTATCACCGGGCAGTATCACCGGGCAGTATCACCGGGCAGTATCACCGGGCAGTATCACCAGGCAGTATCACCGAGCTGTATCACCAGGCACAGGGCAGTATCACAGAGCAGTATCACCAGGGACTATCACCTTGCAGTATCACCATGGTTACCTCCATTGTATAAGTAACACATTGGCTAGGAGATTGTAATTAATCAAGTACAGAACATAATGTTCTCATATAAAAAAAACCCACTCTATTAATTTTGTTTCTAGAAGGTGAAATGTTTATTTAATTAACCTTGTCAGTACGCACATATAGGCGAGCAGAAGTAAAAATGTACTACTCAAAATTGATAATTTCGTACATTTACACATATGATTGAACCCTTTCAACACCACAGGCCTCTAAATAGGCTTACAAAAAGTGTAGATCCAGATGAGCCGGCTCATGACAAGCCGTCTCATCAGGATCTGCACTTTTTGCCAGTAATATTACTAAATTTAGAGAAAAATTACCCATTTTGATAAATGAACTGGTCCAAATGTAATTTTCTTATTCTTATTAATTTATTGGTCTAAAAATATGGGGTTTGAATGGGTTAATATAATACTCTGGTCTTTTGAAAGCAGTCCAATAATAATGGACTGCTAGTACAAAGGTATGACGTCACGACGATGTTTTAATCAGGAATAAAGACAATTTACAGAAATGTCCAAATGCTAAGAATATATCAAAACACCATTCATAAATCCGGAAACATCAGCTTTCACAACATGCCTAATAACCCTTTGCCTGCCGAGTAAATAAAATCACATTTGTAATCAACATAGATCCAGATCACGCTGCGTCTGATCAGGATATATGTTGTTTGCTATTCAGCCAAATGTTTTTGCTCCACTATCCGAATACCTGAATGTGCCGTCTGATCTAGCTCTATGCTGTTTGCAAAAGTGATTTTATCTGCCGCTAGCATGCAAAGGGTTATAGATCTATTTTCAACGTCACGAGTTACTATATCCATCCGCCCACAGTAAACAGGCAATATCATCTACTAATACTGCACACATATATATATAGTACTTACTGTACATGCATAGTAGCTTGATTACACATGATATATGACATGTGTATAGCAATATAAATTTATAACTGTTGATAGTGAAGATGCACTGCACTGATTTCTCACAGTACTTGTGTAAATCCTGAATAATTGCTCTCCACAAATAAATTAGGTCACATTATGTCACTAAACGCAAAGTGTGATTGTTCTTGTCATTGACATAAGATAGACATCAAACATGTGTAGCAGCAGTCTGCGTCTTACTTACTGTCTACAGGCTCTCTCTTTATTATAATTTTACATAACAAATAACAAAATCACCCCAGATGGATGGATCTGTAGTCTAGTGATAACAAGCTGGACTGGTAATCCAGGGATCGCAGGTTCGATCCTCCCGTCTGACTAATAAAATTAACAGTCTTTCAGATGGGACGTTAAATCGAGGTCTCGTGTCGGTGCTTTACACCGTGCATGTAAAAGAACCAGAGGAGACTCTGGAATGGGTCTCTGTCTGTATCATTGCACTATCCTCCAAAATCTAAAATGACGATCTAGGATTATTCCTCAACAATCGAAACCTGATCCGTGAAGTTACTAGAAATTAATCTCTTGCAAAGTCTAATTTTCAAAATGGCCACCAAGATGGCTGCCAACGTATTTGTAAAAACAGTATAAATGCAGCAATTACGTTAATGATAAACATATTCACAAGTTATTGATTAATATGTTCATGGTTTTCAAAATCACAGTCTCATTAAATTAAGAATATAACTACCAGTAATGTTATGGATTGATTATATAAATGTAAGCCAGGTTTGTATAACCCAAATGCCACAATGAACACTTGCTAACATATCTCAACACTCTATATATGTCTATGTATGCTACTACGGCACACTAATTACATCAACAGATCTAACGATGAACAATTTAATTGCCCATATAAATTATAAGGTCATAATAAAAAATGTGTTTCTTTCCCATTTCCCGACCAACCCGCCGCCAAAATCGACCCAAGTCAAATATTTGTATTGGCCTTTTTCTAAAAAATATTTAAATCTCAACATATGAAATCTAGTCATCAATCTAGTCATCTAGTCATCAATCTAGTCATCATTCTAGTCATCAATCTAGTCATCTAGTCATCAATCTAGTCATCAATCTAGTCATCTAGTCATCAATCTAGTCATCAATCTAGTCATCATTCTAGTCATCAATCTAGTCATCTAGTCATCAATCTAGTCATCATTATAGTCATCAATCTATTCATCAATCTAGTCATCAATCTAGTCATCAATCTATTCATCAATCTATTCATCAATCTAATCATCATTCTAGTCATCAATCTATTCATCAATCTAGTCATCTATTCATCAATCTAGTCATCATTCTAGTCATCAATCTAGTCATCATTCTAGTCATCAATCTAGTCATCATTCTAGTCATCTAGTCATCAATCTAGTCATCAATCTAGTCATCATTCTAGTCATCAATCTAGTCATCTAGTCATCAATCTAGTCATCATTCTAGTCATCAATCTAGTCATCAATCTAGTCATCAATCTAGTCATCTAGTCATCAATCTAGTCATCTAGTCATCAATCTAGTCATCATTCTATTCATCAATCTAGTCATCAATCTAGTCATCAATCTAGTCATCATTCTAGTCATCAATCTAGTCATCAATCTAGTCATCATTCTAGTCATCAATCTAGTCATCAATCTAGTCATCTATCTAATCATCAATCTATTCATCTATTAGTCATCAATCTGTCATATCATCAATCTAGTCATCATTCTATTCATCAATTAGTCATCAATCTAGTCATCAATCTAGTCATCATTAGTCATCAATCTAGTCATCAATCTAGTCATCATTCTAGTCATCAATCTAGTCATCAATCTAGTCATCTATCTAATCATCAATCTATTCATCAATCTAGTCATCATTCTAGTCATCAATCTAGTCATCTATTCATCAATCTAGTCATCTAGTCATCAATCTAGTCATCATTCTAGTCATCAATCTAGTCATCAATCTAGTCATCATTTTATGATATATATCATCATATATCTCACTTAAAGATTTGTTCGTACAGAAACCGTTGGGTTGTTTCTTAACCCTTTCAACACCACAGACCTCTAAATAGGCTTACAAAAAGTGTAGATCCAGATGAGCCGGCTCGTGATGAGCCGTCTCATCAGGATCTGCACTTTTTGCCAGTAATATGACTATTTTTAGACATAATTACCCATTTTGATAAATGAACTTGTCCAAATGTGATTTTCTGATTCATTTATTGGTTTATGAATATCATGGACCAGTCCATGTGAGTTACTTGGTGTTGAATGGGTTAATATTATACTGACGATATCATCATTTGGTATTATACGGTTTATTATTTGCAATAAAGTGAACGAGCAAAGAAAGAGCAGCGGAAAAGTTAGTGACCCAAAGTGGGACACGAACCCACGACCTCCCGAACACTAGTCGAACAGCTCTACCAACTGAGCTAGCCGGGCCACTGTTCTACCCACGCCAGAATACACAACAGCAACACACTATACAAGCCTAGTAAATTATTAATTAACATAAGCCTCATTATTTCAAGAATGTAATGTGAAAGGAGAGAATCAAAAGTTTTTTGACAATTTTTTTACTGGTCTTAATTAGACGCAGAAGCACTTTAATGTGCACACAAATGAAGCAATTATGTCCACCATTAATTAACCATAAAAGCTGGTATAGACAAAGTGGAAGCTGTTAATGAGTGATGTTGATTTATAGATGACACAATTAAGCCATCAGAAAAGCACATTAAAACAGCATCAGGTGATTTGGCTCCAAACCTATTATCTAGTCTCTTCATTCAACATTTCACAAACACTCATATTGTTTATACAGATTTATTTTTGCTCGATTACAAAACAAGTTCTTAAAACATTAGTAAATCTCTCTAGAAACCTTGAGGGAGAGGCAATGTGGAATATAAGTGCTTTGCATGCCTAAGGGTACAAGCGTAACGACTACAGCTGGGCGCAAACTCCGGACCTCTCGCACCTGTTACCACTGCGCTATCATGACTTCCACTCATATATACAGCAGTACCATTCTAAAGCAGACACCGTTTGGGCCTGGATTATAAATAATTCTGGTTCCCAGACGTTTCTGGTTTTGAAGGACTATAGATTCCCCTTGTAAGAAATTTTGGTTTTACATTCCTCCATTGGGACTGAATTCAAATTCTTGTTTGTTTGTTTTTGGGGTGTAAAGTCACACAATCAGCTTAGGTCCTACAGCGACTCTCCAGCTATTATTGGTGGAGGATGACCTAGGTGCCCCTCCGAGCAGTATTCGAGCCACGGTCGGGCTCCCAGGTAGAACAACTGACCTTCTGCAAACTAGTTGGATAGCTTCCTCATATGAAATCATTCACCATTGATTTGATTTGAACAACTGTAAACCCATTCAACACCAAGTAACTCACATGGACTGGTCCATGATATTCATAAACCAATAAATGAATCAGAAAATCACATTTGGACAAGTTCATTTATCAAAATGGGTAATTATGTCTAAAAATAGTCATATCACTGGCAAAAAGTGCAGATCCTGATGAGACGGCTCGTCACGAGCCGGCTCATCTGGATCTACACTTTTTGTAAGCCTATTTAGAGGTCTGTGGTGTTGAAAGGGTTAACCACTGGGGCCACAGAGACCCGGAGATAAAAATTGTAGCTAACAGTTGGTTTTCATTATAAGGATTCGAACCTACAGCGGTGAGGGGGCAAGTGATTTGAAGTCAACGACCTTAACCACTGGGGCCACAGAGACCACCTTGGATAGAAATTGTAGCTAACAGTTGGTTTTCATTATAAGGATTCGAACCTACAGCGGTGAGGGGGCAAGTGATTTGAAGTCAACGACCTTAACCACTGGGGCCACGGAGACCACCCTGGATAAAAATTCTAGCTAACAGCTGGTTTTCATTATAAGGATTCGAACCTACAGCGGTGAGGGGCAAGTGATTTGAAGTCAACGACCTTAACCACTGGGGTCACGGAGACCCCCCTTGGATAGAAATTGTAGCTAACAGCTGGTTTTCATTATAAGGATTCGAACCAACAGCGGTGAGGGGCAAGTGATTTGAAGTCAACGACCGTAACCACTGGGGCCACAGAGACCACCCTGGATAAAAATTGTAGCTAACAGTTGGTTTTCATTATAAGGATTCGAACCTACAGCGGTGAGGGGGAAAGTGATTTGAAGTCAACGACCTTAACCACTGGGGCCACAGAGACCACCCTGGATAAAAATTGTAGCTAACAGTTGGTTTTCATTATAACTACCATTTGTGATGGATTACATATAGCCTTTTTCACAGGTGATCAAACACTTGTATGGAACAATAACATAAAACTGATATGACCTGTAGCAGAACTAGCATTCATCAACCGCCTCTTTACACATTCTCTTGGCCAACAGGATGATAACTACGATAACTAGCATAACTACACGTGTAACAATACACACACCGATGCTGCTGCTGCCAGTGGGTATTTACCTTGGCATCAATCAATTTGATGATGTATTAGCAGGTATGATTGTCAGCTCTTAATTAGACTAGCTGAGTTGGGCAACATTGTAATTGGTTGGCAGTAACTTGTAAACACCACTTGAACAGCACTGTAATTGGTTGGCAGTAACTTGTAAACAGACTTGAACAGCACTGTAATTGGTTGGCAGTAACTTGCAAACAGACTTGAACAGCACTGTAATTGGTTGGCAGTAACTTGTAAACAGATATGAACAGCACTGTAATTGATTGGCAGTAACTTGTAAACAGACTTGAACAGCACTGTAATTGGTTGGCAGTAACTTGTAAACAGATATGAACAGCACTGTAATTGGTTGGCAGTAACTTGTAAACAGACTTGAACAGCACTGTAATTGGTTGGCAGTAACTTGTAAACAGACTTGAACAGCACTGTAATTGGTTGGCAGTAACTTGTAAACAGATATGAACAGCACTGTAATTGATTGGCAGTAACTTGTAAACAGACTTGAACAGCACTGTAATTGATTGGCAGTAACTTGTAAACAGACTTGAACAGCACTGTAATTGGTTGGCAGTAACTTGTAACAGATATGAACAGCACTGTAATTGATTGGCAGTAACTTGTAAACAGATATGAACAACACTGTAATTGGTTGGCAGTAACTTGTAAACAGACTTGAACAGCACTGTAATTGGTTGGCAGTAACTTGTAAACAAACTTGAACAGCACTGTAATTGGTTGGCAGTAACTTGTAAACAGACTTGAACAGCACTGTAATTGTAGAACAGCACTGAACTTGTAAACAGACTTGTACACCGGTGTATTTGGCAGTAAATCAATTGTGAACAGACTTGTACACCACTGTATTTGGCAGTAAATCAATTGTAAACAGACTTGTACACCACTCACTGTAAGTGACAGTAAATTGTAAACAGACTTGTACACCACTCACTGTAAGTGACAGTAAATTGTAAACAGACGTGTACACCACTCACTGTAAGTGACAGTAAATTGTAAACAGTTATGTACACCACTCACTGTAAGTGACAGTAAATTGTAAACATACTTGTACACCACTCACTGTAAGTGACAGTAAATTGTAAACAGACGTGTACACCACTCACTGTAAGTGATAGTAAATTGTAAACAGACTTGTACACCACTCACTGTAAGTGACAGTAAATTGTAAACATACTTGTACACCACTCACTGTAAGTGATAGTAAATTGTAAACAGACTTGTACACCACTCACTGTAAGTGACAGTAAATTGTAAACAGACTTGTACACCACTCACTGTAAGTGATAGTAAATTGTAAACAGACTTGTACACCACTCACTGTAAGTGATAGTAAATTGTAAACAGACTTGTACACCACTCACTGTAAGTGACAGTAAATTGTAAACATACTTGTACACCACTCACTGTAAGTGATAGTAAATTGTAAACAGACTTGTACACCACTCACTGTAAGTGACAGTAAATTGTAAACAGACTTGTACACCACTCACTGTAAGTGATAGTAAATTGTAAACAGACTTGTACACCACTCACTGTAAGTGATAGTAAATTGTAAACAGACTTGTACACCACTCACTGTAAGTGACAGTAAATTGTAAACATACTTGTACACCACTCACTGTAAGTGACAGTAAATTGTGAACAGACTTGTACACCACTACCACTCACTGTAAGTGACAGTAAATTGTAAACAGACTTGTACACCACTCACTGTAAGTGATAGTAAATTGTGAACAGACTTGTACACCACTCACTGTAAGTGACAGTAAATTGTGAACAGACTTGTACACCACTCACTGTAAGTGACAGTAAATACCACTCACTGTAAGTGACAGTAAATTGTGAACAGACTTGTACACCACTCACTGTAAGTGATAGTAAATTGTGAACAGACTTGTACACCACTCACTGTAAGTGACAGTAAATTGTGAACAGACCTGTACACCACTCACTGTCAGTGACAGTAAATACCACTCACTGTAAGTGACAGTAAATTGTAAACAGACTTGTACACTGCTGTAAATACTTGTAAACAGACTTGTACGCCACTGTAAGTGACAGTAAATTGTAAACAGACTTTTACACACTTTTAAAGACTTGTTTGTTCTGCAACAGCCAAATAATAAATCAAATATTGTCATTTTCTGACACACAGTATAAGCTATAGCCATTTTCTTATCCAGAAACAGGGGAGACTCATAAACAACAGTGCATATGTTTCTAGTTTACTCAACAAGGCACAGCCATTTAATAATACTAACATGTGCCACATTTTCATTTTAGATCTACAATATGAACAAAAACACTAATTTTGTCAACAAGAAACAATCATGAAATATCACTTCACTTGGATAACATGATCAGGGTCGTAACTAATGGTGTTAGAACTTTTTTATACATATGGAAATTTGTATACACATGTATATGTAAAACTGACTGAAACGTTTACCCGTACGTAACCTGTCGAATAAATTGGACGGAATGTGCAAACAACATAGATCAAGATCAGCTGCGGTTTAACGCCGCTTTTGATCAGGATCTATGTTGTTTGCTATTCAGCCAAGTGTTTTAGTTCCGAATAGCAGGTTACGGGTTAATAGGCAGCAGTGTGATAGGATATATCCCGTGACCTTTAGTACACCAACATGTCAGGACATACTCATGAGTTGTATGCAATAATTTGACAGAAACAATTAGAAGTATATATATAATTAGGTCGGACATGATAATTTGGTCGGACATGATAATTAGGTCTGACAGGATAATTAGGTCGGACAGGATAATTAGGTCGGACAGGATAATTAGGTCTGACAGGATAATTAGGTCAGACAGGATAATTAGGTCGGACAGGATAATTAGGTCGGAAATTATCATTTGGTCGGACATGATAATTAGGTCGGACAGGATAATTAGGTCGGACAGGATCATTATGTCGGACAGGATATTATTAATTGTTACTCTACATCATCTTCAGATGAATTATAATGCACTCCCATCATTATATCCACATTATTTATCATGTCATATTGTTCTCTATAAATAAACTGTTTCCACATTATTTATCATGTCATATTGTTCTCTATAAATAAACTGCATCCACACTATTTATCATGTCATATTGTTCTCTATAAATAAACTGCATCCACACTATTTATCATGTCATATTGTTCTCTATAAATAAACTGCATCCACACTATTTATCATGTCATATTGTTCTCTATAAATAAACTGTTTCCACATTATTTATCATGTCATATTGTTCTCTATAAATAAACTGTATCCACATTATTTATCATGTCATATTGTTCTCTATAAATAAACTGTTTCCACATTATTTATCATGTCATATTGTTCTCTATAAATAAACTGTTTCCACATTATTTATCATGTCATATTGTTCTCTATAAATAAACTGTATCCACATTATTTATCATGTCATATTGTTCTCTATAAATAAACTGTTTCCACATTATTTATCATGTCATATTGTTCTCTATAAATAAACTGCATCCACACTATTTATCATGTCATATTGTTCTCTATAAATAAACTGTTTCCACATTATTTATCATGTCATATTGTTCTCTATAAATAAACTGCATCCACATTATTTATCATGTCCTATTGTTCTCTATAAATAAACTGCATCCACATTATTTATCATGTCCTATTGTTCTCTATAAATAAACTGCATCCACATTATTTATCATGTCATATTGTTCTCTATAAATAAACTATTTCCACATTATTTATCATGTCCTATTGTTCTCTATAAATAAACCGTTTCTTTAGTTTATTAGCATGATTATATTTAGAATACACGATTCGATCTTTGTATATAACAGTTCCGGCAGTATAATTATGTTGTTCATTTAGTAGTTAGATGTCTACACGAGCCACACCTCTGAAGAGATTAGAGAATTTAGACGTTAGGATAGTGCAGTGATACAGACAGCGTACTTATTTCATAGGTTCCTCTGCAGCACAACATCTAGACTTTCAAAATATGCATAATTAAGTTATACGAGTATTTGTCTCATCGGCGTTCACTAAGCAGTCTCCCTTTCCAGCAGCTAGTGGTGATGGCGCCGTTAACAATTACATATCTGTAAAATATAATGCTTTAATAACTTGCATACTGTTTCTAGGGGTTGTTCCCTTTTACCCCCCGACCGTAACAAGTTCCACCTCCGAAGAGTGACCTTGAACCTGAATTTTGGCCAAAAATAGTAATATTTCAGAAATTATTGATGCGTAAAAGAAACCTCAAAACATTACCATTTCTCCAAAACTGTCGCATACATATCCGATTACTCGTTCTATTCGCACACAAATACAATAGTGACCTTAATCTTTGGCGAAAAATAGTCGGATTTCAGAAATTATGCGTAAAATAAAACTGTAACACTATCATAATAATCTGTAACACAGTTGTACCCACATTTCGGTGGGATAAGCCCGCATAAACCCACCTTTTGGTGGGATAAACCGACCTTTCGTGGGATATACCCACATAAAAACACCTTTTGGTGGATAAACCCACAGAAACCGACCTTTCGGTGGGATAAACTGACCTTTTGGTGGAATAAACCCACATAAACCGACCTTTCGGTGGAATAAACCCACATAAACCGACCTTTCGGTGGGATAAACTGACCATTCAGTGGAATAAACCCACATAAACCGACCTTTCGGTGGAATAAACCCACATAAACCGACCTTTCGGTGGGATAAACTGACCTTTCGGTGGAATAAACCAACATAAACCGACCTTTCGGTGGGATAAACCGACCTTTCGTGGAATAAACCCACATAAACCGACCGTTCGGTGGAATAAACCCACATAAACCGACCTTTCAGTGGAATAAACCCACAAAAACTGACCTTTCGGTGGGATAAACCAACCTTTTGGTGGGATATTTCGGTGGGATAAACCCACCTTTTGGTGGGATAAACCCACATTTCTTAAGGTTAATCAAGTTATTTATCAGCAATATAAAAAACAAAAGCTTATTGTCTTCAAGAATCAAAATAATAGAAGACGTGTTGTTACGTTGCCCTGTTCAACAGACATGTTTTATTTCGTTGAACTAACACTAAAACAGTTATTCGCTTGTGGCGAGACTCCCTTGGGACAGTTGCCTTGTTGTTGACTCTGTCATTTATATATGTTATAGGAAATAGGGAAATAGGCCCTCAGATGCGGGAGATTATTTCTCTCAAATTCTTCTCTAGCACCAGTCCTCTCAAATTCTTCTCTAGCACCAGTCCTCTCAAATTCTTCTCTAGCACCAGTCCTTCTCTCAAATTCTTCTCTAGCACCAGTCCTCTCAAATTCTTCTCTAACACCAGTCCTTCTCTCATATTCTTCTCTAGCACCAGTCCTCTCAAATTCTTCTCTAACACCAGTCCTTCTCTCAAATTCTTCTCTAGCACCAGTCCTTCTCTCATATTCTTCTCTAGCACCAGTCCTTCTCTCAATTTCTTCTAAATGACCGTATACATGCAGAACCAGTACTAGACGACCGCATACATGCAGAACCAGTACTAGATGACCGCATACATGCAGAACCAGTACTAGATGACCGCATACATACAGAACCAGTACTAGATGACCACATACATACAGAACCAGTACTAGATGACCACATACATACAGAACCAGTACTAGATGACCACATACATACAGAACCAGTACTAGATGACCACATACATACAGAACCAGTACTAGATGACCGCATACATGCAGAACCAGTACTAGATGACCGCATACATGCAGAACCAGTACTAGATGACCGCATACATACAGAACCAGTACTAGATGACCACATACATACAGAACCAGTACTAGATGACCACATACATACAGAACCAGTACTAGATGACCACATACATACAGAACCAGTACTAGATGACCGCATACATACAGAACCAGTACTAGATGACCACATACATACAGCACCAGTACTAGATGACCACATACATACATACAGAACCAGTACTAGATGACCACATACATACAGAACCAGTACTAGATGACCGTATACATACAGAACCAGTACTAGATGACCACATACATACAGAACCAGTACTAGATGACCGCATACATACAGAACCAGTACTAGATGACCATATACATACAGAACCAGTACTAGATGACCGTATACATACAGCACCAGTACTAGATGACCACATACATACAGAACCAGTACTAGATGACCGTATACATACAGAACCAGTACTAGACAACCACATACATGCAGAACCAGTACTAGACAACCACATACATACAGAACCAGTACTAGATGACCACATACATACAGAACCAGTACTAGATGACCATATACATACAGAACCAGTACTAGATGACCACATACATACAGAACCAGTACTAGATGACCATATACATACAGAACCAGTACTAGATGACCACATACATACAGAACCAGTACTAGATGACAGTATAGATACAGAACCAGTACTAGATGACCATATACATACAGAACCAGTACTAGATGACCATATACATACAGAACCAGTACTAGATGACCACATACATACAGAACCAGTACTAGACGACCGCATACATACAGAACCAGTACTAGATGACCGTATACATGCAGAACCAGTACTAGATGACCGCATACGTACAGAACCAGTACTAGATGACCACATACATGCAGAACCAGTACTAGATGACCACATACATACAGAACCAGTACTAGATGACCGCATACGTACAGAACCAGTACTAGATGACCACATACATACAGAACCAGTACTAGATGACCGCATACATACAGAACCAGTACTAGATGACCGCATACATACAGAACCAGTACTAGATGACCGCATACATACAGAACCAGTACTAGATGACCATATACATACAGAACCAGTACTAGATGACCACATACATACAGAACAAGTACTAGATGACCGTATACATACAGAACTAGTACTAGATGACCACATACATACAGAACCAGTACTAGATGACCACATACATACAGAACCAGTACTAGATGACCGTATACATACAGAACCAGTACTAGATGACCGTATACATACAGAACCAGTACTAGATGACCACATACATACATACAGAACCAGTACTAGCTGACCACATACATACAGAACCAGTACTAGATGACCACATACATACAGAACCAGTACTAGATGACCACATACATACAGAACTAGTACTAGATGACCGTATACATACAGAACCAGTACTAGATGACCACATACATACAGAAGCAGTACTAGATGACCACATACATACAGAACCAGTACTAGATGACCACATACATACAGAACCAGTACTAGATGACCGCATACATGCAGAACCAGTACTAGATGACCGTATACATACAGAACCAGTACTAGATGACCACGTACATACAGAACCAGTACTAGATGACCACATACATACAGAACCAGTACTAGATGACCACATACATACATACAGAACCAGTACTAGATGACCACATACATACAGAACCAGTACTAGATGACCACATACATACATACAGAACCAGTACTAGATGACCACATACATACAGAAGCAGTACTAGATGACCACATACATACAGAACCAGTACTAGATGACCACATACATACAGAACTAGTACTAGATGACCGTATACATACAGAACCAGTACTAGATGACCACATACATACAGAAGCAGTACGAGATGACCACATACATACAGAACCAGTACTAGATGACCACATACATACAGAACCAGTACTAGATGACCGCATACATGCAGAACCAGTACTAGATGACCATATACATACAGAACCAGTACTAGATGACCACATACATACAGAACCAGTACTAGATGACCACATACATACAGAACCAGTACTAGATGACCACATACATACAGAATCAGTACTAGATGACCACATACATACAGAACCAGTACTAGATGACCACATACATACAGAACCAGTACTAGATGACCGCATACATGCAGAACCAGTACTAGATGACCGTATACATACAGAACCAGTACTAGATGACCACATACATACAGAAGCAGTACTAGATGACCACATACATACAGAACCAGTACTAGATGACCACATACGTACAGAACCAGTACTAGATGACTGCATACATACAGAACCAGTACTAGATGACCACATACATACAGAACCAGTACTAGATGACCACATACATACAGAACCAGTACTAGATGACCACATACATACAGAACCAGTACTAGATGACCACATACATACATACATACAGAACCAGTACTAGATGACCATATACATACATACATACAGAACAAGTACTAGATGACCGTATACATACAGAACCAGTACTAGATGACCACATACATACATACATACAGAACCAGTACTAGATGACCATATACATACAGAACCAGTACTAGATGACCACATACATACAGAACCAGTACTAGATGACCACATACGTACAGAACCAGTACTAGATGACCGTATACATACAGAACCAGTACTAGATGACCACATACATACAGAACCAGTACTAGATGACCACATACATACAGAACCAGTACTAGATGACCACATACATACAGAACCAGTACTAGATGACCGTATACATACAGAACCAGTACTGGATGACCACATACATACATACATACAGAACCAATGAATGAATGAATGGTGTTTTACGGCGCATCGACATCTAGGGTCATGTAGCGCGCATTAAAGTTATGTTTATTGTCGAGTGTATGAAATAAAATTCTATATAAGTATATGCATTACGTAAAAATTAATACTAAGAAGTTATAAAGACGTAAGATTAATTACAGGTAATATATGAATGAATGATTACTACAAAGGCATGATTAACAATTGATATACATACAGAACCAGTACTAGATGACCACATACATACAGAACCAGTACTAGATGACCGTATACATACAGAACCAGTACTGGATGACAACATACATACAGAACCAGTACTAGATGACCACATACATACAGAACCAGTACTAGATGACCGTATACATACAGAACCAGTACTAGATGACCGTATACATACAGAACCAGTACTAGATGACCGTATACATACAGAACCAGTACTAGATGACCGTATACATACAGAACCAGTACTAGATGACCATATACATACAGAACCAGTACTAGATGACCGCATACATACAGAACCAGTACTAGATGACCACATACATACAGAACCAGTACTAGATGACCGTATACATACAGAACCAGTACTAGATGACCGTATACATACAGAACCAGTACTAGATGACCGTATACATACAGAACCAGTACTAGATGACCGTATACATACAGAACCAGTACTAGATGACCATATACATACAGAACCAGTACTAGATGACCGTATACATACAGAACCAGTACTAGATGACCACATACATACAGAACCCGTACTAGATGACCGTATACATGCAGAACCAGTACTAGATGACCGTATACATACAGAACCAGTACTAGATGACCGCATACATACAGAACCAGTACTAGATGACCGTATACATACAGAACCAGTACTAGATGACCGTATACATACAGAACCAGTACTAGATGACCGTATACATACAGAACCAGTACTAGATGACCGTATACATACAGAACCAGTACTAGATGACCACATACATACAGAACCATTACTAGATGACCGCATACATACAGAACCAGTACTAGATGACCACATACATACAGCACCAGTACTAGATGACCGCATACATACAGCACCAGCATACGGTTTGTTTGTTTGTGTGATGCTATGTTTGAATGAGTTTATGTTTTCATAAGGTTATGTTTGCATGAGGTTATGTTTGCATGAGGTTATGGTTGCATGAGGTTATGTTTGCATGAGGTTATGTTTGCATGAGGTTATGTTTGCATGAGGTTATGTTTGCATGAGGTTATGTTTGCATGAGGTTATGTTTACATAAGTTATGTTTGCATGAGGTTATGTTTACATAAGTTATATTTGCACGAGGTTATGCTTGCATGAGGTTATGTTTACATAAGTTATATTTGCACGAGGTTATGTTTGCATGGGGTTATACTTGCATGATGTTATGATTGCATAAGGTTTATATTTGGATGAAGTTATGTTTGCGCAAGGTTATGAAGGTTATGTTTGTGCAAGGTTATGTTTGTATCAGATTTATGTTTGCACAAGGTTATATGTCAACCATCTGCCTGGTACTATACAATGACCTTAGACAATGACAATGACCTATTACAATAAAACATTGTCAAATTAGTTGAACATTTACTCTGCCTGCCCCGATGCTCTGCGGTCACCAACAAATCATCAACCACCAAATCATCAACCACCAAATTCATCAACCACCCAACCACCAAATTCATCAACCACCAAATTCATCAACCACCAAATCATCAACCACCAAATTCATCAACCACCAAATTCATCAACCACCAAATCATCAACCACCAAATTCATCAACCACCAAACCACCAAATCATCAACCACCAAATTCATCAACCACCAAATCATCAACCACCAAACCACCAAATCATCAACCACCAAATCATCAACCACCAAATCATCAACCACCAAACCACCAAATCATCAAACCACCAAATCATCAACCACCAAATCATCAACCACCAAATCATCAACCACCAAACCACCAAATCATCAACCACCAAATCATCAACCACCAAATCATCAACCACCAAATCAAAATCATCAACCACCCAACCATGTGACCTAAAAATAAGTTAAACCTTTATATTAATTGGCAAACCAGATTTGTTCACATTGTTTCTTCAGTAATTACCATAAAAAAAACAAATCAAGTACAAACATATAACAATTACCTAGATTTCGAGTAATTCCGTACAAAAACAAAAAGGTGAATAGAGAACTTCCCACAGAATAATTATTCCACCACAGTTCTACACACACACTTGCAACACTTTCCAGAAAGTTTCCCCAGTTGGTATAACAATCTTCCCAACTTCACACATTTACAGCTAAGAAGGTCATAGAACATCTAAGTGTGTACAGCATCACAATACTGACTAACCAGCAATTCTCACACTCCATAATACCATCTTCCAGCCTACTAGCTATTACAAATTGGAAATAAACTCACCACTCAAAAACCCCCAAGTCTCACTTCATTAACTGAATGAGAGAACAAGGCAGTTAAATTCAATTGAAAGCATTGCTTTATTGTAAATAATGATTTTCCATTGTTTATAGGACTGAAAGCTGACAAATGAGGAAGGTTTAATTACATCTATGTATAAACACACAGGAGTTTGAATTGTCAAGAAAACATAAATTTATATTTCGGGTTTTACGCCTGCATCAGCACCATTTTTGGGCTATATCGCCGGCGCCGACGGGCAGTTTACCTAACAACACCTTTCCTGGGCAGGCTCCAGCGGTTAACCAATAATTGGGTGCACCAACCTCCGTAAGAAACTGCCAACTTTTTCATATAAATGAAACACGGTCTGAGCGGGGCTCGAACCCGTGACCATCAGTGATGATAGGTTACAGTGGTATACAAGTCAGCGACCTTAACCACTCGACTACAGAGGCAGACAGAAAACATAAAAACACCAATAAAACGTTTTAAATTACCAATTTCCGACCTAACAATTATAAATGCTAATAGGGATGGATAGTCCTATAACAAGTAGGTTTATAGTTTATACAAATTTATTTTAGCTCGATTGCGAAACAAATTATTACAACTTATATTAATCACTCTCGAGACCTCATTCCTGATGGAATCCATCGCCACGAGGGAGAGAGAAGAGGAAACGTGGAATTTAAATACCTTGCCTAAGGGAATAATCGTAATGGCTCCAGCGGGACTCGAACTCTGGACCTTTCGCATCTGAAGCGAACGCGCATCCACAGCGCTATGTCGATTTCCATGAAGTGGGATTAAGTAACTATGTTATTATAAACCAACTCAAATAAATACAGGATATTTGTTTGCTTCAATGTATGTTTGAATTGTCTGTCACTGAAGGAACATTGAAATCAAAATAGCTTTCTATGTTTATGAGTTTTTATTTTTGGTTTTTACGATTTTCAAACACAATTTTGTCTAGTAAGATACACTGGTCCATTATAAAGCACTTCTTCTATTCAAATGTTGTATTTAATGGTTGTACTGTACATTTTAACCCTATTTTGCACAAGTATATTAAAGAACACCATTTAAGGAAGCGATCACGCGCTTTCTCACTTCTCCCAAAAATTCTGACCTAGAATGAACACTGTTAAACATTCACTCAAACAAACAAATTTTCTTTTTATTTTATGTTGAAAAGTATCTTTTATGAGATGGAAAACGATGCTGCCATCCGCTAAATGGCGCTAGAATGTCACACGTCATTTCATTGATGGCTTGAGACAGAAAAAGTTCATGTGGACAAATGATTTCGAACTACATGGCTGGAATTCGCAAAAATAAAATGTGTTTCATTGGAAAGAATAAAAATGTTACGAAGAATTTCTATGTCCATTGATGGGAAGACGATGACTGCATAACTAAATTGTATGAACCAATCGACACAACATGTTTTATTTATAATCTATTTTGCTATCATAAAGGACTACACTAGCATAAATATGTCCGATTAGCACAGTGGTTAGCGCGCTCGCTTCTCATCAATGCACCCGGGTTTGATCCTCGGACCAGGAAGTATGTGAGATGTACGGTGGTTGCCAAATCGGACAGGTGGGCTTTCATCCTGCTACTCCGGTTTCCTCCCACACAAATGACCACATATACGCTTTCATCCGCGTCAACGAGAGTGATTAATATAAGTTGTTAGAACTTGCTTTGCAAACGTTGAAAAATTAAAAAAAATTTAATAAATATTGATTCAGATTATTCCAAAAATAATTATGCGTAGGTTCAAAGGTTAACCCTTTCAACCCCAAGTAACTGACATGGACTGGTGCATGCTATTTTTAGACCAATAAATTAATAAGAAAATTACATTTGGACCAGTTCATTTATCAAAATGGGTAATTTTATCTAAAAATAGTAATAATTATTACTGGCAAAAAAGTGCAGATCCTGATGATCCGGCTCATCTGGATCTACACTTTTCATAAGCCTATTTAGAGGCCTGTGGGGTTCAAAGGTTAAGTAAGATATATATTGGTAAATTATGTGAAATGATTATTATAGTTATAAATATATTAGGGATGGCAACGAATGTTCGAATATTTGTTCGAACGTCCGAATATTCGAATATTAAAACCATATTCGAATATTAAAAAAAAATTCAAATCAAATTTTAATCAATTGCAGTTAAATCATAACTTAAAAGGATATATATGTTTGTTTAAATTTCAATCAATTAAGTTTCGAAAACAAAGAATGACCCAATGCGTGCCCGAAGGTGCGAAATGTCATCGCGATTTGGCTCCAAATAACAAAGGAGGGTGATGACATGTTGTTCACACCTTACATGGGTCACTAATTGATTAATGCAGTCTATTTGACGGGACACAAACTGAGAAGCATTTGTTTTACAGGTACTAACTGTAGTGGAAATCGAAAGTTGGAGAAATTTGCGAATATTCGAATATTCGTTCGGAAGATCATCCGAATATTCGAATATCACAATCACCATTCGTTGCCATCCCTAAAATATATATATTATATTATATTGATCAACATTACCTAACATACCTAAATTGCTCTCCTTTCTGTATCAAAAGCAGTTTACAAAATCCAATTTATGTGTTGCCAGCCAGTATAATCTCGATATTTGTTATTTATCCAAAATTATTGAACTTCCAACTCCTGGGTGTATCAACATCGTTCCGGCTCCTTGAGAATAAACAACCAACTGTCAATATATCCAGTCTGGCCAGTGAGTCACAGAGAGGGTTAAAGGTGTCATTTCCAATACATGACTTCCAAGATAATTATACCATCCACTGAGAGAAGCTCTCCTCTATAGGGGTTAGTAGTAGAGCCAGGCTCACAAGAAAATATCTACCCAAACAAATTTCCTAAAAGGACTTAACCTGTAACCTGGCAATCACAACTAAAGTCGCTTTTGCAAACAGCGTAGAGCCAGATCAGATGGATCAGACAGCACAGAACGTGCTATCTGATCAGGTTCTATGCTGTTTGCTATTCAGATAGTGGAGCTAAAACACTTGTCTGAGTAGCAAACAACATAGATCCTGATCAGATGTGGCGTTATGCTGTAGCTGATCTGGATCTATGCTGTTTGCACATTCTGTCCAATTTATTCAGCAGGTTAAAGAGTTAAACCTTTACTGAATGATTTTGGCCAAAAAATATAAATTAGACATAAATTTAGTCAATAAATGCAACGCAGCATACTGACTTCAGCGCAATAGAATACGAATATTGTAAGTTTTATGTTTCCTCAGTTTGGTTGTATCTTCATATAATTGAATGTACATGGAGTATAAATCGTTACTTGGGAGGAATGTGTATTTTACGCTTATCGTCGCTACCGGTTGCCCATATGAGCGACGCCTCCTGAAGAGATTAGTCATTTTAGATTTTTGGAGGATAGCGCAATGATACAGACAGAGACCCATTCCAGAATCTCCTCTTATTCTTTTACGTGCACGATGTACAGCACCGACACGAGACCTCGGTTTAAAGTCCCATCTGAAAGACTGTTAATTTTATTATGGTCAGACGGGGGATCGAACCTGAGTCCAGCAACTTGGGAGGAAGTGTCTCCCTGAGCAGCCTAGCCTCACTTCTCCATATTTTCAGACGATGAAAAGCTATACAACAGCTGTACAGACTATACAAAGGGCACTGGACCGAGTCTCAAAGCTTCGGTCTAATAATTACACCAAAAATATCTTCCAACTTCAAGGATCTAGTTAACATGGATTCTTTCTACTTACCCTTTATATTGACATAAAATAGTGTCCGATTTAAATAAATGAACCACTTGAATCTTCAACACTACACACAGGAAAACCTGTTTGCCTATGAATCACAATTCCAATTATATTTCCGAGTATTTCCGTTTAAGTTTCATCACAAAAACAAATCATGGGAAACACATAAAATCATGGAGGTCGCTATTGATTCATACAGCACGAGTTTTCATAACATCACCAATACATGAATAATAGGGTTACAGTGCAATAATTGATTTATCCCCCCTTGCCTTGAGAAGCACAATAGATAATACTTAGTTTGAACAATGTTCCAGACAGAAATATCCATAGCATCATTCATCCACCATTCTCAAGGGTATTATAGTCTGTGTGGATTCACCTGTCGGTCTCGCCTATGTTTTGCATAAAATGAATACAGGTATTTTAGCATCTTGGACAAATGTTTATGTACTCAAAACTTCGAATCTAAAAAAGTGCAGTGCCATAGCCAGAATCTGAAAATAACCGAGGCGACATCCGCCCAGGTTTTTTTTTGTGGATGCTTGTCTGTGCATTCTGAAGACAGTTTTATCAGAGTTTTCCTATACCTGTCGTTACTTGCCAAATTCTAACCGAGGCGAGTGCCTCATTTTCCTCAGTGGGGCTACGGGCCTGAAGTGGAATCAATTTACCGTTTGTTTTCGACAATAGGCTATATATGTATCTGAATATTTGTTCGATATCCTAAAATAGACAGGTCAATCTGATCATACTATACTGTATGTCATCAGCTTCAGCTTTTCAATAGTACGAAAATACAGTGAAACCGGTGTTCAGCAGCTAGCCAAGCGAATCCCAGAAAGTGGCTGCTTATATAAAGGGCAAATGTATAATAAATAGGGATGGCAACGAATATTCGAATACTATTCCAGTATTCAAATATTCGGAAAAAAATATTTTATATATTATATTCTCCTCAAAAATGCCACCCGCCACTCAGTCACACGTTTGGAAATGCTTGACTCGCTCTGAGAATAAGAAAACTGCTAGGTGTAATCTATACAAATTGGATTTAACATATTCGGGTACAATATCAATCTGAACAATCATTTGAAGATGACGTTTACCCGTAAAACAGAAATTAGGTTAGTTTGGCAATTTTTATAAGAGTTTGAGTGATTTTGAGTGTTTGATAGAATTCTATCGAATATTCGAATACCTTCCCGACCTAATATTCGAATAGTATAATCACTATTCGTTGCCCTCCCTAATAATAAAACAACATACTGGGAATCTGGAACCTGGCTGCTTAATACAGGTTGGCTGCTGAATTGAGGTGACCATTAATACAGGTTTGACCGTAGCAGAATTATAAAACTATTGAGGCTAAATTGAACATAAAATTGACAATTTTCATATATAAAAATTCATACAGGATAGGGTGAACAATACTGGCAGTGATCTATATATCTATGGCATGACTAAATGAACAAGAAACATCACAGTACAGTCAAACCTGTCTTAAGCAGCCATCCAAGGGAGTCACAGAAAATGGCTGCTTAGCACAGGTGGCTGCTTAATAGAGGTCAAATGTATAATAAAACCGCATATTGGGAATCTGGAAACTGGCTGCTTAATACAGGTTGGCTGCTTAATAGAGGTGACCACTAACACAGGTTTGACTGTAGATGATGATTGCCCCCTCCCCCCCGGAAGTGTGACCTTGACCTTGAAGTTACATGTGTACGATACATCACCTCTATATGGTGAACATTTGTGGCACATTAGTTTTGAAATAAATCCCTCCATAGCCGTAGAAGTTACAGCCCGGATAGGAAATATTGGCTCGGACGGACACACGGACGGAGAGTGCGAAAACTATTTGCACTTAAAGAAATTTCTTCATGGGCATAAAAATGTTTACACTTAAGTCTTATGCAGCGCATAGAATGCATTTCTGTGTATAGTTTATGCCAGCTAAATGTTTTAGATGGTCTCTAGCTAAGTGGTAATTAATTGTCCGGAAGCTGTTTACACTCATAACATTCTAAGTTTACGATTTTAATCAGCTATTAGTCTCTAACCACTAAGGTTCCATTTAAAAGCGTTTGCGGATGACAAAAACTCTGCTTAAAGACATAGTAGAAGGGTCAGTGGTACTGTGCTGAACACATTTGACTGCAAATGCATGGGTGTGACAGTTGAGAAATATGAAAAACGTGAAAATGGCGAGACGCATAGCGTTGAGCCGGGGGAGGGTGTGGGAGGGGGTAACCCCTCGCACTAGTGAGGTTTGGGGGATTCTCCCCTGAAAAATGTATTTTGAAGATGCTAAATGCTGCATTCTGGTATATTTAGGTGATTTCCTAATGGTCTGTATGTTATTATTATAGTTTTTGTACATTAATATCCAACATCCGTTTTTTTCGGAGCCAATGTCCCCCCCATTTGTCGCTGTTTTTATCGATCTCCGACATCCATAGCCATCTCCGACATCCGTAGCCACCTCCGACATCCATAGCCATCTCCGACATCCGTAGCCACTTCCAGCCACCTCCAACATCCATAGCCACCTCCAGCATCCGTAGCCACCTCCAACATCCGTAGCCACCTCCAACATCCGTAGCCACCTCCAGCATCCGTAGCCACCTCCAGCATCCGTAGCCACCTCCAGCATCCGTAGCCACCTCCAACATCCGTAGCCACTTCCAGCATCCGTAGCCACCTCCAGCATCCGTAGCCACCTCCAGCATCCGTAGCCACCTCCAGCATCCGTAGCCACCTCCAACATCCGTAGCCACTTCCAGCATCCGTAGCCACCTCCAGCATCCGTAGCCACCTCCAGCCACTTCCAGCATCCGTAGCCACCTCCAGCATCCGTAGCCACCTCCAGCATCCGTAGCCACCTCCAGCATCCGTAGCCACCTCCAGCATCCGTAGCCACCTCCAGCATCCGTAGCCACCTCCAGCATCCGTAGCCACCTCCAGCATCCGTAGTCACCTCCAACATCCGTAGCCACCTCCAGCATCCGTAGCCACTTCCAGCCACCTCCAGCATCCGTAGCCACCTCCAACATCCGTAGCCACCTCCAGCCACCTCCAACATCCGTAGCCACCTCCAGCATCCGTAGCCACCTCCAGCATCGGTAGCCACCTCCAACATCCCTAGCCACTTCCAGCCACCTCCAGCATCCGTAGCCACCTCCAACATCCGTAGCCACTTCCAGCATCCGTAGCCACCTCCAGCATCCGTAGCCACCTCCAGCATCGGTAGCCACCTCCAACATCCCTAGCCACTTCCAGCCACCTCCAGCATCCGTAGCCACCTCCAACATCCGTAGCCACCTCCAACATCCGTAGCCACCTCCAACATCCGTAGCCACCTCCAGCATCCGTAGCCACCTCCAACATCCGTAGCCACCTCCAGCATCCTAGCCACCTCCAGCACCATCCGTACCACCTCCTCCGTAGCCACTCCAACATCCGTAGCCACCTCCAGCATCCGTAGCCACCTCCAACATCCGTAGCCACCTCCAACATCCGTAGCCACCTCCAGCATCCGTAGCCACCTCCAGCATCCGTAGCCACCTCCAGCATCCGTAGCCACCTCCAACATCCGTAGCCACTTCCAGCATCCGTAGCCACCTCCAGCATCCGTAGCCACCTCCAGCATCCGTAGCCACCTCCAGCATCCGTAGCCACCTCCAGCATCCGTAGCCACCTCCAGCATCCGTAGCCACCTCCAGCATCCGTAGCCACCTCCAACATCTGTAGCCACCTCCAGCATCCGTAGCCACCTCCAGCATCCGTAGCCACCTCCAACATCCGTAGCCACCTCCAACACCCGTAGCCACCTCCAGCATCCGTAGCCACCTCCAGCATCCGTAGCCACCTCCAGCCACCTTCAACATCCGTAGCCACCTCCACTTGTTTTGTGATGCCATTTCAAGCTCTTTCGTGTTATACCCTTCGGTTAAATATCTCATTTTTCGACACTTTCTATTCAATATGTTTTTCTAATGTCAATGCTCAATAATCCGCCATATTCCAATGTGTGCCAAACACGTTTTAGAACCAACTGTTTTCATTGGACGGCACTAATTAGCTATATAATCAAAAGTTTTTGTTCTAAACAGAGAAGTGTATCAGGGTCAAATCCCAATATTTGGTTATGTTCGGTAATTTCCGCAAATAGTCGATACGATTACGATCATTATACGATGATGACATCACGCTATAGAGGCTGCAAGAGAGCTTTGTTTCTTATACAATCGGTGAAAAGCACCTGTAAATGAATCATTACTAAAAATAGATATCGCTAAAAATAGCCATTTGTTTCGATGTAAGCAGCCTCCACGTCTGTATCTACAACTACCTACGTACCTCCCCCAACGACCCTACAAAATCTCAACGAATTTACATGACTTGGGAAAATGACCTGCTAATAGCATGTTTGACCTCTATCAGTAAGTGAGTTAAAAAAAAAAAAACGGAACTTCCGGCATGTGCCAGAACACTTTAACCCATGCAAATGCAGGGAGCACAGGTTCAATCCACTGACTGACCCAATAATATAATAGCTATCTGTGTTATATACCGAGTATGTATAAAAGAACACAGATGCTTCTGTAATAGCTATCTGTGTTATACACCGAGTATGTATAAAAGAACACAGATGCTTCTGTAATAGCTATCTGTGTTATACACCGAGTATGTATAAAAGTGTTATACACCGAGTATGTATAAAAGAACACAGATGCTTCTGTAATAGCTATCTGTGTTATACACCGAGTATGTATAAAAGAACACAGATGCTTCTGTAATAGCTATCTGTGTTATACACTGAGTATGTATAAAAGAACACAGATGCTTCTGTAATAGCTATCTGTGTTATACACTGAGTATAAAAGAACACAGATGCTTCTGTAATAGCTATCTGTGTTATACACCGAGTATGTATAAAAGAACACAGATGCTTCTGTAATAGCTATCTGTGTTATACACCGAGTATGTATAAAAGAACACAGATGCTTCTGTAATAGCTATCTGTGTTATACACTGAGTATGTATAAAAGAACACAGATGCTTCTGTAATAGCTATCTGTGTTATACACTGAGTATAAAAGAACACAGATGCTTCTGTAATAGCTATCTGTGTTATACACTGAGTATGTATAAAAGAATCTGTGTTATACACTGAGTATGTATAAAAGAACACCGATGCTTCTGTAATAGCTATCTGTGTTATACACTGAGTATGTATAAAAGAACACAGATGCTTCTGTAATAGCTATCTGTGTTATACACTGAGTATGTATAAAAGAACACAGATGCTTCTGTAATAGCTATCTGTGTTATACACTGAGTATGTATAAAAGAACACAGATGCTTCTGTAATAGCTATCTGTGTTACACGAGTATGTATAAAAGAACACAGATGCTTCTGTAATAGCTATCTGTGTTATACACTGAGTATGTATAAAAGAACACAGATGCTTCTGTAATAGCTATCTGTGTTATACACTGAGTGTATAAAAGAACACAACCAAACATCTGTGTTATACACTGAGTATAAAAGAACACAGATCTTCTGTAATAGCTATCTGTGTTATACACTGAGTATGTATAAAAGAACACAGATGCTTCTGTAATAGCTATCTGTGTTATACACCGAGTATGTATAAAAGAACACAGATGCTTCTGTAATAGCTATCTGTGTTATACACTGAGTATGTATAAAAGAACACAGATGCTTCTGTAATAGCTATCTGTGTTATACACTGAGTATAAAAGAACACAGATGCTTCTGTAATAGCTATCTGTGTTATACACTGAGTATGTATAAAAGAACACAGATGCTTCTGTAATAGCTATCTGTGTTATACACTGAGTATGTATAAAAGAACACCGATGCTTCTGTAATAGCTATCTGTGTTATACACTGAGTATGTATAAAAGAACACAGATGCTTCTGTAATAGCTATCTGTGTTATACACTGAGTATGTATAAAAGAACACAGATGCTTCTGTAATAGCTATCTGTGTTATACACTGAGTATGTATAAAAGAACACAGATGCTTCTGTAATAGGAGCGTCTTCTGGACAGATATAAAATACTTCTGGAGGCGTATGTCCATGTTAGTCGACAAACAAAACAAACAATCAGGGATCAGTTTAGAGGGCGATGTGGGCGAAATTGTCGCACTAGGGACCCTGACTTCGCCTTCTGGGGGGCCCCACTTCTCCCTAAAAAAACTAAAAAAATATTTTTGGGTTTTTACGATTTTCAAACAAAATTTTGTCTAGTAAAGCACTCCTTCTATTCAAATGCTGTATTTAATGGTTGGTTGTACTGTGCATTTTAACCCTATTTTGCAGAAGTATATTAAAGAACACTATATAAGGAAGCGATCACGCGCTTTCTCACTTCTCCCAAAAATTCTGACCTAGAATGAACCCTGACAATAACAAGAAAAACTATTAAATATAAATATATAATAGGACGATTGAAAACTCACTCTGCATAATACACACCCGGATAGTGTACTGAGTGAATGTATATATATTATATAGCGCATAATTTAGTAATAATGTTGACAATAACATTAAACTCTGTCCAACGGAAAGTCCGCGAATCATATGGGAACCAAATATTGTTGCAGAATTTCAACTACGTAAATAGATTAACCTGGCCATTTCTGGATTCCAGCTCAAGCATGTATTTCTATACGCACACAAGTGAAAGCTTGGAACTAGTTCCCTGAAAACAATTGGACAATTTTAATACCTATAATAACTATACCTAGCAGTAATTCTTATCACATAAATTCCCATTCATCCAGAAAAATACAACAGAATTGCAAGGTTCAAGTAGATCTATAAGAAGGTGTTGTTTTTATCTTCCTTAATTGCATCCTTGTGTTATATAATTTCACTGTTTTGGTGATATTGAAGTGTACCCTGATGACCTATGGTATGCCTGTCTGATGTGAAAATAAAGATCTGTATCTCTTATCTCTCAAGTTCACACAAAGCATGCATGCATGCATCCAATCAGCACACATGTACATTCAAATGATTTGAACACACTTATTAAGATATTGTCACAAACTTCTGAAATTGGTTCACACATCAGTGAGTGAGTATTTGGCTTAACCCATTCAACACCAAGTAACTGACATGGACTGGTCCATGATATTTTTAGACCAATAAATTAATAACAAAATTACATTTGGATCAGTTCATTTATCAAAATGGGTAATTTATTTTTCTAAAAATAGTTATATTACTTGAAAAAGTGCAGATCCTGATGAGACGGCTCGTCACGAGTCGGCTCATCTGGATCTACACTTTTTTGTAAGCCAATTTAGAGGTCTGTGGTGTTGAAAGGGTTAACGTAGTATCATCACAGTTCAGGCTCTATTGCGTGGGATTACGTATACATGTACATGTTAGATAAAAATATATGCAGAAAACATACCGTAATCAACACAATACGCATGATTTTTCAGGGCTGATTCTAGGTTATAATTTTTGAGACAACACGAGATTGCACCCTTATATTGTGTTATTTAATAAATTTCAACAAACTAAGTCACAATTTGATCATTTTGAATAAAAGGAGCGAATTATAATGTGCCAGTGCGACAATGATTTGTATGAAAATTGTGAAAATATTTTATTTTTAGGGAGAAGTGGGGTCCCCAGGGGTGAAGTCAGTGTCCCTAGGGTGACTATTTCGCCCCAGTCACCATCTAGAATGAGCCCTGATTTTTCATTCAAAAGTCTGCTGCGTCTTATACTCCAGTTTAGAACTAAACTTAATTTTTTCCAGGACTTAAAATCGACAAATGGCGCATATTACAACAAAGGGAAATAAATGTTTCATACTATTTTTCTCTTAACTCTCTTGTTCCGAATTTCGTTCGAGTCTAAAGATCTACATTGTGTGGACGATCATTCAAAGTTAAAAATGTTATTAATTTACTAACAAATAAATAGAAAATCTAGCTAGAAAATTGATTATTTCAAAATAAAAATCACCAAAAACAATTTTTTGAAAGACAATTAATGACGGTGCACAATAAATAACTTTAGCAAGCTTTGCAACCAACCAATTACCGACTGCTGTTTTACGTAGGTGCAGCTAATTATGAGAACCCCTTCATGTGTTGAGATTGACAAGCTTGACGATGAAATTAAGTCACTTTTTGAGATTAACTCACTTACTGACACATGTCAAACATGCTATTAGCAGATTTCAATGATCATACACAACACACGAGAAGTTAGCTGCCGTCGCCTACACCGATTTACATGTGTACACAGAGCAGCAGATAGAAAATACTGCATATTAACGATTTAGTGGTCATACACCAGAGTCATTATCATGACTCGTAATGCTTACGAATCACAGTCAGTAAAATTGTTTTTTCACAAGATCATTTTCTTTACTCCAAGATCATGTGCGTTTTATTCAATAAATTATTTTTTCCCCCTGGAATTTGTCTGTTTTTTTAATTGCGTCTTTTTATACTCCCGTGCGACCTACATATAGAATTACAGTATGTAGTAAAATTGTAACGATGAAATGTTCACCCATCAAAATGATTATGTGCAAAATAACAGTGACTTGAACATACGTTGCATGAGCTTGTATGTGTACCAATAACCTACATACACATTTACATTATGAGGGAAGTTCCATGAACCGATAGAACATACTTTCCACCTAGAGATGAAAATAACAGTTTATTTCAAGATATTTCGAGTATATTATGCAATGCCGTACAATTTTGTCATTACGACACAATTTTACGAAATTGCACGACAAATTTTTCAGTTACAAATAAAAAATATACATTAATGAATTGTCGTCTGCTAAAACTATTTGAACTATTTATTTCCTTTATTTACCCAGCATGCAATGAGTAACTAAATAACCATGGAAACAACAAACACAATGAGTTAGATGCATACCCCTGCACTCGTATTTGACAAGAATAAATGCTTGATTTTACAGTTTCAAATTTATATTCTCAATGGAAGTGGACAAATTTGCCGATTTATCACAAAAGAGAATTACTTCAACCTGGACATACCAACCCTCTATATCTCTATCCATCCACCAAAATCCATCAACAACTTTTGAGTTATCCTGTACACAACACAGCCAAAACAATTACTTCCCCACCTCCACCCATCCACACACCCGTTTCTAAAGATGGGGAGGGGGGGGGGGTAAATACCAATTAATTCCAACAAAATTTAAAAAATATAATCTAATAAAACAAAACAAAATACATTACTCTTGTAAGACTTAGATCCGTTAATTAAAGACACCAGTTTGAAATTTATTTTCATAAATGTTTGCTTTAGGCTAAGAAATATTGACATTTGGTCGTTTAATATCATAACGAAATGGATATTATAGTAACATGTTTAATGGCGACAGTTTATACAGTCATAAGAACAGGGTAGTTTAAGCACATGAAGGTCAGACATGCATAGTCACTATCTCCCTCTCTCACTCACTCTCTCCACCTCTCTCTCTCTCTCCCTCTCTCTCTCTCCACCTCTCTCTCTCCACCTCTCTCTCCCTCACTCTCTCCACCTCTCTCCCCTCTCTCTCTCTCTCCCTCCCTCCCTCCCTCTCTCACACTCTCTCTCCCTTCTCCCTCTCCCTCTCCCTCTCTCTCTCTCTCTCTCTCTCTCCCCCTTCTGTACACTTATGATCGTAAGCTGTCAGCTTGTTGCAAATGGTAGTTAGTCATAATGTTTTCCCCGGGAATGTCCACTTATTTGTAAATATTTATAATAGTTAACGGATGGACTGGCACATCCTCAATTTGAAATTCTCCTCGATTTCTTTGTTTCCTTTCTACATTCTGCTCCATCAATGATGACAATAATTTATTCTTGACACCTTGGTCTATATCACGATCTCTGTCTTCTACAAAAGTGTATGGCATTTTGTTTCATGAAAATCAAAAATGATGTGTAAAGTGAAAAGCTAAACTAAACGACTAGACGATTTTCCGTTTAATAATACGCGTATGCGGATTGGATGCATAGACGCGTTTCTCTAGAAATATAATCCAATGAAAAATGTCGATATAGAACAGTGCTAGCGCAAGTGCTGATGTCAACGTACAATTTTCCATTACTTCTTTGTTGTAAGAATTGCGTATGCGCTTGTCATGCCAAATTCCTCGCCCCAATGCAGTTACACAGATCTCGAAACGGACCAGGCAGCTACGAATTTGATGGAAATTAATGGAAAATTCTCATCCTAGAGGCTTTTATATGCATAAATAATTTCTGAAATCGAACTATCTTTGGCCAGGAATCAGGTTCAAGGTTACTCTTGGAGTGTGTGTGTGTGTGTGTGTGTGGGGGGGGACTTGTATTCTCTAACATTTGAAGCCAGTCTATTTTCTAAGAATGATATTGAAGCCAGTCTATTTTCTAAGAATGATACATTCTGTGGCAGTTCTAGAAACAATGGTGGAATGCACCCACATGCTTCATAATTTAGACATAATGGTCACATCCATGTTCTTAGATTGGGAGGAGAACACATAATTATAGTTCATGTGCAATGATATCTATTTATTTATGAATAAATACTTCATTAGCTTAATAATTATGTTTCTGGTCAAATATGTTCTTACCCACAAGAAATAAGATCATCATATCCTTATCTTTGTGTTCTTTCTTGTTCACTTCCCTATTTATTGCTTCAAACACATCATCTACATCATTAAGATTTGTTTCTAGTGAGGGTCCCTTTTTTCCACTGCAAAATAGAATTTCTTCAATTGAAACTCTGTGGAACTCTAGACTGTTATTGTGCACATCGTTATCTTCGACTTGTATAGATTCATCCATCATTTCCAATACTGGAATGTTTCTATCACTTTTTGTTCCATTCTCAGGCACAGAACACACGCTTTGCTGGTTATTGCTTAAGCAGATTACTGTCCCAATATGTCTATAACAAACCTCACCTTCCAGCTCTTTCCTTGCACAGTTTTCTTTTACCTCATCATTACCAGATGCTCCTGTTACAGTATCTGTATTGGAGGTTTCAGCTTCACCTTCTAGCACTTTCTTTTCACAGTCGTCATCCCTCTCACCATCAGTTGCTCTTGATATAGTATCTATATCAAGTGATTTACTGTCACCTTCTAACACTTTCCATTTATAACTTTCTTCAACCTCCCCATCAGTAACTTTTGATTCTTTCAATTTCATTTCATCATCAGTTGATCTTGAAATAGTATTTGCATCAGGGAATTCAACTTCACACTCTAGCTCCTCTAATTCACAATTTTCTTTCACCACAATATCATTTGTATCCGTGGATACATCTATAATATCACCATCTGAAGTGTTCTGCCCCTCTGTTTTCTTGTTTCCAAATTCTGCCACTGATTCACAGTCTTGCTGCAGAACAGAATCAGAGTAATTTAAAATATTTTCAATATCAGCATCATACGTTAGTTCTTCTTGTTCTTCAACCTCCTTATTATGTATGATAATTTCCATATTTCTATCGGTTTGTTTTTCTTGTTTTTCTAGAGCAAGTATTTCACATTTATAATTATGTATGAAATCTGTTGCTGGTGACTCAACAGTTGCACATAGATCTACATCAAAATTTATTAGATCTTCTTCTTCATTGAATTTGTTTGTTTCTAGTGTATTTACATTGTCACCTATAAAATCCTTTAATTCTCTGTAATCATAGCAAAGCATCACTTCATTGTTTTCACACATTAATTCTTCTTCATATTTGTTATCATTATTCAACTCTTTAGATTCACATAATTCCATGGTAT
The DNA here is from genome assembly GCA_014843695.1 of Archivesica marissinica. NCBI lineage: Eukaryota > Metazoa > Mollusca > Bivalvia > Venerida > Vesicomyidae > Archivesica > Archivesica marissinica. The sequence goes on from CM026402.1 coordinate 56,789,479, forward strand.
CATGTTTGCTTTCAGTTTGTGCATAGAACAAGTCCACATCTGTACCAATATCGGTATATGTCTGTTCCACATCATGTTCTGAATGACATTCCTTCTTATCATAAGACAATTCATTTTTTTCAATATCATTACAGCCTTTAGTGTTACGATTTCCATCACCAATCTCTTTTTCAAAGTAATCTTCATGCAGTATTCTTTCTGTTACAATCTCCAAATTCCCATCCCCAATTTCATATGCTTCTGTTTTGCCACCAGCTTCCAAATCACAAAATTCAATAATGGGATCATTAATTGCACTGAGTTCATTTATTCTAATATTTTCTAGTAAGTTATTTTGTAATTGTTTATCAGGTTCCCTTAAACTATCAACCTGCACAGCTTCTCCATTTACACCATTACAGTCATCAAATGCAATACAGGACATATCAGCAAGATCCTTGTTTTCTGTATCTGTAATTTTCTCGTTTTCTGTAGCAAACATTCCATCAGTCAAACCTTTAACTGTAGGTTCTTTGTTTTCATCGCCTTTCTCATTAATATTTATTTTATTGATGTTTGTGGTGTTTCGTTCATTACTGCTTGACCTTGACACTGAGCAAGCACTGAGAGAACTTGTATCATTAAAGCAGCTTGACTGTCGTCTACTCTCTGATGAGCTTTCTTTTGGTTCTTGAGTAGACTCACTTTCTTCTGAACTCTCAATATCAGAGAATGCAGACTGACATGTAGAATTTGAGATTTGTCTTTCTCTTGAATAATAATGTCCTGTTATGTCACAAAATGTAGAATTTAAGGTGTGTCTTTTATTTCTTGTTACCCTTGGGGGGAAATCTCTTGAATGAGGAAATCTACTTCTGGAATAGTCATCAGATGATCTGCTTCTCTGAAAATACCCATTTCCTTGCACGTCATCTTCATCTATTAATTGACTTCTACATGTACTGTTTGATCTTCTCACTCCTTCACATACACTGCTAGATCTTTTTATTGCATCTATTCTGTGAACTCTCTGTATATCTATAGAAACATTTGCCTTTTCTTTCATATCACTGAACTGGTCATCTCTGACAGTTTCTGTACGAATCAAATCTTGTGACTTGGTCTTAGTCTTTGATGTACAACAATCATGACTCATTGCATTCAATAACTTGTCTTGCCAACAAATATCTTCTTTGTTTCTGTATAAAGCTGTTTGTTCAGACAGGCTTCTTTTTGCAAGATAAGTTCTCGTTGCTTGGTGTTCCGAGGGAGTACTTAAGGAATACCTTCTTGAGTCAAAATCCAGCTTTCTAGAAAAATGATCATACTTCCCTGATGGCAATCTGGACGGTAACTGTAAATTCCAGTATGATGTACTAATGTCAGTGTCAATAGCGATACTACTGCAGTCACATCTGTCTTTGCTACCACAGGAACTGGTACATGCAGAATGGCCACAAAAACTCTTATTAGAGCGACACACAGAACATCCAAAACTTGACAACCCTGATCCATCTGTAGTGTCTTCAACAGTTTCACCAGTTCCAACATCTTCTGAACTGCTACCTGCTGTTTCAGTTGGGATGTTTTCCTTTTCATTGCTACTGGTTCCAGGTGGGTTTTTTATGTGATGATCTATGTCCACATTGTCTTCTGTGGCAAACAGGAGGTCTTTAAAGGAATGTAGCACATCAAATGCATGACCAGACACTCTGCTTTGTTTGTTTCTCTTCTTACATTTTGTTGACGCGAGTGCTGATGGGCTGAGCTGTAATGATTCAAGTGAAATACTCTCAACTGGTGATTTAGACAGAGAATTTCTTACACTCCATACCCTAGCTTTCCCAGATCTCCGCGATGGTATAGAATCCTTCCGAAGTTCATTAACATCATTAATTGATTCAAATAGATTATTTTCATTATTGTTACTCTCTGCATGCCTGATGGAATATGAATGATTCCGGTTAAAAAAGTTTTGAAGGCTCCTCGAAATACTGTGCTTTCTTGTACCACTGGTGGATGATGCTTTCTCTGCAGAAGTGACGGGAACTTTCTTCCCTTTCTTACATTTCTGTGCACTGGTAGTATCCCTCTGGGCACTCATTCTTTAGCTGTGGATCTGACAGATTATTTAAACAAATTACCTTTATTAGAGAACTTCTTTGAATTTTCACTGTATATGTTTGATTTGTTTGATGGGAGAATTTCTTTGACGAAACAATTTCTTTGCATTTCTATGAGGAGACAATTTCTTTGAATTTCTTTTGACAACAGCACGTTTTGGAATTTCTTTGGTAAGCGGATTTCTTTGTATTTCATCGAAAAGGTAATATCTTTGAATTTCAATGACAATAGAATTTCATTGAATTTCTTAATGACAATGTCTATGTCTAGATGATTTCTGTTCCAGATGTGTCTTTTATTTCATGATCTATGACAAAATTTCCTTCTTTGGCAAACAAGTGGTCTCTACATCAAATACACAAACAGTAGCTTTATCAGATATCACCCTTTCAATAGAAAAAACTCTAAATTCTAAAAAACATCATTAATTGCTTCAATAGTACAAAAGTTTCTCCGATTCAACATTTGGTAACTTCTTCAAGAAACAATATTTCAATTATCATGCCTAAGTTCTATTGTCACTGTTCCAAATATTCTCTTTTTTTATTATCCTAGATTTGATATATCCTTGAAACGACTTTTACACCTTACAAAACTATCACATTTATTTGTACACAACCGAACTGTAACAGGAATTCATATACTCGAAAACCTGAGAGAAAAACAACATGATCTAAAATAAAACCATCTTCCCAATATATGAGTATCTTGGTCAAAACTGATGTGTTTGGAGACGGGTTGATTTATGCAGTCATGTAAATGCTTTCATTGTCTCCAAATTCATCAAAACATGACTAAATATAACTGTAGCTGTCAGTGCCGAGTGGGGGATGTTTAATTAAATCATTACTGGTATAGACGTTCATGAGGTAGGGTGTGCAATTGACCATATGTCACATGAAATGGCCATACCACTTGTCATATATGATCAGCTAAGTAATTTGTTTACCTTGAAATGTATTTATTAAATGAGGAATTACAAGTCGTGTGCGAAATGTTTGCTGAAAATAAATGTACAAGTCCCCCATTTAACCTTTTCCTTCATGGAGATTTAGGTTAATATACTTATTATATCTCCATACAAACGACAGCCATTTAGCTATCATGCAGTAGATAAGTAGTCGGCATATCTATCCAACCTCCATAGATATTACTGGGACTACATGATATTCTGGCCTTTATTATGAACATTGGTTGGGCTACTACATTGTCAATGTATGTCGTATTGGTAATGGCATCAAGAGGTGCTTCTATGGAAAGGGTTAAGTCATTTCCCAGGTAAACAACTCGAATTGACTGACACTCTATTATGTATAATGTGGAAGTGATCACTCACATTTACAGTGAACAGAAATGATTATCCAATCTCCACTTCTACAGTATCCATGGTAACACTCTAAACAAAATGTTGCACGCAGTACGTAGTCCTAACTGGAATCACATCTGACACTATTCCTGTTTCATCTGACGTTCCACAAGGCTCTCTGCTTGGTCCTATTCTATTAGCTATATTAATAATCTACCTGAAATTGTTTCCTAGAAACTACGTTTCCTTGCTGACGACACTTTCGTTTACCTCACGACCACCAGAGACACAGGTTAAACTTGCAGCATGGGGTGGGGGGTCGAAAGCCAATCAACTGATGCTAATGTACAAGATTTATTACAATTATTAACACTCATTAATCGCCAAATCCAGACTATCTTAGACATTCCCATTACCCTCACTTACGACTTATCACGGCCACAACTGACTACCGGTATTACAAATACTCCTTCTGCCCAAGGACGGTTAACTTTTGGAATAATCTTCCAGCAGATATTCCTCAGGTTTCAACGGTCCAGCAGCTGTTAACTGTGCTTGGACATGTAAGACCCTAGAACCAATAATTGCATTTTACCCTGCTATCATAATCTCACTTGCTTGTAACTCTGATCTATAAAATTTCACTATTCTATGTAATTACTCTTATCCATTATTACAACTACGATAAATAAACGTAAAAACACACACCCTAATGTTAACTTTAATAAACCCACATAAAGTTGACGGCGCAATATCGATAAGGAAGTTAAACACACAGCCGGTCTACTTTCAAATCTCACATAAAGCATGCAATGTCATGTGTTTTACGTTTATTTATCGTCGCTACCGGTTGCCCATATGAGCGACTCCTCCTGAAGAGATTAGTCAGTTTAGATTGTTGGAGGATAATGCAATGATACAGACAGAGACCCATTCCAGTCTCCTCTGGTTCTTTTACGTGCACGGTGTAAAGCACCGACATGAGACCTCGGTTTAACGTCCCATCTGAAAGACTGTTCATTTTATTAGGGTCAGACGGGGGATCGAACCTGTGATCCCTGGATTACCAGTCCAGCGTGTTACCACTGGACTACAGATCCGTCTGTATACTTTTGTCAGAAGGACATGCACTATCTAGGTTCCCAGCAAAGGTTTGATTGCAATAGAAGATAGACATCAATGTAGCCTTTTAACCCTTTGCTAACCTTTTGTTAACCCTTTGCACGCTTGCGGCAGATAAAATCAACAGCCAGATCAGCCGGCACAGAACTTGCCATCTGATCTGGCTCTATGCTGTTTGCTATTTGGATAGTGGAGCTAAAACATTTGCCTGAATAGCAAACAACATAGATCCTGATCAGACACTGTGCTACACCACGGCTGATCTGGATCTATGTTGTTTGCAAATGTGATTTTATTTACTCAGCAGGCAAAGGGTTAAATGGCAACTGTTAAAAGGTAATTCACAAAACATCACGTTTCAGTACCTTAGTAAACACCAAAGGGGGTGGGATTATCTGTGAACCTAATTCATGTAGTTAACCTGAGGTGGGGGGGGGGGGGTATTTGGTCCGCTACCCTATATTATTTAACCCTTTCCCCCATAGAGATGTAGTTTTATTTCATACATTTGGCTGTAATTTACCAATCGTACGCAATGGATAAGCTGTGAATTTGCTTACTCCATCTTCACGGAGGTTACTAGGAATTATTAAGTGTTGTATACACTATGTTGTTCAGATCATTATTATAGCTTGCTTGACCACTAATGTGTCGGTCGATCTATGTCAATAGGCATTGGCGTCGAGAGGCGCTTCTAAGGGGGAAATGGTTAACTGAAAGATGTGCATACTTGTTTCAAACTGTATGTCAGCTAACTATGTCAATAGGCATTGGCGTCGAGAGGCGCTTCTAAGGGGGAAACGGTTAACTGAAAGATGTGCATACTTGTTTCAAACTGTATGTCAGCTAACTATGTCAATAGGCATTGGCGTCGAGAGGCGCTTCTAAGGGGGAAACGGTTAACTGAAAGATGTGCATACTTGTTTCAAACTGTATGTCAGCTAACTATGTCAATAGGCATTGGCGTCGAGAGGCGCTTCTAAGGGGGAAACGGTTAACTGAAAGATGTGCATACTTGTTTCAAACTGTATGTCAGCTAACTATGTCAATAGGCATTGGCGTCGAGAGGCGCTTCTAAGGGGGAAACGGTTAACTGAAAGATGTGCATACTTGTTTCAAACTGTATGTCAGCTAACTATGTCAATAGGCATTGGCGTCGAGAGGCGCTTCTAAGGGGGAAAAGGTTAACTGAAAGATGTGCATACTTGTTTCAAACTGTATGTCAGCTAACTATGTCAATAGGCATTGGCGTCGAGAGGCACCTCTAAGGGGGAAAAGGTTAACTGAAAGATGTGCATACTTGTTTCAAACTGTACAAACAGTATAGTGGCGTGAGGCCTTAAGGGGGTAACGAAAGAGGCATACTTTTTCAACTGTATGTCAGCTAACTATGTCAATAGGCATTGGCGTCGAGAGGCGCTTCTAAGGGGGAAAAGGTTAACTGAAAGATGTGCATACTTGTTTCAAACTGTATGTCAGCTAACTATGTCAATAGGCATTGGCGTCGAGAGGCACCTCTAAGGGGGAAAAGGTTAACTGAAAGATGTGCATACTTGTTTCAAACTGTATGTCAGCTAACTATGTCAATAGGCATTGGCGTCGAGAGGCGCTTCTAAGGGGGAAAAGGTTAACTGAAAGATGTGCATACTTGTTTCAAACTGTATGTCAGCTAAATATGTCAATAGGCATTGGCGTCGAGAGGCGCTTCTAAGGGGGAAAAGGTTAACTGAAAGATGTGCATACTTGTTTCAAACTGTATGTCAGCTAACTATGTCAATAGGCATTGGCGTCGAGAGGCACCTCTAAGGGGGAAAAGGTTAACTGAAAGATGTGCATACTTGTTTCAAACTGTATGTCAGCTAACTATGTCAATAGGCATTGGCGTCGAGAGGCACCTCTAAGGGGGAAATGGTTAACTGAAAGATGTGCATACTTGTTTCAAACTGTATGTCAGCTAACTCCCTTTCATAAATATGTGGCTATAACATTCGTGAATATAATTTGCTATGTAGAAATGTATTTTTATCAGTGTGTCATAGCACAGGATTGTGACAGTATATGGTCATACCACACAAGATTCATATATTGTCATAAATACACTTTTCACTGTATTCATGTCAGTTATATGAACATCTGTCACAATGTATTTAGTAAGCTGCATTCCCCATCATTTTTTGTCTTAGTTTACAAAGAAACTACTAGTATATGCATAACTGCATGGTGGAAGTCGTGATAGCGCAGTGGTAGCGCGTTCGCTTCAGGTGCGAAAGGCCTGGAGTTTGAGCCCCGCTGGAGCCGTTACGATTGTGCCCTTACACAAGGCATTTAATTTCCACGTTTCCTCTTCTCTCTCCCTCGTGGCGATGGATTCCATCAGAAATGAGGTCTCGAGAGTGATTAATATAAGTTGTAAGAACTTGTTTCGCAATTGAGCTAAAATAAATTTGTATAAACAAAACAAAAACTTATTTGAGCCAAGGAAGAAGGTTGAGAAGGACCCTATTCACTCTTTATTTGTTCACTTTCATTTATTTTTATGTTAATTTGTGGAAAGAAGAACCTTGAGAATTCAAGATTTCGTTACAATGTAATTGATTATCAGCTACATAATATCCCAATGGCAAATATTTGGCTGTGACTCCACACATATACAAATTTAAAATTTCTCAAAAACATTTAATTGCAAAACAAAATCACAAATACCAGTGATTTATAATATATCAGTGGACTGCATGATTGTATTCAAATGCCAAAATAGATTTTGACCTTGTCATTCAAATAACAAAATGGTGTACAGAAGTCTGGCCAATAATTATTCACAAAATATAAATTTAACGATGTTATGTTAAAATCCCTTTAAAATCGGCATACGTACAGTTTGACTTCTATTAACCCTTTGCATGCTAGTGGCAGATAAAATCACTTTTACAAACAGCATAGAGCCCGATCAGAATGTGCCGTCTGATCAGGCCCTATGCTGTTTGCTATTCTGATAGTGGAGCAAAAACACTTGGCTGAATAGCAAACAACATAGATCCTGATCATACGGCTGATCTGGATCTATGTTGTTTGCAAATGTGATTTTATTTACTCAGCAGGCCAAGGTGTTGTTGCTATACTACAGTTGCCCACTCATCAGCTACAATGTATTTCACAGATTGTATGACCTCTCCATTCATATGGCACTTATAGAATTACTTCAGGTTATTACTGTAACCCACAGTCATAAAATGCAGCTTTAGAAAGCGACAATGTTTAATATAATAAAGTTAATTAAAGCTGAAAAAGTCATGACCCCAATTTTCAGATCACTGCCCGAATTATGACATTTCCGACTTTTGTAGTCAAAATGCCACCAGGCAGTTTTTGTTGCTCGCGAAACATTAATAACTACACGGTTCCTCAAAATATTTAATAAATGAACGGCTAGTCTATCTGCAACATCTTCTTTCACTTTCGTTATCTACATTGTTACTAAGTTTTCAGTAAATGCTTCGACACATTCAAATTCATAATTTTGTTAGAACTATCCAAAGTTGACAGTATTGAGCGACAAAAACCTTTCTTGCATTCAATTTAGATAATTTACTTTTCAGCCAGATTTTTTATTATATCTAGATCTTTATTTATATTGTACTGCCTGTGTAATTCTTTATCCCTTGCAATGCTGTGTCGAGTGCTAGCTCTAGGTGGGAATGCGTCTATGAATAGTCAACCATATATGCTACCATACACAAAGTACCATACACAATTTCACTTTTAATGATACAGTCAAACCTGTGTTAGCAGCCACCTCTATAAAGCAGCCAACCTGTATTAAGCAGCCAGTTTCCAGATTCCAATATTTTGTTTTTATTATACATTTGACCTCTATTAAGCAGCCATCAGTGCTTAGCAGCAAGTTTCTGTGGTTCCCTTGGCTGGCTGCTTAAGACAGGTGTAACAATTACTGTAGTTCGCTGCTTCATAATTATTTTTTAAATTTTATTTTATTAAAATGTGTCATCAGCTGTATATCATTGTAAATTGTTCCTTTCAATAACAGTAATTATCTTAATCCGGGATTATCTGCGGGGGGGGGGGGAGGGGAGGTGGGGGAGGGGAGGTGGGGGAGGGGAGGTGGGGGAGGCAGCAATAATCCAAATGCTGTACCAGAAGTGTGAAAATAATCCTTGTTTACAGGTATTCAACAGTTTGATAGGTGTGTTTGGTTCCACCATCTAGTACGTCTTTCATCTGGGTGTCACTTCAGATGCAGAAAATAGAATCAGTGAGACGAGTATATTCGTTTTTGCAAACATCACAGATCAGCCGGAACAGAATGGGCACAGAACGTGCATGCACAGAACATGCCATCTCATCAGGCTCTATGCTGCTTGCTAATTGAACAGTGGAGCTAAAACATGCCTGAATAGCAAAGAACATAGATCCTGATCAGACGCGGCGTTGCGCCATGGATGGTTTGGATCTATGTTGTTTAATTGCACATTCTTTCCAAATTATTCAGTATTTTAACGGTTAATAATTATGTAAATTAAAGGGGTGTTTCCCGGGTTTAGCTTAATTACATTATATTGTTTTTATCACATAATCAGATAAAAACTAGCATTTGTATTCGATCATGTCGCATGCAAAATACTAAACAAATATCTGAAATTAAAGCAAACACGCGTTCACATTAATGCAAATGTACATCTAGCCAAGAAATAAATGGTCGGAATTATGTCCGAGTACTCAAGTATCAAAATTGCTACTCACTGCCAACGAAGAATCACCTTAACAAAATCCACAACAACGGTCTCCCTCAAAATCAACAAAAACTAAATCCACAACAACAGTACTTTTCCTAAATCCACAACAACTGTACATTTCCTAAATCCACAACAACTGTACATTTCCTAAATCCACAACAACGGTACTTTTCCTAAATCCACAACAACTGTACTTTTCCTAAATCCACAACAACTGTACTTTTCCTAAATCCACAACAACTGTACATTTCCTAAATCCACAACAACTGTACATTTCCTAAATCCACAACAACAGTACTTTTCCTAAATCCACAACAACTGTACATTTCCTAAATCCACAACAACTGTACATTTCCTAAATCCACAACAACGGTACTTTTCCTAAATCCACAACAACTGTACTTTTCCTAAATCCACAACAACTGTACTTTTCCTAAATCCACAACAACTGTACATTTCCTAAATCCACAACAACTGTACTTTTCCTAAATCCGCAACAACGGTCGCTCTTCCTCAAAATATCCAACTATTATTATGATTCTGTTAAAAGTGTGACATCATTTGTAAATTCCGAGAAAAACAACTACTAATAAGGCTCTAGCGTAAAGTAAAATCGCAATCCAATTTCACCAGAACAATGTCCTTGGAATTGTCAGCGGTTTGATCTTCATTATAAATGGTTTCCATGACAACCAGGTATTATGTATACAAATTTCCAAATGAGGACAATTTCCCATGAAACAGATTAAGCAAATAAATAGAGCAACAGGTAACGAGAAATACAAATGAATTCAATGTCCTACAATTAATGACTTGTACATTTCTATAAACATAACTGAACAGAACAGAGTCATAGACAGGTTTCTCAGTATTAATAAATAATCATTATATGAATGAACAATTTATAGGGTTTAACCCTTTCAACACCGCAGACCTCTAAATAGGCTTACAAAAAGTGTAGATCCAGATGAGCCGGCTCATGACGAGCCGTCTCATCAGGATCTGCACTTTTTGCCAGTGATATGACTATTTTTAGACATAATTACCCATTTTGATAAATGAACTTGTCCAAATGTGATTTTCTGATTCATTTATTGGTTTATGAATATCATGGACCAGTCCATGTGAGTTACTTGGTGTTGAATGGGTTAAATGATCTTTTTGATATTACCGTATTTATACTAATTCGGTAAATCGTTTCCCAAAATAAATTAATTAATCAGGAAGCAAATGACTGCATACCGTGTAAATCGTGTCGCGATTTAAACGCTTAGTGTATCAATCTTTCAAAAGTTCTAAAACTCTAAAATTGACAAGCAATATGGCTTGGCATTCACAACTACTTTTCATTTTGATATTAACATGCATCAGTACCCCCCCTGTCCCGCCCCCCCCCCCCATGTAACTGCAATTTGATATAAATGTAAAACTGAACAACAGTATGGGCCTACAGAAAAAAACTCATTTCTGAGATGATAACATTGTTTATTGTCTAGTGTTTATTGTCTGTGTTTTGCTCAACTCTGTCGAAACAATTAACCCATTCAATACCAAGTAACTGAGAATGGACTGGTCCATGGTATGTTTAGACCAATAAATTCATCAGAAAATTACATTTGGACTAGTCCATTTATATTAAAATGGGGAATTTTTACTAAAATTGGTAAAATTACTAGCAAAAAGTGCAGATCCTGGTTAGACGGCTGGTTAAGAGCCCACTCATCTGTATCTACCCTTTTTGTAAACCTATTTAGAGGTGTGTAGTGTTGAAAGGGTTAACTTTGATTGTTGATCTGTTTTTAGTTCCGTTAGAAAGTCTCCGGTCGTAACTGGTACATTTGACTGGTCTGTTGTATGGTGGGTTGCCCGACCGACAGTTCATTGTCGGAGACATGGTACCCTGAACTAATATTAACCCTTTCCCTCATAGTAGCACCTCTTGACGCCATTACCAATACAACATACATTGACAATGTAGTAGTCAAACCAATGTTCATAATATAGGCCGGAATCTCATGTAGTCCCAGTAATATCTATAGAGGTGCCCTGGGATAGATATGGCGACTACTTATCCACTGCATGATAGCTAAATGGTTGTCGTTTGTATGGAGATATAATAGTGTATTAGCCTAAATCTCTATGTAGTCCCAGTAATACCTATGGAGGTGGGATAGATACAGCGACTACTTATCCACTGCATGATAGCTAAATGGTTGTCGTTTGTATGGAGATATAATAGTATATTAACCTAAATCTCATGTAGTCCCAGTAATATCTATGGAGGTGGGATAGATATGACGACTACTTATCCACTGCATGATAGCTAAATGGTTGTCGTTTGTATGGAGATATAATAGTATATTAGCCTAAATCTCTATGTAGTCCCAGTAATATCTATGAAGGTGAGATAGATATGACGACTACTTATCCACTGCATGATAGCTAAATGGTTGTCGTTTGTATGGAGATATAATAGTATATTAACCTAAATCTCTATAAAGGAAAGGGTTAACATTGATTTGCCTCATACAAACTTGCCACATTCACCAACATATGAATCTTCTTTTAATATACTACTATACCGTCCATGCTCGCCTTTAACCCATTCAACACCAAGTAACTGACATAGACTGGTCCATGACATTTTTAGACCAATTAAATTAATAAGAAAATTACATTTGGATCAGTTCATTTATCAAAATGGGTAAATTATATTCTAAAAATTGTAATATTACTTGCAAAAAGTGCAGATCCTGATGAGACGGCTCGTCACGAGCCGGCTCATCTGGATCTACACTTTTTTGTAAGCCTATTTAGAGGTCTGTGGTGTTGAAAGGGTTAAGACAAGTTTTTTACCACCAGATTATGGCCTCAAAGTGGCTTCCCGTCTTATAAGTGAGTGCTATTTTAAAATGTGTTAAAATTTATGGTACCCATAATTATGTTTTCTGAAAAGAAAGCACCCTGACTTCTCCGCCTTGTACTGGACAAACATGCAATCTATACATGGTCTGATGTTCATTTTATGCGAGTCCATGCCAGAACACACAGATTTAAGGACTAAAGTAGGGGAGTCGTCTTATGGGCGAGATTGCCCTATAAGCGAGTATGGGGCTGTACTCACGCTGTGGAACATGACTTCATACCACACTTGGATTGCTTCTGGCTTGAAAACATCTTTTTGTTTTGTTTTTATAAATATCGTTTGTTTGCATCACATCAAACAAAGAAAACATTGTTTTGGCATTAATAATAATGTTACTAATTCTATGGTAGGATGGGACTGAATTCACACATATCTCCACTGAATTAGTAGTCCATTGAACTTCTTCAAGAATATGCACAGTTTTTACAATTCAGCTGCACAAAATGATTCTTGTCATTTATGTTATGTTATAGTTCGGGTTTTACGCCTGCATCAGCACCATTTTGGGCTATATCGCCGGCAGGCAGTTTACCTAACAACACCTTTCCTGGGCAGGCTCCAGCGGTTAACCAGTACTTGGGTGCACCAACCTCTGTAAGAAACTGCCAACTTTTTCATATAAATGAGACACGGCCTGAGCGGGGCTTGAACCCGTGACCATCAGTGATGATAGGTTACAATGGTATACAAGTCAGCGACCGTAGCCACTCGACCACAGAGGCGGACACTTCTATGGTAGGATGGGACTGAATGCACACATATCTCCACTGAATTAGTAGTCCATTGAACTTCTTAACAACTGGAGTCATTCAAGAATTTGCACAGTTTTTACAATTCAGCTGCACAACCAACCAGCTAATTATGATGTGTACGGTACGTAAAATGAACTGCGAACAACTCACCTGGTTTCAATGTTAATTAGCAGATCAATAATTAATTACATGCACGTAATGTTTGATAACCAATTAATGAGACATTTTCATAGTTCAATGAACCTGTCTAGATGTCAAGTTCCCTTGACCAATTAGCCAATATCGGACAACAGGTGTCAACTCAGCAACTACTAAGATGGTGTTTTTGTCCTCAGTAACCTACGATCATTCTCCTGTGTATGTCAATTGGTCATTATAAAACTTGAATATGTGCATATTTATTGATAGTAGGTATAGAATAAAAAGAACATTAATTCCAGTTTCCATGAAGCATACATACATTGTACGCACCGATTTTGTCAGCGCTACATTTGTTGGCGTGTACATGCGGTGAAAGTCGTTTCCATGTAAGCAGCTTTTATTAATATACAAATATCATATATATATATAAGCAGATTTCGGCTATAAATTCAAAATGACAATGTCTAAACATGCACTCACGTTAGTTTATACAAATTTATTTTAGCTCGATTGCGAAACAAGTTCTTTCAACTTATATGAATCACTCTCGAGACCTCATTCCTGATGTAAATCCATCGCCATGAGGGAGAGGCAATGTGCAATTTAAATGCCTTGCCTAAGGGCACAATCGTAACGTTGAGGCTCGTACCATCAGAGTTACGAGAACAGCTAGATGCGCACGATATGTTGTTTGTTGTCTTTGGTGATAGCTTTCCATATGATTTTTTGACGATTATGGTCTTTGTAGTCTGGTAGTGATGCGTCGTATAAACACGGATGAACTCTGACCAACTCTGTTAACTTTTCGTAGACTCCTAAGTTGAATTTCGTTTTGATTGTTAATGTATTCAATTATTGACAATTATAAATTGCCACGTGAGTCATGGTAGAAATGGCGTAATTTCCTATGACATATTACATAAACTAGTTAATTATCGCTTGAACGCGCGTACAAAATTCGCTACCCGAGGCAAATTTTATCCGCATGTTACAATAATCAGCGAGACAAACCGCTTCTATGGAAAGGTCAGTATGAAATTTAAAAGGAGCGAATTTTGGGAAATGCGGCGCCTATTTGGCGCAGACAAATGCTGCGCTGAAAATGCTCCGAATACACGCTTCATGGAAACGGGGCTTTACACTAGAAATTGTTTATGAAGATGAAGTATTTCTGCCGGCCAGAATTGATCTCTGCATACATGTATATATCACATGGTCTGCAGCATTTCTGCTGGCCAGAATTGATATCTGTATAAATTATATATCACATGGACTGTAGCATTTCTGCTGGCCAGCATTGATATCCACATATTTATCACATGGACTGGTATCTGCATATATATCACATGGACTGAAATCTGCATATATATCACATGGACTGATATCTGCATATATATCACATGGACTGATATCTGCATATATATCACATGGACATATATATCACATGGACTGATATCTGCATATATATCACATGGACATATATATCACATGGACTGATATCTGCATATATATCACATGGACATATATATCACATGGACTGATATCTGTATATATATCACATGGACTGATATCTGCATATATATCACATGGACTGATATCTGTATATATATCACATGGACTGATATCTGTATATATATCACATGGACTGATATATGCATATATATCACATGGACTGATATCTGTATATATATCACATGGACTGATATCTGCATATATATATCACATGGACTGATATCTGCATATATATCACATGGACATATATATCACATGGACATATATATCACATGGACTGATATCTGCATATATATATCACATGGACATATATATCACATGGACTGATATCTGCATATATATATCACATGGACTGATATCTGCATATATATATCACATGGACATAAGATCACATGGACTGATATCTGCATATATATCACATGGACTGATATCTGCATATATATCATATGCAACATGTCATTCAACAAGACTTGAGATATCTTGGTTCGATATAAAACAGATCTATATATTCACCATAGCAATGAGTTGTATATTTTATTGACCGGCTGTACACACAGCTGTCACCTTCCAGTTATTGCAACCATACTGACTGTTTCATTAAACTTTGAATAAGCTGACAATTGTTACCATGGCTACATAATTTATATAATCTTGTAGTCAGCTTGCTTGAGCATCTAATAATGCTATCTCAATGATATACTAGTATATTTGAATCTCCCAATTACTGATAAATCCTTGTCGAAGCGACATTATTTCATTCTGGTCATATATTTCCTCATTCTGGTCATATATTTCCTCATTCTAGTCATATATTTCATCATTCTGGTCATATATTTCCCCATTCTGGTAATATATTTCATCATTCTGGTCATATATTTCCTCATTCTGGTCATATATTTCTTCATTCTGGTCATATATTTCATCATTCTGGTCATATATTTCCTCATTCTGGTCATATATTTCATCATTCTGGTCATATATTTCCTCATTCTGGTCATATATTTCTTCATTCTGGTCATATATTTCATCATTCTGGTCATATATTTCATCATTCTGGTCATATATTTCCTCATTCTAGTCATATATTTCATCATTCTGGTCATATATTTCCTCATTCTGGTCATATATTTCTTCATTCTGGTCATATATTTCATCATTCTGGTCATATATTTCATCATTCTGGTCATATATTTCCTCATTCTGGTCATATATTTCATCATTCTGGTCATATATTTCATCATTCTGGTCATATATTTCCTCATTCTGGTCATATATTTCTTCATTCTGGTCATATATTTCCTCATTCTGGTCATATATTTCCTCATTCTGGTCATATATTTCATCATTCTGGTCATATATTTCCTCATTCTGGTAATATATTTCATCATTCTGGTCATATATTTCATCATTCTGGTCATATATTTCCTCATTCTGGTAATATATTTCATCATTCTGGTCATATATTTCTCATTCTGGTCATATATTTCATCATTCTGGTCATATATTTCCTCATTCTGGTCATATATTTCATCATTCTGGTCATATATTTCCTCATTCTGGTCATATATTTCATCATTCTGGTCATATATTTCCTCATTCTGGTCATATATTTCATCATTCTGGTCATATATTTCATCATTCTGGTCATATATTTCCTCATTCTGGTCATATATTTCATCATTCTGGTCATATATTTCATCATTCTGGTCATATATTTCCTCATTCTGGTCATATATTTCTTCATTCTGGTCATATATTTCATCATTCTGGTAATATATTTCATCATTCTGGTCATATATTTCATCATTCTAGTCATATATTTCATTCTGGTCATATATTTCATCATTCTGGTCATATATTATATAACTTTGGAGTCACATGGAGGAGTGGTCTAATGCATTATCTTTAAAACTAGTCTTTCATCGCTATCATCAAGAGCTGCAGGCTTGCTCCTTATCAGGGACAAGTGATAAAAAGTGAATCTAGCACCTCCAAGAGTTGCAGATAAGGAAATCCCACCCAAGGGGTGAAGATGTGAGCAAAGAACTCGACAGAGCCTCGAGGGTGGGATTTCCGTAACAATAACTCTATGGTTGATTTATATTCTCACTTTTCTTATGCTTTGAAGCACAGGCACAAGACACCATTTTTGTGTTGCCCTATGGTCATATAGTAAGTATGTTATATTATGCTATATTTCGCGTTTTACGCCTGCATCAGCACCATTTTGGGCTATATCGCCGGCAGTTTACCTAACAACACCTTTCCTGGGCAGGCTCCAACGGTTAACCAGTACTTGGGTGCACCAACCTCCGTAAGAAACTGCCAACTTTTTCATATAAATGAGAGACACGGTCTGAGCGGGGCTCGATCCCGTGACCATCAGTGATGATAGGTTACAGTGGTATACAAGTCAGCGACCATAACCACTCGACCACGGAGGCGGACCATATAGTAAGTAATGTTTACTAAAGGCAACCAACGGAAATGAAACATGCATGCAGAAACATCGACGAGAAACTAGGTAAAAACGACCAGATCACTGATATGCCCTTGTGGTCCTGACCGGAAGACCTTATTCCTTCAACAAATACTTTTTATTTCATGGAGATCGGTCAAATAACACCAGAATGGCACATGGTTTCATTGTGAACAGCAGAAAATGCAATGTTGTCGTTTTCGCTGGGCGTTCGATTTTTGATATGTTTTCTCGTTGTTTTACACTGTGTAATGCTCATAACATCTAAAAATTACACCTACTTCGTTAAATGCAATCGTTCTCTCACGAATCATGCTGTTTGCCTTTTTGTGCTTTGAAGCATAAACAGCGGACAAAGTTTCAAAATGATTAGATGACAATTACATGCACTATGAAGCATAATAAATAAGTGTCTAAGATCACGATATAAGCCCGTCCAACAAGTTCTTCCCTGTAGCGTTTAAATATGCATACCAAATTTGGTTTAGATCTGTTGTATAACTTCAACAATCGGATGGATAAGGTCCATATGCAGCATAGCCAAAATCAGTTTAGATTGCTAGGATTAGATAACTCAATGGACTTTTTGAACTTTTTTACTCCCTCATGGCGATGGATTCCATCAGGAATGAGGTCTCGAGAGTGATTAATATAAGTTGTAAGAACTTGTTTCGCAATCGAGCTAAATTCATTTGTATAAACTAAACTTTTAGAAAATAAATAGATTCCTTCTATTGGTGTGGTAACAATGCATTCCAAATGGTTGACATTTATGTGTAATTTTGGTTATTACACGGACAACAAATATTGAAACAAGCAGGCATTGCAACGGTCACTGTTTGAGCTAGAGAGTGGACCATACAAATTGGGAAAATCCAATGGCCATATCTGCGGAGTGACTGGGCAATCCAGTGGGTTATCGAACTTGGCAGAGATATTATGCCAACAAACATTGCAAGTTTGGTGAGGATTAAATTAAAAAAATTAAAGCTATAGAGCGGACAGTAGGAATTTGGACAATTCAAGGACCATAATTCCGAGTGACTGGGGCAAGCCAGTGGTTTATTGAACTTGGCAGAGATATTATGCCAAGTTCGGTGAAGATTAAATTAAAAAAATTAAAGCTATAGAGCGGACAGTAAGAATTTGGACAATTCAAGGACCATAATTCCCGAGTGACTAGGGCAAGCCAATGGGTTATCGAACTTGGCAGAGATATTATGCCAACAAACATTGCAAGTTCGGTGAAGATTAAATTAAAAAAATTAAAGCTATAGAGCAGACAGTAGGAATTTGGACAATTCAAGGACCATAATTCCCGAGTGACTGGGGCAAGCCAGTGGGTTATCGAACTTGGCAGAGATATTATGCCAACAATCATTGTGCGCCAATGTGGTGAAGATTGGCTAAATACTGTTCAAGTTAGAGACCTGACATCATTGTGGACTGCGTCCGCCTATCACAGATGAATGCAACAAGTGCATCAAAAGAAAAACTATGTAATATTGTTATCGTACAGAAAGTGAAAAAACAAAACATTTATATGGGTGTAAAATAAGTGTTGTAACCTTTACGGTACTCACCTCTTGCACTTGGTGACTGGGATCTCTGACCCACGTTGAACGTAACAGAGCGTCGTAATCCTTTGAAAAACTTTGGTTTCTGATACATACTGAATAAAATAGTCCTCGTACAACGTCCAGATCAGTAGTACATCACAAAACAATATATCGCAATCAACGAGAGTGTATTTCCTTTTTATACGGTCAGTAAAATTAACAGTTCATTAAAACTCACGAAACAACAAAACTTACACAATTTTATATTTTCAAAAAAAATAACTCTTTATAGGGAAACAAACCTCTAAGAAAAAGTATTTTAATTAAAACAACTTAAAGCATGAAATAATGAATTCTTTATGTTGTTATCTAAAATTTAAAACATAAAAAACCCCACCTATAATGAACACTTTGTTTATAAAAATGCAACAAACATAGTGACTACAAGTTATTTCTCAGTTTTTGTAAGGAAAGTTCAAGTCTACATATTAGTATACTACAGCTGACACTAGATTTGGTTCACGGGTCTATCAATACCAAATCACAAACTGACAAATTAACAGCTTGATCATAAATTTTAATCCACTCAATGTACATATTGTTATCTTTTGACATAAAGTTTTAAAAGCGCAGTTAAAAGTCCATTAGAAGTAGTTGAATCTTTATGAGAGAAATTACTGAAAAACGCCACAAGGTTGTTTGTAACACTAAATAATATTGGAATAATGCAAAAAGCCATAAGCTGCAGCGATGTGTCAGGTTGGATCGGTTGCACACACTGTACTGTATATTCAGTTACATTCTACATCATTTAATACACGTTCAACAACAACAATCCTAGCTTCATTTTGCCATCTTATTCATCAATGCCGTATAGCTGTGTTTCGTAAGGCGACACTATTTCATTGGATGAAATCTGTATCTATAGCATTTTAATTGAAAACAAATAAAAATCTTGATTAAAAATTTCTATGAAAATTAAGAACTGACCCGAAATATTTTTCTCCAATAACATATTAAGTACCTCCAGAAATGTAAATTTACATTCCTGGTATCTCTTACACATGAATAAAGAATTTTCATCATTTTAATAAAATGTTACACCCCCACCGAATTAATGACAGATAAATAAGGTTCATGATGGATAAATAAGGTTTGGGTTATGAAAATATCTTACTTTATCTTTTGTTCAAAAAGAAATTTCATGGTACATCACACACTTCGATTATACTTTGTGTGTGTCACAGCAAGAATGTGTCAACATACTATGCCTGCATCAAATTATTAGAAAGGTGTTGTGATAAAGCAGTGGTAGCGCGTTCGCTTCAGGTGCAAATGGTCCGGAGCTTGCGCCCTGCTGGAGCCGTTACGATTGTACCCTTAGGCAAGGAATTTAAATTCCACATTGCCTCTTCTCTCTCCCTCGTGGCAATGGATTCCATTAGGAATGAGGTCTCGAGAGTGATTAATATAAGTGGTAAGAACTTGTTTCGCAATCGAGCTAAAATAAATTTATATAAACTAAATGATTAGAAATCACGATTATTGTGTTATATTTACATTTTTTATTCGCATTTCATATCAAATTTCAAGATCTGCCAACAAATTGAACATATTATTGTGAATTTGTGAAATTACAATTTATAAATTACCTCCCTTTATAGATATTTATTTTAAGTCGACTTTTATTTAAAATCCTTCCATTTGCATAATTTCTTTTTATATATGACTAACTTATGGGCTATATGCTACCAAGATAAATAGATTTTATAATATGATTTGATTTTTTGGCCAAACAGATTAGTAATACTCTTGTAGTAAACTCTGACATACATATTGGTTCCGACATACATATTGGTTCCTATTGGTTCCGACATACATATTGGTTCCGACATACATATTGGTCGACGTTTTTATTGGCCATTTTACAGACGGATATGTAGTCCAGTGGGTAACACGCTGGACTGGTAATCCAGGTATCACAGGTTCAATCCCCCGTCTGATCCTAATAAAATTAACAGTCTTTCAGATGGGACGTTAAACCGAGGTCTCGTGTCGGTGCTGTACACCGTGCACGTAAAAGAACCAGAGGAGACTCTGGAATGGGTCTCTGTCTGTATCATTACACTATCCTACAAAAATCTAACATGACTAATCTCTTCAGGAGGCGTCGCTCATATGGGCAACCGGTAGCGATGATTAATAAACGTAAACTACACACAATATTGGCCATTCTATGCAGCAAACTATGAGAGAGATTGATTGCATAATGGCAGATATGCAATAGCTTAACCCTTTCAACACCAAGTAACTGACATGGACTGGTCCATGATATTTTTAGACCAATAAATTAATAACAAAATTACATTTGGATCAGTTCATTTATCAAAATGGGTAATTGTTCTTCTAAAAATAGTTATATTACTTGAAAAAAGTGCAGATCCTGATGAGACGGCTCGTTACGAGCCGGCTCATCTGGATCTACACTTTTTTGTAAGCCAATTTAGAGGTCTGTGGTGTTGAAAGGGTTAATTCTCTTGCAATACATAAATGCTGATGTTTTTATGTGTCAATAAGGATAGTCATAGTCTATGTTACTGGCAATGTACAATTGTTACTGTTATGTTATATTTCGGGTTTTACACCTGCATCAGCACCATTTTTGGGCTATATCGCCGGCGGGCAGTTTACCTAACAACACCTTTCCTGGGCAGGCTCCAGCGGTTAACCAGTAATTGGGTGCACCAACCTCCGTAAGAAACTGCCAACTTTTTCATATAAATGAAACGCGGTCTGAGCGGGGCTCGAACCCGTGACCATCAGTGATGATAGGTTACAGTGGTATACAAGTCAGCGACCTTAACCACTCGACCACAGAGGCGGAACAATTGTTACTGGAAACAAGTATCTAAAACAAGTGAATGAAGTATTGCCATGCAATACAAAGGTCCCTACGGTATGGCAGCAAAGAAATGAAAAGAATATCGGGGGAGGGGAGAGGTTAGGAGGGGGTACGGGGGTAACGACAAATCATCTCACCAGGGTGAACATTTGTGCCAAGTTATTTGAAAATCCCACAAAGAATGGTGAAGCTATGGTGATAGCCACATATTTGACCTTTAACCTCTAAGTGTGACCCTTGAGGTAGGGTTACGGGTCTTGGACGATGCAACATCATCTTCTTGTCGCTAACATTTGTGAGCAGTTATTTGAAAAATCACCCAATGCATGACAAAGCTACAGCCTGGACACGAAATATAACAATATTTGGCCTTTAACCTCAAACTGTGACCTCGACCTTTCAGGTAGGGACTTGGGTCTTGGACACGACATTTCATGTTCATATGGAGAACATCTAAGCAACATTATTTCAGAATCCGCTCATCCATAACAAAGCTACAGAGCGGACACGATATAGTATAACAATATTTGACCTTTAACCTCTACATGTGACCTCGACCTTTGACCTAGGGACCCAGATCTTGGATGCACACATATATGCATAGTTATTCAAAAATCAAATCAAAAGTAACACAGACGTACCCAAAATTGTATATTAAGTGGCTATTCCTTTGATCTCTGTAGCCACATAAACAGAATTGATAGCAACATAAAAGTGTTTATAGCCACACAACCCCTAACCATAGCCACCTAGACAGTAATGTCCTCCTTGCCATGTAAGTCCCATTTATGGGTGTGGACATACAGACAGACGAGTGCAATGTTCCCCTTGCGATGCAAGTCCCATTTATGGGTGTGGACATACGGACAGACGAGCGCCATATTCCCCTTGCCATGTAAGTCCCATTTATGGGTGTGGACATATGGACAGACGGGCGCAATGTTCCCCTTGCGATGTAAGTCCCACTTATGTGTGTGGACATACAGACAGACGAGCGCAATGTTCCCCTTGTGATGTAAGTCCCATTTATGGGTGTGGACATACGGACAGACGAGTGCCATGTTCCCCTTGTGATGTAAGTCCCATTTATGGGTGTGGACAGACGGGCGCAAAGTTCCCCATGCGATGTAAGTCCCATTTATGGGTGTGGACATACAGACAGACGAGCGCAATGTTCCCCTTGCGACGTAAGTCCCATTTATGGGTGTGGACATACAGACAGACGGGCGCAATGTTCCCCTTGCGATGTAAGTCCCATATATGGGTGTGGACATACAGACAGATGGGCGCAATGTTTCCCTTGCAATGTAAGTCCCATTTATGGGTGTGGACAGACGGGCGCAATGTTCCCCTTGCGATGTAAGTCCCATTTATGTGTGTGGACATACAGACAGACGGGTGCAATGTTCCCCTTGCGATGCAAGTCCCATTTATGGGTGTGGACAGACAGACAGATGAGCACAATCCCATAGTCCCCAAACCGGTCCCCCAAACTAACAGTCCACTAACAAGGCGGAGAAGAATAGAGCCAATACAAAACGTTATAAAAATAAAACATTGAGATGTTACCGTATCCAAACATTGCTATATTTTCCTAGGTAAGTGGTGGGCCACTAATGGTCTGCATATTAGAGATATTATTGCACAGCGCACTGTATGTATTGATATCAATAACTAAGTGTGAAAATCAAACTTGACTTTGCTACACAACTCTCTGATCATTTATATTAACATTTTTTCAACAAAAGTATTTCAAATTATAACTGAAAAGATTTGGAAAAGATAATTATAGGGCCATACAAAAAGCTGAAGTGGACTTGATCAACACCTAATGTCACAAGTGGTCACGTTTCATGAGTGACCTAGCGGATAAAATTGCTGCTGCACAATAGCGTGACCTGGTCACAAAGCAATTTCAACAATATTGACAGAAACACACACATTATACTAAATAACATATTTTGACAATTTAATGAACTGGAAACTAGTATTGATAAGTACCTTTAAACCAGCTTTAAAGTGATTACATGATAATGTACTGCACAAGATGATGTACAAAGGAACAATGATTAAAATTGATGAATATTTCCAATGTGTTAAATAATAATTTCTTCAGGTGTCAAGATAATTATAATTTCAATTCCAGGGTTCATTCTAGCTCAGAATTTTTGGGAGAAGTGAGAAAGCACGTGGTCCAGTCTTTAAATAGTGTTATTTAATAAGTTTCAACAAAATATGGTTAAAATGCACAGTATGACCATTAAATACAACATTATAATAGAATGAGTGCTTTTATACTGGTCAAAATTTGTATGAAAATTGTTTAAAAACAATTTTTAAGGGAGAAGTGGGGCGAAGTCAGGGTCCCTAGGCCCTGCCCTCTAAAATGATGCCTGTGTCCACTATCAATGAATTGATTTTTGCATGTTTATTTATCACAAGATACAGAAGCAGTTCTTCCAATTCGATCCATCCCTGGTTCTTTTACATGCAAGGTATATATATATATGACTTTGATACATGCGACCTTAGTCTCAATAGTACAATCTGAAAGGATGCTAACATTAATAGGTAACAATTTAACCACTGGACAACTGACGAAGTTAAAGGGTTACCAAAGTTAACAACTATTTTATTTTTTCACCTAAAATAATTTTATTTTTTCCAAAGCATGTAAAAATAATAACATCACTCTTGCCTTTAAATTTAGATCTCATATTTTGCAGCCATATTTTGTTCATGCAGATAAATTACAGTAATTTTGTTTTAGAAACTATTTCAAGTACAAATAATTTTACTTGCATTACCTAATATTAACTTATGAAAACATGGCACTACACAATATTAACTTATGAAAACATGGCATTACCCAATATTAACTTATGAAAACATGGCATTACCCAATATTAACTTATGAAAACATGGCATTACCCAATATTAACTTATGAAAACATGACATTACACAATATTAACTTATGAAAACATGACATTACCTAATATTAACTTATGAAAACATGGCATTACCTAATATTAACTTATGAAAACATTGCATTACCTAATATTAACTTATGAAAACATTGCATTACCTAATATTAACTTCTGAAAACATTGTATTACCCAATATTAACTTCTGAAAACATGACAATACCCAATATTAACTTCTGAAAACATGGCATTACCCAGTATTAACTTCTGAAAACATGGCATTACCCAGTATTAACTTCTGA
Organism: Archivesica marissinica; assembly: GCA_014843695.1. Taxonomy (NCBI): domain Eukaryota; kingdom Metazoa; phylum Mollusca; class Bivalvia; order Venerida; family Vesicomyidae; genus Archivesica; species Archivesica marissinica. The sequence continues at coordinate 56,814,259 of CM026402.1, forward strand.
AAACATGACATTTAAAGGTATCATAATTAAAGATTCGTAAATGAACTAAATCCGCTGAGCGGATCAATGGTCCAATGGTAACGCGCTCTCTTAATCCCAAGATTGTTGTTTCAATCCCCACTACACCAAAACTATAACAACTAACACCATAGTCTTTCAGATAACACATTAGACTGACGAAGCACACAATTAAATAGCGGCTACAGCTTTGTGCGGAACCTCGGGCCTCTCACACCTGCAGCAAATGGGTTACATCATTATTATGCGCAATCACGACTTCCCCTGCAGTATTGCACATATCACCTCTAAAACTTAAAATGACCAATTGCTATTGTGGGAAGGTGCCAGCCAGCTGTGAAAAGTAAACATGCAAAATACACATCTGCCAACATGAATTGGCCCTATAGTGCCTGTATAAAAGTTCACAAAAAGACACACCACCCTGTTGAGCTGAATGAGCCTGCAAGCCATTTGAAACAACAGATCATTGGAAAAAACATTTTTATCATACTATAATCCCAAAGTAGAAACTGTCAAATTCCAAAATAGATTCCAGAAGACAGAATAACAATCACTACATCCACACCTCTAGAAATTCTGTCCAATTAGGACCAATTACTAAAACAATGATTCCATTTTCCACTACCTAAGACAACCCAAATGCTGGTTAAATAAATGAGAAATCAGGAGTGATATAGTGTGTAACTAGATACCCACAGAGATGATAATAGTAAGTAAAGTATAGCTGCAAAAGAACACAAAGAGAAACTAAGACAAACAGAGATTAAAGACTTGAAAAGAGGGTTGATCCATACATGATAGCTTAGTAGACGCCCATTCAGCTAAAAGAAGTAATGATGAGATTAAAATAGTTGTGTTGATAATGCTGCCAAAGATACTGCTGAAGAATTAGAATATTTCCACTGAATGATCATAAATGATGGTGATGGCAATGCTTGATGACAATACTGATGAAAAGAAATGACAATGATGCAGATAATAATGCTGATGATGGTGATATTACTAATGATGCTAAAGGTGTATATGATAATACCTGTGATGACATTTCCAATGATGTTAATGACAATGACGGTCATGATAAAGGGGACACAGATAATGATATTGAGTTGATGATGATGATCATAATAATGCTAAAGATGATGACGACAGTGACAATACTATTAAATAGGAGCCATATTATGGGACTAATCAGGGTTCATTCTAGGTCAGGGACCCTAGGGTTCATACTAGGTCAGGGACCCTAGGGTTCATTCTAGGTCAGGGACCCTAGGGTTCATTCTAGGTCAGGGACCCTAGGGTTCATTCTAGGTCAGGGACCCTAGGGTTCATACTAGGTCAGGGACCCTATGGTTCATTCTAGGTCAGGGACCCTAGGGTTCATTCTAGGTCAGGGACCCTAGGGTTCATTCTAGGTCAGGTACCCTAGGGTTCATTCTAGGTCAGGGACTCTAGGGTTCATTCTAGGTCAGGGACCCTAGGGTTCATTCTAGGTCAGAATTTTTGGGAGAAGTGAGAAAGCGCGTGATCGCTTCCTTTAATGGTGTTCTTTAATATACTTCTGCAAAATAGGGTTAAAATGCAAAGTACAACCATTAAATACAACATTTGAATAGAACGAGTGCTTTATAATGGGCCAGTGTATCTTACTTGTTTTTGTTTTTTAGGGAGAAGTGGGGCCCCCAGAGGGCGAAGTCAGGGTCCCTAAGGCGACAATTTCGCCCACATCGCCCTCTAAACTGATCCCTGGACTAATTCAACAACGCAGCAAGGTAATGCTTGACCATCCCTTGTTTACTCTTGGTCATATGTTATCTGGGGTCCCTGTGTACATAATGCAGCTATAAAGTCAATGATAAGTCATGATTGTTTTACTACTTCACTACCAATCTGTAAACATATATCAAGATAAAATTAATGACTTCAGATCCAATTACAATGTACTGCATAAATACGATTTTATTGGAACAATGTGAGAAAACAGGAGAGCTTTCAGCTAGAGATGGACACAAGTAAAGGATTAGGGCTGCGGCCATATACCGGTATACCACGATACGCTGACGAACGTATATGCGTATCGTATCGGGAGGGTCTGTATCGCGTATATCGGCCGTATCGAAGATTAAAATTCCATTGTGTTTTTTCTACCGATTCTAATTAAAATACTTGAAAACGTTCGCTAAATGAGCAAAACTTTCCTGTTATTTTTAGCATTCCTCAAAGCGTGCACCTGCTGCTGCAGAGCTAGCGTTAAAGCTATCACGCAAGTTCGAATTTTTAAAGTGGTGTTTAACAATAAAAACGTCGCCACATTGAAACAGGTCTTTAGTTTTACACATTTTAAATCGGGCTTAAAATCTACGAGTTGTATTTTTCGAATTATTTGACCTTGTTGACTTCCGGATGACATTGCTATTTTTAGCAACGGGCGCGGACTCATAGAGAACCATATAATAGTTGGGATCCCAGATTTGCAAGAGCTTGGAATTATAAATCTAGAGCTAATCCATTATTTATTGTATGGTTTGGTATATGTAGGCTAATAAACAAAATCTGTACCCTTTAGTTGTTTTTATTACCAGTAGGCCTATGCTCATAGCCTCATACAAGAACTAGATCTATATATTTTCAGAGCTAGACCCAGAGCGTGTTGATTCTTTGATCTTTTTGAAGAAAAATCTTCTTGATAGTGACCTTCAAAGTATTAAGATCTAGGTATTGTTTTTTGGGGGGGATATAGAGAAATCTATAAAAACTTTATTGATTAATAACTTAATACTGTTCTACTCTGAATGACGTTGTTGGTTATTTTTAGTATTTTTACTACCTTGATTAGACGGATCCAAAACGTCAAAATCGGCGCTAAATAACAAATGTCCTATAAACAAATACATGTTGACATCACGAGCATCATTGACGTTACTCTATCCTACAGTAGCCCAGACGACACAGGACTCAAACGGAGGTCAAGTGCTCACATAGAGAGGTCATTTGCTATGACCCTAAAGCTGGATCCGTTCTCCGATATTGCCTGTATCGTATCGGCAGTCCCGTATTGCAATACGTATCGTATCGGAAGGGGTCTGGCAATAAGCAGCCCTATAAAGGATGCACACTGAAATACAGTCAAACCTGTGTTAGTGGTCACCTCTATTAAGCAGCCATCCTGTATTAAGCAGCCAGTTTCCAGATTCCCCAATATGCTGCTTTATTATACATTTAACCTCTATTAAGCAGCCGCCTGTGCTAAGCAGCCACTTTCTGTGATTCCCTTGGCTGGCTGCTTAACCCTTTCAACACCACAGACCTCTAAATTGGCTTACAAAAAAGTGTAGATCCAGATCGTGACGAGCCGTCTCATCAGGATCTGCACTTTTTTCAAGTAATATAACTATTTTTAGAATTTTTTTTACCCATTTTGATAAATGAACTGATCCAAATGTAATTTTGTTATTAATTTATTGGTCTATAAAATATCATGGACCAGTCCATGTCAGTTACTTGGTGTTGAATGGGTTCAGACAGGTTTGACTGTAGATGGATACACTGAGGAAAATGCATGCTCAATAAACTATTGGTGTACTGTCTTACATCATTAAATACGGTAATGAACATTTTGATGGTCTGCACAATGAGAACGACATGAACTTTGTCATACTGCAGAAGATGTTCCATTCTGAGAGGATTGAACGTCAACTACATGAAGCCAAGGGGACACAAGCACTTACCGAAGGGCTGCAATGTGAAGGACAGTGGGCTCCCAGCATATCTTCAGTGTTATATTTCGGGTTTTATGCCTGCATCAGCACCATTTTGGGCTATATCGCCGGCGGGCAGTTTACCTAACAACACCTTTCCTGGGCAGGCTCCAGCGGTTAACCAGTACTTGGGTGCACCAACCTCCATAAGAAGCTGCCAACTTTTTCATATAAAGGTCTGAGCGGGGCTCGAACCCGTGACCATCAGTGATGATAGGTTACAGTGGTATACAAGTCAGCGACAGTAACCACTCGACCACGGAGGCAGACTATATCTTCAGTGTAATATGGCGTCAAACATTGTGCATACGGAAATGACGCCACAAAGTCATTATCAAATTGATTCATAACAATCTTAAAGAAAATGAATCAGCCGGATTTTTGTTTTCCTTGAAGAAGGTTTTTTAAGCCGAAAATTCGGATGTAGAGAGGACCACATAATTATATTACTAGTTTCCTGTTAGGAACAATCTACATATAAATTAATCATTAAAGACAAGCTAGAGTGCCATGATAAGATTCATGAAGTTATATATATGATCGGTTTAATTTTAACCCATTCAACACCAAGTAACTGACATGGACTGTTCCTTGATATTATTAGACCAATAAATTAATAAGAAAATTACATTTGGACCAGTTCATTTATCAATATGGGTAATTTTGTCTAAAAATAGTAATATTACTGGCAAAAAGTGTAGATCCTGATGAGACGGCTCGCTACGAGCCGGCTCATCTGGATCTACACTTTTTGTAAGCCTATTTAGAGGTCTGCGGTGTTGAAAGGGTTAAGCGAAACATTAAATGCAACCATACTAGTGTAATACGAACCATATGCCGATATTACCCGTCTGCAGCACAATTATGTTATAAATTCATATATTATAATTATGAAGCAGCTTATAGCCACAACTAAAATGCTGAATGCAAACTATTTATAGTAACAAGTCCGCCATCTTGGATTAAAGAATAAAATATTTGTGCACAGATGTATATGTAATTCAACAAGATATGTAAAAGCACAAACCGCTAAGCGAAAATTATTCATAGTAACGTAAACGGCAGGTTTAGATCCAGCGAATTGTGTTCACACATGTATGTTCTCCCCAGTGCCCTAAACACTCAGGATAAATTTCCTAATGATATCTATTTGCCTACTGAGTTAATAAAATCACATTTGCAAACAACATAGATCCAGATCAGCCGAGGCGGAACGCCGTTTCTGATCAGGATCTGTGTTGTTTGCTATTCAGCCAAATGTTTTAGCTCCACTATCTGAATAGCAAACAGCATAGAGCCTGATCAGACGGCACGTTTTGTGCCATCTATTCTGGCTTTATGCTGTTTCCAAAAGTTATTTTATCTGCCGCTAGCATGCAAAGGGTTAATATTACTGCATAGAGAAATCAAATACAAATGACTGCTAGACATATCGTTAAAAGTTAGATAGTGATTTGCAATACTGCTCTCCCATCGACACATCTGAATGTGCATTACTGTACACCGTTACATCTGAATGTTCATTACTGTACACCGGTACATCTGAATGTTCATTACTGTACACCGGTACATCTGAATGTTCATTACTGTACACCGGTACATCTGAATGTTCATTACTGTACACCGGTACATCTGAATGTTCATTACTGTACACCGGTACATCTGAATGATCATTACTGTACACCAGTACATCTGAATGTTCATTACTGTACACTGGTACATCAGAATGTTGCGTACGTCCCCACATTCGCTGCACTAGGGAAAGTTCACATTGGTTAGCCAATCCCGGATAATAATAATGTGCGTACTATTATAACATTTCTTGCAGTCTACATATGCCGTTACGATTGCCCGAAAACATGTGTCATTATTCATTTGCACTATGGATCACAGGGATTCGGCACGTTTGGGGGTACTAGTATATATATTTAAGATTTGTACAAATTGTTTCAGATAGGGCCATTTTACTGATCGATGCTAAATCTTACATCCCACAGAGTAGAATCCCTGTACTTAAATATATATACTAGTACCCCCAAACGTGCCGAATCCCTGTGCTATGGATATATACACTCAAACATTTTACTCAATATCTTGCCTCCAATTACACTTTCATATACTTGTCATTTTATATTAATTATATTCGCGTTTGTCAGAAAATAGCTTCAAGCTGTAAATAAATAAATATTATAAATATTAAAAGTTTCTTGTACCATGGACAAATCACAATCAAAGGGAGACAAATCTTGTTTTCTACAGATTTACAAGAGTTGCTCTTCTTGCATAAGTTTATAGATTTGTGATCAAATTTTTTCCAGTGAATGTTCTTATGTATAGGATATAAGCCGAAAACGATCCAATATGTAAAATATTGAATTGTGTGAGGCGCGTAGTACCAATATTTTACATATTGGATCTCGTTGACATCTCAAGACATTCAATTTTCTGATTATTTTTCATGTCGCGGAGGTATAGTCCTCTCCTGATTTTACATTGGTCAAAAGCCATACATAGTGTATGTTAAATGCATTGGGCCAACCTAGATTACAGACAAGTCTGGCAGTTGAATATACAGCAATGCATTTAAATTCCACGTTGCCTCTTCTATCTCCTTCATGGCGATGGATTCCATTAGGAATGAGTCTTGAGAGTGATTAATATAAGTTGAACGAACTTGTTTCGCAATCGAGCTAAAATAAATTTGTATAAACTGCAGCAATGCATGGGTTTTACTCTTATATTGCCTGTCAATATATGTAACAAATTGAGGCCCAGACAGAGTTATCGATAATCAATTAATTGTTAAGATCAATATCGTAGTATATAAGTTATGTTTTTAATTAATTAATCTGTCAGGGACTCAAAATATACACTGCAAATATTATAGCCAGTTAGAACAGATACAAGTGAGTTTATCATGTAGCATGAGTAGTAATGTATAGGATATAAGCCGAAAACGATCCAATATGTAAAATATTGGACTGCGTGAGGCGAGTAGCGCCGACGACAGTACCAATATTTGACATATTGGATGCGTTTGAGGTTTATATCCTATACATAATGTACAGTACATATTTGACATATTGGATGCGTTTGAGGTTTATATCCTATACATAATGTACAGTACATATTTGACATATTGGATGCGTTTGAGGCTTATATCCTATACATAATGTACAGTACATATTTTACATATTGGATGCGTTTGAGGTTTATATCCTATACATAATGTACAGTAC
>CM026402.1:56822273-56912766 GCA_014843695.1 Archivesica marissinica
CATCTGAATGTGCATTACTGTACACCGTTACATCTGAATGTTCATTACTGTACACCGGTACATCTGAATGTTCATTACTGTACACCGGTACATCTGAATGTTCATTACTGTACACCGGTACATCTGAATGTTCATTACTGTACACCGGTACATCTGAATGTTCATTACTGTACACCGGTACATCTGAATGATCATTACTGTACACCAGTACATCTGAATGTTCATTACTGTACACTGGTACATCAGAATGTTGCGTACGTCCCCACATTCGCTGCACTAGGGAAAGTTCACATTGGTTAGCCAATCCCGGATAATAATAATGTGCGTACTATTATAACATTTCTTGCAGTCTACATATGCCGTTACGATTGCCCGAAAACATGTGTCATTATTCATTTGCACTATGGATCACAGGGATTCGGCACGTTTGGGGGTACTAGTATATATATTTAAGATTTGTACAAATTGTTTCAGATAGGGCCATTTTACTGATCGATGCTAAATCTTACATCCCACAGAGTAGAATCCCTGTACTTAAATATATATACTAGTACCCCCAAACGTGCCGAATCCCTGTGCTATGGATATATACACTCAAACATTTTACTCAATATCTTGCCTCCAATTACACTTTCATATACTTGTCATTTTATATTAATTATATTCGCGTTTGTCAGAAAATAGCTTCAAGCTGTAAATAAATAAATATTATAAATATTAAAAGTTTCTTGTACCATGGACAAATCACAATCAAAGGGAGACAAATCTTGTTTTCTACAGATTTACAAGAGTTGCTCTTCTTGCATAAGTTTATAGATTTGTGATCAAATTTTTTCCAGTGAATGTTCTTATGTATAGGATATAAGCCGAAAACGATCCAATATGTAAAATATTGAATTGTGTGAGGCGCGTAGTACCAATATTTTACATATTGGATCTCGTTGACATCTCAAGACATTCAATTTTCTGATTATTTTTCATGTCGCGGAGGTATAGTCCTCTCCTGATTTTACATTGGTCAAAAGCCATACATAGTGTATGTTAAATGCATTGGGCCAACCTAGATTACAGACAAGTCTGGCAGTTGAATATACAGCAATGCATTTAAATTCCACGTTGCCTCTTCTATCTCCTTCATGGCGATGGATTCCATTAGGAATGAGTCTTGAGAGTGATTAATATAAGTTGAACGAACTTGTTTCGCAATCGAGCTAAAATAAATTTGTATAAACTGCAGCAATGCATGGGTTTTACTCTTATATTGCCTGTCAATATATGTAACAAATTGAGGCCCAGACAGAGTTATCGATAATCAATTAATTGTTAAGATCAATATCGTAGTATATAAGTTATGTTTTTAATTAATTAATCTGTCAGGGACTCAAAATATACACTGCAAATATTATAGCCAGTTAGAACAGATACAAGTGAGTTTATCATGTAGCATGAGTAGTAATGTATAGGATATAAGCCGAAAACGATCCAATATGTAAAATATTGGACTGCGTGAGGCGAGTAGCGCCGACGACAGTACCAATATTTGATATATTGGATGCGTTTGAGGTTTATATCCTATACATAATGTACAGTACATATTTGACATATTGGATGCGTTTGAGGTTTATATCCTATACATAATGTACAGTACATATTTGACATATTGGATGCGTTTGAGGCTTATATCCTATACATAATGTACAGTACCAATATTTTACATATTGGATGCGTTTGAGGTTTATATCCTATACATAATGTACAGTACATATTTGACATATTGGATGCGTTTGAGACTTATATCCTATACATAATGTACAGTACATATTTTACATATTGGACACGTTTGAGGCTTATATCCTATACATAATGTACAGTACATATTTTACATATTGGACACGTTTGAGGCTTATATCCTATACATAATGTACAGTACCAATATTTTACATATTGGACACGTTTGAGGCTTATATCCTATACATAATGTACAGTACATATTTGACATATTGGACACGTTTGAGGCTTATATCCTATACATAATGTACAGTACCAATATTTTACATATTGGATGCGTTTGAGGCTTATATCCTATACATAATGTACAGTACATATTTTACATATTGGATGCGTTTGAGGTTTATATCCTATACATAATGTACAGTACATATTTTACATATTGGACACGTTTGAGGCTTATATCCTATACATAATGTACAGTACATATTTGACATATTGGATGCGTTTGAGGTTTATATCCTATACATAATGTACAGTACATATTTGACATATTGGATGCGTTTGAGGCTTATATCCTATACATAATGTACAGTACATATTTGACATATTGGATGCGTTTGAGGCTTATATCCTATACATAATGTACAGTACATATTTGACATATTGGATGCGTTTGAGGTTTATATCCTATACATAATGTACAGTACATATTTGACATATTGGATGCGTTTGAGGTTTATATCCTATACATAATGTACAGTACATATTTGACATATTGGATGCGTTTGAGGTTTATATCCTATACATAATGTACAGTACATATTTGACATATTGGATGCGTTTGAGGCTTATATCCTATACATAATGTACAGTACATATTTGACATATTGGATGCGTTTGAGGTTTATATCCTATACATAATGTACAGTACATATTTGACATATTGGATGCGTTTGAGGTTTATATCCTATACATAATGTACAGTACATATTTGACATATTGGATGCGTTTGAGGTTTATATCCTATACATAATGTACAGTACATATTTGACATATTGGATGCGTTTGAGGTTTATATCCTATACATAATGTACAGTACATATTTGACATATTGGATGCGTTTGAGGCTTATATCCTATACATAATGTACAGTACATATTTTACATATTGGATGCGTTTGAGGTTTATATCCTATACATAATGTACAGTACATATTTGACATATTGGATGCGTTTGAGGTTTATATCCTATACATAATGTACAGTACATATTTGACATATTGGATGCGTTTGAGGCTTATATCCTATACATAATGTACAGTACATATTTGACATATTGGATGCGTTTGAGGTTTATATCCTATACATAATGTACAGTACATATTTGACATATTGGATGCGTTTGAGGTTTATATCCTATACATAATGTACAGTACATATTTGACATATTGGATGCGTTTGAGCTTTATATCCTATACATAATGTACAGTACATATTTGACATATTGGATGCGTTTGAGGTTTATATCCTATACATAATGTACAGTACATATTTGACATATTGGATGCGTTTGAGGTTTATATCCTATACATAATGTACAGTACATATTTGACATATTGGATGCGTTTGAGGTTTATATCCTATACATAATGTACAGTACATATTTACATATTGGACACGTTTGAGGCTTATATCCTATACATAATGTACAGTACATATTTGACATATTGGATGCGTTTGAGGCTTATATCCTATACATAATGTACAGTACATATTTGACATATTGGAACGTTTGAGGCTTATATCCTATACATAATGTACAGTACATATTTGACATATTGGATGCGTTTGAGGTTTATATCCTATACATAATGTACAGTACATATTTGACATATTGGATGCGTTTGAGGTTTATATCCTATACATAATGTACAGTACATAGTTTACATATTGGATGCGTTTGAGGCTTATATCCTATACATAATGTACAGTACATATTTGACATATTGGATGCGTTTGAGGTTTATATCCTATACATAATGTACAGTACATATTTGACATATTGGATGCGTTTGAGGTTTATATCCTATACATAATGTACAGTACATATTTGACATATTGGATGCGTTTGAGGTTATATCCTATACATAATGTACAGTACATATTACATATTGGATGCGTTTGAGGTTTATATCCTATACATAATGTACAGTACATATTTGACATATTGGATGCGTTTGAGGTTTATATCCTATACATAATGTACAGTACATATTTGACATATTGGATGCGTTTGAGGCTTATATCCTATACATAATGTACAGTACATATTTTACATATTGGATGCGTTTGAGGCTTATATCCTATACATAATGTACAGTACATATTTTACATATTGGATGCGTTTGAGGTTTATATCCTATACATAATGTACAGTACATATTGTACATATTGGATGCGTTTGAGGTTTATATCCTATACATAATGTACAGTACATATTTGACATATTGGATGCGTTTGAGGTTTATATCCTATACATAATGTACAGTACATATTTGACATATTGGATGCGTTTGAGGTTTATATCCTATACATAATGTACAGTACATATTGTACATATTAGATGCGTTTGAGGTTTATATCCTATACATAATGTACAGTACATATTGTACATATTGGATGCGTTTGAGGTTTATATCCTATACATAATGTACAGTACATATTTTACATATTGGATGCGTTTGAGGCTTATATCTTACTTAACACGATCCTACTAATTAAAATTGTTAATTTCGTACATTTACGCGTAGGATTTAATATAATACTAAAAATTATAATAATAATGGACTGCAAGTACAAAAGTATGACGTCACGACAGTGTTTTAAATACTGTTCATTTCATCCGCATACATCCCTTTAAATAAGACATGAACTATCTTGGTTCAATATAAAACAACTGTATATATATATTCACCAGTGTATAATTTATTGACTGCCCGCACACAGCTGTCACCGTTCATTTGCTGCATGATCCATACTCACTGTTTCTTCTGTTGTGGAGTAATGATGATTGAGCTTATTTACCCCCGCCTCCGGCGAACCATGTCGGCGAGCGATTGTGGAGTAAAGTTGTGTCATCTGACTGTATCTAACATCTGTAATGTATGTTTCCATACACATAAAGTACTAGGGCTGTACCGATTAGCGCAGTGGTCACCAATGCAACCCGGGTTCGATCCTTGGCGGGTTTTCTCCGGGTACTCCGGTTTCCTCCCATACAAATGACCACATTTACGCCTTCATCCGCGCCAACGAGAGTGATTAATATATGTTGCTAAAACTTGCTTCGCAATTGTTGTAAAATAAATAAAGTTTATTAAACTTTAAACTTAAACCTCGGTATATTCACGTTCTGGCTACGGCACTGTACAACTGCCATCAAGATACAAGATACAAAATTAATTTTGAGTCGGCATGATTAAACAATGAACATTAGCTATGCATAGCTATTAACCGACATGATAAACATATAGTATAAGTTTAACAAATGTATATATATCAAATAAATGCTTCATGGCAGAACACAATCAATATCATTATTTTAGCACGAGTTTCATGTAAGTTGCATCAACCAATAATATTGCATCAGGTTGCATTGTGGGGTGCTAGGGAATGTGTGCGCCAATACTGTTTGTTTTATCTGCCTAAATTACATCAGAATGCTTGTTTTTTGCCATTCTACCAGCCTCTAAGTACAATTTCATCAACTCCTGGAGATTTCTCACTGTATGATATAACACAGAATGTATTATCAGCTGAGCATCTCCCCAGTTTTCAAGGTCCAAGTAGGAAAATCTGTATAAAGAGATAAAGATGTGCAAACTTGCGAACCAAAATCCATCTACACTCAACAAAATCCATCTACACTCAACAAAATCTACTCAACAAAATAATAAAATCCATCTACATTCAACAAAATCCATCTACACTCAACAAAATCCATCTACACTCAACAAAATCTACAACAAAATAATAAAATCCATCTACACTCAACAAAATCTACAACACAATAATAAAATCCATCTACACTCAACAAAATCCATCTACACTCAACAAAATCCATCTACACTCAACAAAATCCATCTACACTCAACAAATCCATCTACACTCAACAAACTACAACAAATAATAAAATCCATCTACACTCAACAAAATCCACACACTAACAAAATCCATCTACACCAACAAAACCACAACTCAACAAAATCCATCTACACTCAACAACATTTCTAATCGGTCCCTGGTATTTTATAATATTTGGAGCCAATTAATAATCATACAATGTAAATATTTTCTTATTGTCATTTAACCATTTCAACACCACAGGCCTCTAAATAGACTTACAAAAAGGTGTAGATCCAGATGAGCTGGCTCATGATGAGCCGTCTCATCAGGATCCGCACTTTTTGCAAGTAATATCACTATTTTTAGAGAAAAAATTACCCATTTTGATAAATGAACTGATCCAAATGTAATTTCCTTATTAATTTATTGGTCTAAAAATATCATGGACCAGTCCATGTCAGTTACTTGGTGTTGAATGGGTTAATGCATTTTATCCGAAATGATTATATATGAAAAGCATACATAACGATCTGTAATAAAATATAACAACGATCTGTAATAAAATATAACAACGATCTGTAATAAAATATAACAACGATCTGTAATAAAATATAACAACGATCTGTAATAAAATATAACAACGATCTGTAATAAAATATAACCAATAAGATGATATGAATATTGATATTATTTGGTTGTTAGTTTGCTCCAAATACTGTAAAACACCAGGTGACCGATTAGCAATTTTGTTGAATGTAGATGGTCCGACTGCCCAGACTGTTAATAATTTGACAGGCTGTCCGATTAGCACGCTCGCTTCTCACCAATGCAACCCGGGTTCGATCCTCGGACCGGGAAGTATGTGAAATGGTACGGTGGTCGCCAGATCGGACAGGTGGTTTTTCTCCGGGTACTCCGGTTTCCTCCCACACGAATGACCACATATACGCTTTCATCCGCGCCAACGACAGTGATTAATATAAGTTGTTAGAACTTGCATCGCAATCATTAAAATAAATAAAGTTTAAATAATTTGACAGCATCAGGCAAATATTGCTAAAGTCAGGCAATCATGACCTTTCCTGTGCATAGCCTATTTTCAATACATTCCATGGAATGTCAGCAATTTATTGATCAATGTCTGCCATCCAATGCTCATCACTATTTTATGTTTCCCTGAAAACAAAGTTATTTGATTAACTGAAATGATATATGTTTTTTTGCATGATGTTCCATGTGCCACCAGATCTGCAGATTACTATTTCCTGTTTGATGTCACATCCGTTTTAATATAGGATGGTTATTTTACCTTGTAATACAATGGTTTTATCTTGATATCCCAATGTTTTATCTTGATATCCCAATGTTTTTTTTGCTATCCCAATGTTGTATCTTAATATACAATAGGGTTACATTGATATCCCAATGTTTTATTTTGCTATCCCAATGTTTATCTTGCTATCCCAATGTTTATCTTACTATCCCAATGTTTTATCTTGCTATCCCAATATTTTATCTTGCTATCCCAATGTTTTATCTTGCTATCCCAATGTTTATCTTGCTATCCCAATGTTTATCTTGCTATCCCAATGTTTATCTTGCTATCCCAATATTTTATCTTGTTATCCCAATGTTTATCTTGCTATCCCAATATTTTATCTTGCTATCCCAATGTTTTATCTTGCTATCCCAATATTTTATCTTGCTATCCCAATGTTTTATCTTGCTATCCCAATATTTTATCTTGCTATCCCAATGTTTTATCTTGCTATCCCAATGTTTTATATTGATATCCCAATGTTTTAACTTGTTATCCCAATGTTTTATTTTGGTATACAATAGTTTTATCTTGATATCCCAATGTTTTATTTTGGTATACAATAGTTTTATATTGATATCCCCAATGTTTTATATTGATATCCCAATGTTTTATATTGATATCCCAATGTTTTATATTGATATCCCAATGTTTTATATTGATGTCCCAATGTTTTACCTTGCTATCCCAATGTTTTATATTGATATCCCAATGTTTTATCTTGTTATCCCAATGTTTTACCTTGCTATCCCAATGTTTTATATTGATGTCCCAATGTTTTATATTGATGTCCCAATATTTTTATCTTGTTATCCTAATGTTTTATATTGATATCCCAATGTTTTATATTGCTATCCCAATATTTTATCTTGTTATCCCAATGTTTATCTTGCTATCCCAATATTTTATCTTGCTATCCCAATGTTTTATCTTGCTATCCCAATATTTTATCTTGCTATCCCAATGTTTTATCTTGCTATCCCAATATTTTATCTTGCTATCCCAATGTTTTATCTCGCTATCCCAATGTTTTATATTGATATCCCAATGTTTTATTTTGGTATACAATAGTTTTATCTTGATATCCCAATGTTTTATTTTGGTATATAATAGTTTTATCTTGATATCCCAATGTTTTATTTTGGTATACAATAGTTTTATCTTGATATCCCAATGTTTTATTTTGGTATATAATAGTTTTATATTGATATCCCAATGTTTTATATTGATATCCCAATGTTTTACCTTGCTATCCCAATGTTTTATATTGATATCCCAATGTTTTATATTGATGTCCCAATGTTTTACCTTGCTATCACAATGTTTTATATTGATGTCCCAATGTTTTATATTGATGTCCCAATATTTTTATCTTGTTATCCTAATGTTTTATATTGATATCCCAATGTTTTATATTGATGTCCCAATGTTTTATCTCGCTATCCCAATATTTTATCTTGATATCCCAATGTTTTATTTTGGTATACAATAGTTTTATCTTGATATCCCAATATTTTATTTTGGTATACAATAGTTATATCTTGATAACACTACAAATATGGCCCAATCGCTGAATTATTCAACAGCCATGTCAAGCTACAGTAGCAATTCCGATATAAAATTTGCTAAAAGTTGTACAAATGGCCGGCATTTGAACATTAAACATTTTTAACGAGTTAGTAAATATATACTTGTTGTGATGTCATAGTAAAGTACTTGTGACGTCATAGCTCTGCATGCTCCATTCACACGATTGACATAATAATATAGATTTAGAACGCACACTGTTGTTCATGGATTCGGATGAAACATTGTGGATATGTGGATGTAAAAGAGGGTTATTCAAAGAGGAAGTGAATTGATTTTGGAGAAATCGGTCATGGCCTGGCGTCAGCGAAGTGTCTATACTTGTAACTCGAAGCGAGGCAAGATAGACATATAGTTCCAGTGGAACATCAATAGGAAACATCATATGACCTTTCACATATACCAAAACCAGCGACCTTGAAGTTGATCTTTCAAGGTCAAATCAAGTTCAATTCAAGGTCATGTGAAATAAAACCTTGGTTCTTGTGTCAAATAGTAGCAGGGGGTGGGGGGTGCATCTCTCGGGGGTGCATCTCTCTGAGTAGGGGGGGTGCATCTCTCTGAGTAGGGGGGTGCATCTCTCTGAGTGTTATTCACTAAGTTTTCCTGGACTATCCTGCTTTATCCTGGCATAACATTATTGTATGCAGATATATCATTGTTTTATCCTTAGATTTAGAAGGAGTAGCACACAGTCGCTCTACCTTCCTGTACAACCATATGCTGTAATTAACAACTACATCACTAATGTCTTATTTATGAAGCCACCTTAGGGTTTCAATCATACACCATGTTGTTCAGTAATTGAAAATCATTTTCGTTTAAAATGGTTCTAAAGTACTTCAAAAATATTTCTACAATGAAGGCCCACAATCTTGTTAATACCACATCATTTATCAAACAGACATAAGCCAGGTGTTTAACCCATGACAAAGTTGCCTAGCAACAACACATCTCTTGACCATTGAGACAGATTGCACCACCAGCACAACAATAACAACAAGAGGGCTATCAATGATGATCCTATATCGCTCACCTAACTCCATGTTTTACACAAGGGTCAACATTTTTACAACTTTGAAAAATGTTTTGTACATCGATCATTCCTAGCAAAATCTGACTGGCGGTTCCTAAATTTATGAAGAATTTGTATTAATTTTAGACAGTGTTCATCTTTAATATATTCGCAACGACCTCCATTTAAAAATATATGCGCAACGACCTCCATTTTAATAAACATGAAAAGGCTTCACCCATTGACAATAACCGTGAAATCTGGACACCATTGGCCAAGTGTGAAGAAGAATTTTGAAAACTGTAATAGAAGAACAATCTTATGCCCTTTGGACGGCCATCTTAAAATTGTACCAGAGCATTTGCCTTGTCGATACCTTTGATTTGATATATGACATGACCATATTCGGTCAAAAATAAAATTTGACCTCACGGGCCACGCCCATTTTTGACCTTGGAGTCACCATTCTAACAACTTTGAAAGAGCATTATTGTACATCGATCATTCCTACCATGTTTCGATGAAATCCATCTGGTGGTTAGTGAGAAGAATTTGTGCCATTTAAATGGCAGCTATCTTGGATTTCAGGGCAACTTTATTTTAACACCTTCGAAAAGGCTTCACCTAAGGACCGTCCATACAGATAGAGTTTGCTGATCATTGGCCATATAATTTGTTGACCATTGGCCATATAAGGACCATACAGAGAGAGAGTGTTGACCATTGGCCATATAAGCACCATATAGATAAGGTCTGTAGACCATTGGCCATATAAGCACCATACAGATAGAGTTTGTTGACCATTGGCGTTTGTTGACCATTGGCCATATAAGGACCATACAGATAGCGTTTGCTGACCATTGGCCATATAAGGACCATACAGATAGAGTTTGTTGACCATTGGCCATATAAGCACCATACAGATAAGGTCTGTAGACCATTGGCCATATAAGGACCATACAGGTAGAGTGTGTTGACCATTGGAGTTTCTTGACCATTGGCCATATAAGGACCATACAGATAGTTTGTTGACCATTGGCCATATAAAGACCATACAGATGGAGTTTCTTGACCATTGGCCATATAAGGACCATACAGATAGTTTGTTGACCATTGGCCATATAAAGACCATACAGATGGAGTTTCTTGACCATTGGCCATATAAGGACCATACAGATAGTTTGTTGACCATTGGCCATATAAAGACCATACAGATGGAGTTTCTTGACCATTGGCCATATAAGGACCATACAGATAGTTTCTTGACCATTGGCCATATAAAGACCATACAGATGGAGTTTCTTGACCATTGGCCATATAAGGACCATACAGATGGAGTTTCTTGACCATTGGCCATATAAGAACAATACAGATAGTTTGTTGACCATTGGCCATATAAAGACCATACAGATGGAGTTTCTTGACCATTGGCCATATAAGGACCATACAGATAGAGTTTGTTGACCTTTGACCATATAAGGACCATACAGATAGTTTGTTGACCATTGGCCATATACAGATTATACAGATGGAGTTTCTTGACCATTGGCCATATAAGGACCATACAGATAGTTTGTTGACCATTGGCCATATAAAGACCATACAGATGGAGTTTGTTGACCATTGGCCATATAAAGACCATACAGATGGAGTTTCTTGACCATTGGCCATATAAGGACCATACAGATATAGTTTGTTGACCATTGGCCATATAAAGACCATACAGATGGAGTTTCTTGACCATTGGCCATATAAGGACCATACAGATAGTTTGTTGACCATTGGCCATATAAAGACCATACAGATGGAGTTTCTTGACCTTTGGCCATATAAGGACCATACAGATAGAGTTTGTTGACCATTGGCCATATAAAGACCATACAGATGGAGTTTCTTGACCATTGGCCATATAAGAACCATACAGATAGTTTGTTGACCATTGGCCATATAAAGACCATACAGATGGAGTTTCTTGACAATTGGCCATATAAGGACCATACAGATAGAGTTTGTTGACCTTTGGCCAAATAAGGACCATACAGATAGTTTGTTGACCATTGGCCATATAAAGATTATACAGATGGAGTTTCTTGACCATTGGCCATATAAGGACCATACAGATAGTTTGTTGACCATTGGCCATATAAAGACCATACAGATGGAGTTTCTTGACCATTGGCCATATAAGGACCATACAGATAGTTTGTTGACCATTGGCCATATAAAGACCATACAGATGGAGTTTCTTGACCATTGGCCATATAAGGACCATACAGATAGTTTGTTGACCATTGGCCATATAAAGACCATACAGATGGAGTTTCTTGACCATTGGCCATATAAGGACCATACAGATAGAGTTTGTTGACCTTTGGCCATATAAGGACCATACAGATAGTTTGTTGACCATTGGCCATATACAGATTATACAGATGGAGTTTCTTGACCATTGGCCATATAAGGACCATACAGATAGTTTGTTGACCATTGGCCATATAAAGACCATACAGATGGAGTTTGTTGACCATTGGCCATATAAAGACCATACAGATGGAGTTTCTTGACCATTGGCCATATAAGGACCATACAGATATAGTTTGTTGACCATTGGCCATATAAAGACCATACAGATGGAGTTTCTTGACCATTGGCCATATAAGGACCATACAGATAGTTTGTTGACCATTGGCCATATAAAGACCATACAGATGGAGTTTCTTGACCATTGGCCATATAAGGACCATACAGATAGAGTTTGTTGACCTTTGGCCATATAAGGACCATACAGATAGTTTGTTGACCATTGGCCATATAAAGATTATACAGATGGAGTTTCTTGACCATTGGCCATATAAGGACCATACAGATAGTTTGTTGACCATTGGCCATATAAAGACCATACAGATGGAGTTTCTTGACCATTGGCCATATAAGGACCATACAGATAGTTTGTTGACCATTGGCCATATAAAGACCAAACAGATGGAGTTTCTTGACCATTGGCCATATAAGGACCATACAGATAGAGTTTGTTGACCTTTGGCCATATAAGGACCATACAGATTGAGTTTGTTGACCATTGGCCATATAAGGACCATACAGATAGTTTGTTGACCATTGGCCATATAAAGATCATACAGATGGAGTTTCTTGACCATTGGCCATATAAAGACCATACAGATGGAGTTTCTTGACCATTGGCCAATCGGTTTGTGAGATGAAGACGTTTGAAATCTCTCATAAAATGACGACCTTTTGGCAGCCATCATGGATGGATCAAAATCTGCATCAATGTGATGACCTCATGATATCTTCGATTTATTCAGCCTGGGGGGTTCAGCCTGGGGGGGTTCAGCCTGGGGGGGTTCAGTCTGGGGGGGGTTCAGTCTGGGGGGTTCGTGAGAACAATTTTTAAGAATTTGTGCTATTGTTAGACATTGGCAACCTTGGATTATGTAATGACATCATTTTAACAAATTTGTAATCCCTTTACCTAAGTACTAGTACTATCAGGAACCTAGACAGATAATAAATAATTGTTTATAGAACACAGAAAGTATCGATTTTTCTCTGCTGGTTGGACTGATAATCCAGGGATCGCAGGTTCGCGTCTGACCCTAATAAAATTAACAGTCTTTCAGATGGGACTTTAAACCGAGGTCTCCGTGTCGGTGCTTTACACTGTGCATGTAAAAGAACCAAAGGAGACTCTGGAATGGGTCTCTGTCTATCATTGACAAATCTCTTCAGGAGGTGTCGCACATATGGGCAACCCGTAGAGACGATAAATAATAATGCCCCCCCACCAGATAAATGATCAGCTTTTATCTATCCGTTAGTGCATTGTCTTTCAATAAAAACATAATTAGTATTTCGAATTTGTATAAAAGCATGTAGAGAAAGCATTCATATTGATTTTAAGTTGTCCAAAGATATACCGGTACAGTAACGTTCAATGTGTTATATAAAAACACTATAACTGGCATACTAAGGACGCAACATCCGAGATTTTTGTTTAGTGAATAAATAGACATTTTGGGCCAAAAATGCCATTTTCTGCGAGCAAATATATCCCAAACTTTAAACATTGTGCAAATATAAATCGTGGATGTACCTTATCTGCACTTAATTTCAAAACAATGGACAGTTCCCCCCCCCCCCCCCCCCACACACACACACGCACAATTCAGTAGAAAATTGGTTTACCATTACATCAAAAATACCACTAAAAACTCGGCCATTTTTGTTTGTTTATAAAATAGAACACACAAATTGTTTCGATAACTTTCGTAAATCAGATGGAACCATGTCAAAAAAAATATTGAAATAAAGAACAGCACTAACCTTATAAACTGGTTACGATATTTCAATTGAAGTTACTGCTAATAAAAGGAGATTAACTTAAGAGACTTTTTCGTTGGCTAAATCTCATAAAATCTCGATATGACTGAGAACTAAGGAGATTACCCCACCGTGACATGATCCTGTCAATCAAAAAGATGCTGGTACCACTATGACAATAAATGGTGACAAAAGACCCCTGAGGAGAAGACGCTTAAAATGTTCGCACATGACGAGGGACAGACTAATTGCAGAAACATTATAGCTCAAATTCATGAGCTTTGCTCTGGTGAGCTAAACAGAGTTTAAGCTTTAAGCTTATTTCTCGACCCATATCGGTTCGAATGTATAAAAAATTGTGTTTATATATGTATATATATATGTATTTGATCCGAATAAAATATGTTTAACCCTTTCAACACCACAGACCTCTAAATTGGCTTACAAAAGAGTGTAGATCCAGATGTCTCATCAGGATCTGCACTTTTTTCAAGTAATATAACTATATTTAGAAAAAAAATTACCCATTTTGATAAATGAACTAATCCAAATGTAATTTTGTTATTAATTTATTGGTCTAAAAATATCATGGACCAGTCCATGTCAGTAACTTGGTGTTGAATGGGTTAAACTAAACAGAGTTTGCTGTAAATAACGGCGATAAAGCGTATGAATGACAGGCCTATTAGGTGGAGCTTCCGTGGTGCAATGGATACGATATCCGCCTGTTGGTGGTGTCCGCAAACCCTTTGCATGCTAGCGGCAGATAAAATCACCTTTGCAAACAGCATAGAGCCAGATCAGGCAGTACAAAATGTTCCGTCTGATCAGGCTCTATGCTGTTTGCTATTCGGATAGTGGAGCTAAAACAATTGGCTGAATAGCAAACAACATAGATCCTGATCAGACGCAGCATTACGCCGTGGCTGATCTGGCTCTATGTTGTTTGCAAATGGCAAAGGGTTAACTAAGCAAACAACTTAAATCGACATTGTCTATGCCTCAGGAATGAGGTCTCGAGAACGATTTTAACAAGTGCTGTAAGAACTTAGTTTGCAATCGAGCTTAAATAAATTGTATACAGTCAAACCTGTGTTAATGGTCACCTCTAATAAGCAGCCAACCTGTATTAAGCAGCCAGTTTCCAGATTCCTAATATGTTGATTTATTATACATTTTACCTCTATTAAGCAGCCATCTGTATTAAGCAGCCAGTTTCCAGATTCCTAATATGTTAATTTATTATACATTTTACCTCTATAAAGCAGCCACCTGTATTAAGCAGCCAGTTTCCAGATTCCTAATATGTTGATTTATTATACATTTTACCTCTATTAAATAATGATAGTCTGCCTGAAATCCCATTCACATCTAATTAGATCATATTAAAACTAATTACTCAAACATGAAAAGAGATTAACAAACCTGCAATTGCAAAGGACATAATTAAATAGTGTCCAGTCGTAATCCATTTGAAAACAACGTAATTAAACAAATTTTCAGCATCATTGGTTTTTATCACGCCTTTATGTTCTCACAACACCACGTCGGATGTAAACAATACGGATAAAACACCAATATGCCCGTCTGATTAATTGACTTGTGAAAACACGGAAGGTGTTATGTTTCAGGTGAGACAAAGGTTGTTTCGGATCCGGATTTTACGCCGCTGGCTGTTCGGTTTTCAGGGGTAATTTGCAATAGAAATGTGCACAAATGGTCCCGAAAACCTGTCCAGTATTCGGAATAGAGAGGTTCCGGTTTAAAGAGGTTTTTTTACAATGAACAAAGAAGAGAAAATATCAGGACCGCGAAAATTGTTTGGAGGGAATTCCGATTTAGAGGGGTTCCGGTTTTGAGGGGTTTCACTGTACTATTTAATTCATAGAACTGAACATTATATCCTCACCATGAAACAATAAAAGTGTATCTTATATACAGGTAGTTTTATATCTCTATTATGTCCTCCTCCCCCAGCACCACCCCCCAGCACCACCCCCAGCCTCATCTCCCCCCTTCCACACACCACACACACATTTTGGAAGAATTTGGATGAAAATCTAACACTTAATTTAAGCTGCCCTAATGAATGTGTATATATTGTGAGAGAGAGCATTAAACCCTATGCTCCTGCATTCCATGTTCACTTGGCACCTTCTTTGCTTTGATGGTGCAATTCACTCCCTGCTGCTTCCTTCCAGCAGAATATTCCTCTAGCCAATTAGGCGTAGCTGGTGCTGGTGTAATCAACTTGTTGACCCCTTGATGAAGCACCTTGAAGTCTAACTAACTTGGCCATGGGCTTCCTCAATCAAACTGATAACCTAGTTGTACAATGAAATGCCTATTATTACCCTTTGCCTGCTGAGTAAATAAAATCACATTTGCAAACAACATAGATCCAGATCAGCCACGGATCAGGATCTATGTTGTTTTGCTATTCAGCCAAGTGTTTTAGCTCCACTATCCGAATAGCAAACAGCATAGTGCCAGATCAGACGGAACGTTCTGTCCCGTCTGATCTGGCTCTATGATGTTTGCTAGCGTGCAAAGGGTTAAGCTGAACAAGCCACTGGGCCAGATCTTTTCATCAGTTGGAGGGTTTTTCGGTGTCTGGATTGAATCTGTAGGCTGAACTTTTGACATGGTTGTCACCATAATACCCCACCCCCAACATATTCCACTAATGTGTCCAAAATGTCAAACGTTTGTTTATTTGACAAAAACATTAGGATTTAACCCTTTCCTTCATAGAGATTTAGGTTAGTATACTATTATATGTCCATACAAATGACAGCCATTAGCTATCATGCAGTGGATAAGTAGTTGCCATATCTATCCCACCTCCATGGATATTACTAGATTCTGGCCTTAATTATGGACATTGGCTTGGCTACTACATTGTCAATGTATGGCGTATTGGTAATGGCGTCAAGTGGTGCTTCTATGAGGGAAAGGGTTTATGAACATTGGTTTGGCTACTACATTGTTAATGTATGGCGTATTGGTAATGGCGTCAAGTGGTGCTTCTATGAGGGAAAGGGTTTATGAACATTGGTTTGGCTACTACATTGTCAATGTATGGCGTATTGGTAATGGCGTTAAGAGGTGCTTCTATGAGGGAAAGGGTTTATGAACATTGGTTTGGCTACTACATTGTCAATGTATGTTGTATTGGTAATGGCGTTAAGAGGTGAAGGATGAGTGAATTTATTAACTTTGAGCGTATGTTACATGTCACTAGTTGGACTACCGGGCGAGTAGCTCTGAAAATATTCTTTGATCTCTCTCTGCCTGGGTGTCACTAGTACCGATCTGTAGTCCAGTGGTTAACACGTTGGACTGGTAATCCAGGGATCGCATGTTCGATCCCCGTCTGACACTAATAAAATAAACAGTCTTTCAGTAGGGACTTTAAACCGAGGTCTCATGTCGGTGCTTTACACCGTGCATGTAAAAGAACCAGAGGAGACTCTGGAATGCGTCTCTGTCTGTATCATTGCACTATCCTCCAAAAATCTAAAATGACTAATCTCTTTAGGAGGCGTCGCTAATATGGGCAACAGGTAGCGATGATAAATAAACGTAAAACACACACAATAGTACTACCATAAGGTTTAGTCATGTACATTATTTAGTTGCGTCTTTATATAATATTGTAAAACCTTTGCTGCAGTTTTCAATCAAGCAGATTTTTGAATGAAAGAAAGCAATTAACTTTTACGGAATTGGTTCCTTAGCCAAAGATAGCATATGAAATTGCAAATCAAAAATTGTGAATATGAAATATCAGATTTTGAGAAACACTTGCTGGCAGGCAGCTTCCAGACATGAAGAGTAAATCAATATGAATCTGCAAAGCGTGTCCATTTAATTGTTTAAAGTCCACATTGTCATTATTTGTTTTCATAGTGGGGCTTTAATGGTAAAATACTTGCGTAATCTTGTAGCTTATCTTGCTTTGAATCACTATTTTGAGTTTGCATGCAGCTCTTTTGGGAGAAGAAAGATATTACTGAATCATTTATAGTATTATCTACAGATTTTCTTTTGATCGAAAATTCCAGATAAAATCTCATTTATTGGTTTAAAGGATATATGGCTTATATTTATGGCTGTATGTCTGAAGCATAAGCCAAGAATAATATATATAGTGGTTTTCAGGCAAGAAATAATACTTCTGCTGCATGAAAAATAAATGTTGCCCTACAAACTACTAATACGCTGATTTTCATTATCATTATCAAAATAAGCCCGTAATGTACAGTCAAACCTGTCTTAAGGCATAACATTGATAATTATATTTCATAAGTATTGATCAAATACGGAACCACCGACAAGTCATTACGTACAAACAAATTTGAGCTTATATATATTTTATTCCACATTTGTAAGTTATTAGTTCTTTAGTAACTGCCAAAATCTAAGCATGTCTCAGCCTCCTTCTAAGCGTCGTAGAGTTGAACTGTCCCTTGAGGACAAATTGAAATGAATCAGAGAATCTGAACTGTACCAAAACCAACACTGAAGGTGTTAGGAGAAAAATATGGTGTTGGGAAGTCCACGGTATCCGACATCTGAAAACCCCTCTAAACCGAAAACCCCTCCAAACCGAACTTCTCTTCCAGTCTGGAAGCCGTTCGGTTTAGAGGGGTTTCACTGTACAATTGAATGAGTGAGAAATAGATGCTTTAGTACCGTAATCGTTCGAGAGTAGGTCGCACTGGAATATAAGACGCAGTTAAAAAAACAGAAATTCCAGGGAAAAAAACTTATTTGCTGTATAAAACGCATCTTTGAAGAAAAGGACCAAATGAAACCAAAAAAAACTAATAATAAATATATGAACATTGAATGTGATTTGTAAGCGTTACTAGTCGTGATAATGACTCTGGTTTATGACCACTAAATCGTTATTATGCCATATTCTCTGAGAACGGCTCTCTCTATGTACATTAGGCAGCTTACTTCTTATTCGCTGGGTACGATTATGATGATTGAGCTTAATTACCCATGCCTCCGGCGAACCATGTGGGTACGATCATCTGCTCATGACTTCATTTATACAATCAGTATAATAAGCGTGCTTGACGTGTGTCAGTGAGTGAGTAAATCTCAACAAGTTCTAGTATTTAAAGTGACATAATTTCATCCTGTTAACACATAGTCAAACTTGTCAATCACAACACATTAACAATGATAATTAGCGGCACATATGCCAAACAGCAGTCGGTAATTGATTGCTTGCAAAACTTGATAAATGTGAACCATGCTTTTGTTGATTTTAATATTTTTTAATAATCTATTTCCTAACTAGATTTTCTATTTTTTTATCATAAATTAAATAACATTTTTAACTTTGAATGATTTCCCACACGATATAGATATATAGACTCGAACGAAATCCGGAACAAATACGGCACGTTACGGGAATTAGAGAAAAATAGTATGGAACATTTATGTCCCTTTGTTGTAATACGCCATTTGTCGTTTTTGAGACGAGACGCACCAGACTTTTGGATACTACTTTGGAGGAAAAAAGTGCGTCCTATACTCAAACAATTACGGTAAATGTCGGATTTTAGTTACATTAAAAATTAGCTAATGAGCTATTTTCAGCCCGACAAACAAATAGATATAAAAGTTAAAAGCAGTTATGAAATAAAGGCGAGTATATTCAATGAATTGACATCATTGATATGGCTCTGGACGGACACATTTGTGCATTCTTAGTCAATTAAAGGGCAATAACTCTGGTAATACTTGGCTGACCCCACGAAAAGTACACATGTACAATCACACTATGGTGATACATATTTATTCTACACTTCATCAAATTCCATCCATTGGTTACTGAGAGCTGGCTCCGGACGTACACACAGACGGACAGACCCAAAATTGTATAGTTCATTGGCTATATATTCCATTGTTCTCTATATAGCCATTAGAATTTATAGCCACATATAAAGTTTCTATTTAACCACATCAGCCCTAGACCTAGACAGCACACCTATAATTGTTCTCGTAGCCACGTACATGTAAGTACCATTTTATGTGTGCGACACAGCAATATCCCCTGCTGTAATGGCGGGGGAGGGGATTGTGGACACAGCAATATCCCCTGCCGTAATGGCGGGGGAGGGGGGATTGTGGACACAGCAATATCCCCTGCCGTAATGGCGGGGGAGGGGGGATTGTGGACACAGCAATATCCCTTGCCGTAATGGCGGGGGAGGGGGGATTGTGGACACAGCAATATCCCTTGCCGTAATGGCGGGGGAGGGGGGATTGTGGACACAGCAAATATCCCTTGCCGTAATGGCGGGGAGGGGGGATTGTGGACACGGCCGTAATATCCGTAATGGCCTGCACAGTAATGGCGGGGGGGGGGATTGCGGATTGTGGACACAGCAATATGCCGTAATGATTTGCAATAATTTGGTGGCGGGGGGGGGGGGGGGGGACACAACAATATCTCTTGCCGTAAGTAATGGTGGGGGGGGGGGGACACAACAATATCTCTTGCCGTAAGTAATGGTGGGGGGGGGGAGACACAACAATATCCCTCGCTGTAAGTAATGGCAGGGGGGGGGGGTGCGGACACAACAATATCTCTTGCCGTAAGTAATGGCAGGGGGGGGGGGGGGGAACACAACAATATCTCTTGCTGTAAGTAATGGCAGGGGGAGGACACAACAATATCCCTTGCCGTAAGTAATGGCAGGGGGGGTGCGGACACAACAATATCTCTTGCCGTAAGTAATGGCAGGGGGGGGGGGACACAACAATATCCCTTGCCGTAAATAATGGCAGGGGGGGGGGCTATAAATAATGGCAGGGGGGGGACTATAAATAATGGCAGGGGGGGACTATAAATAATGAGAATACAGCTGCTTAATACAATCACAGTTGGGTCCAGACAATCTCTTAATTCATACAAATTCAAGTAGAATACCAGCATATACCTTTACCTTGATGAGGGGTGAAATAATGTGTGCTTCATATATTGCAGTCATGTGCTAAACTGACATGCTGAAATGCTATGTTAGATTGGCCCATTGTTAAAGATAGTGCATCTAAGATACTTTATTATTTCCTCTAGAATAATAAGCTATCTAAAATCACAGTTAGAAATGCATTCCATGAAAACAAAGTAATCAAGACAAAACAGCCATATAGCATATTGATTGCCTTTCCCACATAACAGTACCGCAACTGCTAATATAACATGCAACCGTAGTCACTAATTACAAACGTGTGCTAAAGCAACTTAACCTATAAATAAAAGACACTAGGCACGAAGATGATCCTTGAAGAATTATTGCAATCAACCTTTCATGCATGATGGAAACGATAAAAGAACAAAAGCGCAATATACTTTTTTCATATCAAAAATGCAGTAAAAAATGTTATTCTGCCTCTACTCTGGAATGTTTACACAGTGTGCAAACCCACAATAACTACTAATACTTCATTTATTAGCTATTTTCTTGAATGAATTTCTTCCCTGTAGGCGATTAATGATTAACTCCAACTAATTAACAGTATAAACATTACTAGTCACTTGTGGTAATTGTTGTGTTCTTCACCACCAATATACAATTATTCTCTCTCCATGGGAGTCTTTTCTCATTCACTACAGTACAACTTTTGGCAATGGGTAAGTTTTTGTCTTCATTATATATCAATGACTTTTATCCTCAAAATATGTTAAATAGACATCAGTATGTATGTCTATGCAATATGCACCTACAGGCTTTATTTACATAAAACCAAAACACATTTGCATAATATACACTGATTTTCAATATATCCGGCCAAACGTGACACTTAAATGACTAATACTTATAATGCTTGCAGGACATCCTTCTTCAATCACACAGGGTAATATTAGGGTTGTTCAAGCTTCAATCACACATGGTAATATAAAAAAATATCATGGTTGTTCAAGCTTCAATCACACAGGGTAATATCATGATTGCTCAAGCTTCAATCACACAGGGTAATATCATGGTTGTTCAAGTCTCAATCACAAAGGGTAATATCATGGTTGTTCAAGTTTCAATCACAAAGGGTAATATCATGGTTGTTCAAGTCTCAATCACACAGGGTAATATCATGGTTGTTCAAACTTCAATTACACAGGGTAATATCATGGTTGTTCAAACTTCAATTACACAGGGTAATATCATGGTTGTTCAAGTCTCAATCACACAGGGTAATATCATGGTTGTTCAAACTTCAATTACACAGGGTAATATCATGGTTGTTCAAGTCTCAATCACACAGGGTAATATCATGGTTGTTCAAGTCTCAATCACACAGGACACTATTAGTTGCATTATGTATTACGTAGGTTGTATGTTATATGTGAATTATGTTTTGCAATAAATACTGTTTAAACCTAGTGGCAATCATCATCTAACAAATTGTTATTACTGGCCTTTATTATGAACATTGGTTTGGCTACTACATTGTCAATGTATGTCGTATTGGTAATGTCGTCAAGAGGTGCTTCTATGAGTGAAAGGATTTATGAACATTGGTTTGGCTACTACATTGTCAATGTATGTCGTATTGGTAATGTCGTCAAGAGGTGCTTCTATGAGGGAAAGGGTTAATGAACATTGGTTTAGCTACTACATTGTCAATGTATGTCGTATTGGTAATGTCGTCAAGAGGTGCTTCTATGAGGGAAAGGGTTTATGAACATTGGTTTGGCTACTACATTGTCAATGTATGTCGTATTGGTAATGGCATCAAGAGGTGCTTCTAAGAGGGAAATGGTTTATGAACATTGGTTTGGCTACTACATTGTCAATGTATGTCGTAATGGTGTCAAGAGGTGCTTCTATGAGGGAAAGGGTTATGAACATTGGTTTGGCTACTACATTGTCAATGTATGTCGTATTGGTAATGGTGTCAAGAGGTGCTTCTATGAGGGAAAGGTTTCATGAACATTGGTTTGGCTACTACATTGTCAATGTATGTCGTATTGGTAATGGCGTCAAGAGGTGCTTCTATGAGGGAAAGGGTTTATGAACATTGGTTTGGCTACTACATTGTCAATGTATGTCGTATTGGTAATGGCATCGAGAGGTGCTTTTATGAGGGAAAGGGTTCATGAACATTGGTTTGGCTACTACATTGTCAATGTATGTCATATTGGTAATGGTGTCAAGAGGTGCTTCTATGAGGGAAAGGGTTTATGTATGTCATATTGGTAATGGCGTCACGAGGTGCTTCTATGAGGGAAAGGGTTCATGAACATTGGTTTGGCTACTACATTGTCAATGTATGTCATATTGGTAATGGCGTCAAGAGGTGCTTCTAAGAGGGAATGGGCTAAGACCATAATTGATTAACAGATTACAATAAATAGCTTGTGTTTTTGCAGAAGCCAGACACATAAAAGATATGGACGGTTATACTGGTAAACAGCAGACTCTCCAGTAAGCCACGAAGACACATTGGAAAAGCTTCAAAACCATTTATTGACAAATGATAACTTGAATCATTCACACAAATCTAGCCTGGGTTCCAGTCTGTCGATTTTTCACTTTTTAGCTTCTGGCAAAATGACAGCCTGGGGAAACTTGATTTCCGATAGTAGCGCCATCCACTTACACCCTCATTATTAAGGGTGTAGATTTGAAGAACGACAACTCTTCTCTACAAGATACTATCGCTAAATATAGAAACGGAATTCTATCGGAAATTCCCAAACAGGCACGATTATACACGATCATTTCCGAATATACACAAATGCTCTCGTAGACTCATTTACATTGCAAACATAGAATTTCCCGTTTCTGCATTATATCGACGAGATGGCGGATTTTAACTATTACGTTTAGATGGTAATGGGTCGATTCGGCGTAATTGAAGTAAGGACGACTTAAATCTTGAGTAAATACCGTATTGTTCCTATTTATAGCGCCCGGGCGCGATGCAAAACACAAAAGGGGCGCGCTAATTAGAGTAATTAATTTCTGTAGTATAGGTGTGGAAAATCTCCGTTTCAATATCGGTAATTGCCAAATAATTGGAAGAAACTGCTAAGTGACCTTGCTTTGTCATAATGCGACGCCTACTACGTCATCGTGTGTTACCTAAATCGATCGATAATTATGTTCTGTACATGCGGTACATAATATGCCATGTAAATCGTATACATTTCGGTAAAGTTAACCCGTGTTTCTGTGGATTGTTCCGCGTTATAAACTTTTATACGGTGTCTATGTAAATAACTATCCTTGTACTTTCGGTTTGAATAACTCGAGGCATTGTTGATATTGTGTGAATTCTTCTGTGAAAATAAATACTTTTTTATAGCGATACACGTTCAACAAGTGATGCGCATATTATGCATGCTTACTTAGTGATTCATGAGCTTGGAGTTTATATATATATATGGATTACGTTAAACAACAGTACTACCGACAGGTAGGCCAATTATTTCCTTTTAAGGGCCATTTCATGTTGCATTTTTACGTGGGGGTGCCTATATTAGAGGTGGCGCTTTAAATAGGAACAATACGGTATGTCAAATCACATGCACATTGTACTTTTTAAACTATTTATCATTCTGTTGACCCATAAACAATACAATACAATACAATAAGTTTATTGCATAAAACAGTATACATGTTTGTAGCAATTAAGTAAAAACAGGCAGTGACATGGAACTTTACAAAAGAGCACAATCACAAGTTCAAATATATGTGTAAAAAATTCGTTAGTTACGTTGCTTATTTGCAAAATATATAAATTTGGAAAGACCAATGGTGATGTTTTTTTTATTTTCATGACAAAAGATTAATCAATTTCTGTACAGTCGGCCAAGTATGGTAGTATCTTTTAATGAATTTCGATCTTAGGTTTGAGCAATGTGGGCAAATTAATATGAAGTGATACTCATTTTCCAAGATTCTAGAATTACAATAAATACATAATCTTTCGTTTCGTGGTAGGTGTATGTAGCGACCACGTCCGATAGCTAGATCATGTGAGGATGGTTTAAATCGTGTAAGAGAAATTCTGTAAACAATGGCGGCCAATTATAAAGATTTATCAACATTGCAGTGCCTCGCTTTCGATTCAAGTATGTCATTAGTCACATGCTAATAGGCCTATTAATAGGATTAATGATAATCAATAATTTCACGGAAAACCCGCCAAATTTCCCCAGGCTTTGATATGATCAGAAACTCAATACGGCCCAATTAATAGTCTCGGTGTTAAAATATATTTATTTGACTGTCCAGGCAAAATATATCGACACCTGTTCCCAGGCTATGTACTGGGTGCCAGTCTGTCGATTTTTCACTTTTTAACTTCTGGCAATGATCAGAAACTCAATACGGCCCAATTAATAGTCTCGGTGTTAAAATATATTTATTTGACTGTCCAGGCAAAATATATCGATGCCTGTTCCCAGGCTAACACAAATTCAATGAAACCTTGATCCTGCTAATCAGTATGCAAGGCTGGTACCAGAAACATTGAAACTTTAATATATTAGATAAAGATAAGTCAGTATCATACCTTGGGGGTAGATAACATTTTGTAAATCTATTAGCATTTTACAAACTGCCTTAAACCCTTTGCCTGCTGAGTAAATAAAATCACATTTATAAACAACGTAGATCCAGATTAGCCGCGGATCTATTGGAATCATTGAAACTTTAATATATTAGATATATACCTTGGGGGTAGATTTGTAAATCTATTAGCATTTTACAAACTGCCATAACCCTTTGCCTGCTGAGTAAATAAAATCACATTTATAAACAACGTAGATCCAGATCAGCCGCGGATCTATTTTGTTTGCTATTCAGCCAAATGTTTTAGCTCCACTATGTGTGCCGTCTGATCTGGCTCTACGCTGTTTGCAAAAGTGATTTTATGTGCTGCTAGCGTGCAAAGGGTTAAGGTAAGTGGAAAAGTTGTTTCACTATTCCTATGATCATGACACTTGGATTGTTTAATCAATATCCATGAAGTGGATCACATGAATATAAACAAGAGGACAGGCCAAGTGACAGTAATACCCCCCCCCCTGCTCTGCTGCTTGAAATTCTAAGTTCAACCGATATGGCTGAAAAATGCACACTACACATTGTCTGGATATGGTTAACATTTCTGCACAGTCATCTAAACAATTCTTCTCGCTGCTGAAGAATTATGAAGCTGACACGTATACATGTATTAGCCATTTGAACTCTAATTTTTATGTGTGACCTTGACCTGTAACCAACATGTTACCGTGACCTGTAACTTACAAGTGACATTGACCTGTGGGTGACATGTGACCGTGACCTGTAACTTACAAGTGACATTGACCTGTGACCGACACATGACCTTGACCTGTAACTGACATGGTTGAAACCTGCACTCGGCACAATGTTAGCAATATCGAGACAAGATTTCAACTCAAAACTTAGCTCCTAACCACCAAATTGTTGGGCCGGACAGAGACCATTCCTATATCCCCTCCCACTACACAAGTAGACAGATCAATTTAAGAGGATGCAATTAAGTTAAATTGACTGAGATGCACAAACTATTCCATTGCAGTACGACAAAATCAAGCAAGTAATTGTAGACATTGTATGTACTGGAGATATTTGATTACGGCTGATTGAGGCTGCCCGATTAGCGCAGTGGTTAGCACGCTCGCTTCCCACCAATACACCCCAGGTTCGATCCTTGAACCGGGAAGTATGGGAGATGGTACAATGGTCTCAACATCGGACAGGTGGGTATTCTCCGAGTACTCTGGTTTCCTCCCACACGATTGACCACATAATTATACACTTTTCATCGGTGCCAACGTGAGTGATTGATATAAGTTATTAACTGATTAAAGCTTGTTTTGCAAATCGTTGTAAAATAAATAAAGTTTATCCGATGCTGGAGATATTTATAAGAAATGGTATTATTTAATAAATTTCAACAAAATAGTGTTACAATACACATTTTGAATTACAATGCTTTACACTGCTTTACAATGGCCAGTGTAGCTCACCGGACAAGATTTGATATGAAAATTGTAAGTGTTTTTTTATTTGTATTTAACAAGAAATCATTAATAAAAACATTATTATTGATTATTTATATTTTGAAATTATGTACATGTACTTTCAAACTTGCATACTGGTACTTAGACTTACTGTGTATGTATACGGTGTATAACTGCGTCTTATACATACACGATTACTGTAGATGAGCTTCGCACTTAGTTAACAATTATTTTAAGACCTTACCTCTGGGTAGACTCTGAAGTTGATATTCATTCGCTTCACATATATCCCAGTTAAAACTCCACATTGTGTTTGTACACCTCCCTTCTTCACATGTACAATTCCAGTGCAATTTCCATAATAGAAGAATAAATACCCAAACTTCTCAACCATACATTGTCTTCAGCTTGTCTTCAGCTTGTCTTCACACACACACACACACATAAACTGTGACACATTTCAGTTGCTAAAGTTTCACAATATTGCTATTTGAAGATTGCTGTAATTACAAGCACATTAATCCAGTCATTTCTTCCTGCCTAAATAAACAATACATCGTATATCCTATAGCTAGTCCCTAAAGTTCTATAGACTAACAACACAAAACAATGACAGTCACAAGTATGTCCATTATTCTTTCAACTTTCTAAAATGTTTCTCCATAATATTTTTTTTTTCAACCAAGACAATGGAAAGCTACAAATTTCCATTATTCTTTCAAGTTTCTAAAATGCTTCTCCATAATATATATATTTTTTCAAATCCCTACACGACGATGGAAAGCTACACGATTTTACAGTTAGTTAGCTTATTAATAAAAAGTACACCTACTAAACACTGTACAAGCAGATTAGATACTAACAGCATACAAATTAATCTATATAATAAAATATCCGTCCTGCACTTGAGTACATAAACACACCAATATAATAGATAACCTGTTCACTTTCTATGCTCCTATCAACCAGGTTTCATTATAAAGTCCATGATAAAACTATTACAATGCATCAGATATCTAATTTTATCCCCACCAGCGGTTACTGGGATTCCGGCAATATGTACTTACATATTACATATATAGAGCACTATCATATCAAATCAGCAACAGCTTAAACATTTTAACAATGTATTTAACTAACAATATAGTTAACCAATTCTACATAAAGGTAATGGATGGTGTTGTAGATACTGCTCAGGTCAAGAGAAGTGTATGGAATACATAATTATATAGTGAGATATTTATATATACATGTATATATATATAGAGTGGTGGAACCTATGCTCTGAGATATTTATATATACATGTATATATATATAGAGTGGTGGAACCTATGCTCAGCGTATTCCTATGCTCAGCATATTTTTTCCATTTACATCCGTATTTAAAATATTTAAATAGTTTTAACCTATTTTCGCTGACAGAGGTGAAGCATGGTTCAATAACATTCCGTTGTGCGTACCGGTAGCCTAATGCAACTGTCATCTGACTGGTTCAGTAGCCGAATATAAACAGACAACTTGTTGGGAAAAAAAATTTCACCGAAATGTGCGGTTTATGAGCATTTCAGGTGGTTGGTTATCCGGATTGGAAAAAAAATGTACAAATAACCAGAAAAAAGTTTCTTATGAGTTATAATATTGTTAGTTATTGATGTTACTAAGTCAAAATAATATATTCAACATTTACCCATAAATAAAAAATGTACGCCGTGCATAGGTGCCGTGCCCTAAAGTATCTAGTTCCCCATGGAAACAGGTGCCGTTGCGATAGTTGTATTTAGGCGCATGGTTACGTAATGAAGCTAAAATTTTCAACAACAATTTTTTGAAAGTTGTGTTCACGACTTAAGAAAATAATAAAATACGGCAAGTGCATTTAACTTTTTTTATATGCCATATGTAGGATTTACGGCGAGCATAGGTTACACCACTCTATATATTAGTAAATTACCCAATAATTAATATTATAGTAGACAATTCCCAAACAACTCACACATAATGATGAAGTATCACACTTCCGGGGTGTGTGTGTGGGGGGGGGGGGGGGGGGAGGGGGGGGGGAGAGCAGAGGGGGGGGCTTGGTCTGTCCAAATTTCCTTAAAATGATCTGTTTTCACCAAATTACAGAAATTCAGCCTTTAAAACTCTGATGTGTCCTTTGTTCTATATGAATATATTACAAGCCCCCTTTTCAATGAGACGAGTCCCTTTGGGCTCTAGAAAGTGTTCCAGTATGAGTGGCGTATATCCCTCTTGGGCTCTAGAAATGGTTCCCATGTATGAGAGGTGTTCCTTCCAATCTAGAAATGGTTCCCATGTATGAGAGGTGTCCCGTCCAATCTAGAAATGGTTCCCATGTATGAGAGGTGTTCCGTCCAATCTAGAAATGGTTCCCATGTATGAGAGGTGTTCCGTCCAATCTAGAAATGGTTCCCATGTATGAGAGGTGTTCCGTCCAATCTAGAAATGGTTCCCATGTATGAGAGGTGTCCCGTCCAATCTAGAAATGGTTCCCATGTAGGAGAGGTGTTCCGTCCAATCTAGAAATGGTTCCCATGTATGAGAGGTGTTCCGTCCAATCTAGAAATGGTTGTTCCCATGTATGAGAGGTGTCCCGTCCAATCTAGAAATGGTTGTTCCCATGTATGAGAGGTGTTCCGTCCAATCTAGAAATGGTTGTTCCCATGTATGAGAGGTGTCCCGTCCAATCTAGAAATGGTTGTTCCCATGTATGAGAGGTGTCCCGTCCAATCTAGAAATGGTTGTTCCCATGTATGAGAGGTGTTCCGTCCAATCTAGAAATGGTTGTTCCCATGTATGAGAGGTGTCCCGTCCAATCTAGAAATGGTTGTTCCCATGTATGAGAGGTGTTCCGTCCAATCTAGAAATGGTTGTTCCCATGTATGAGAGGTGTTCCGTCCAATCTAGAAATGGTTCCCATGTATGAGAGGTGTCCCGTCCAATCTAGAAATGGTTCCCATGTATGAGAGGTGTTCCGTCCAATCTAGAAATGGTTCCCATGTATGAGAGGTGTTCCGTCCAATCTAGAAATGGTTCCCATGTATGAGAGGTGTTCCTTCCAATCTAGAAATGGTTCCCATGTATGAGGTGTTCCTTCCAATCTAGAAATGGTTCCCATGTATGAGAGGTGTCCCGTCCAATCTAGAAATGGTTCCCATGTAGGAGAGGTGTCCCTTCCAATCTAGAAATGGTTCCCATGTATACGCTCCAGCGGTTAACCAGTACTTTGGTGCACCAACCCCCGTAAGAAACTGCCAACTTTTTTACTTATTTTCCATTATATTATACAAATATGCACTAGTGGCTATAGGATTGCATCGTTTCTAGGGAACATTCCAATGAATTCTGGGCAATGCTATTGAAGCATTGCAGTAAATTATATGGTGCTTATTTCGAGGTGGGAATTTGGCATATATTCTCAGGACAGCGTCAGATTGCTTTTCAGGTCAAGGGGGCGGGGGCCCTAGTATGATGTACTTTATATTTAAAACATTATGTTACGTTTTATTACACAGAATAGGACAAATGAATTTGAAGATTCATAAGGTAATTCCAATTATCTCATTACAATTACTAATTATTGTGGAAGTCGTGATAGCGCAGTGGATGCGTGTACGCTTCAGGTGCGAAAGGTCCGGAGTTCGAGCCCCACTGGAGCTGTTACGATTGTGCCCTTAGGGCATTTAATTTCCACGTTGCCTCTTCTCTCTCCCTCGTGGCGATGGATTCCATCAGGAATGAGGTCTCGAGAGTGATTTAACATAAGTTGTAAGAACTTGTTTCGCAATCAAGCTAAAAATAAATTTGTATAAACTAATATAATTATATTCACTTGACCTAATTATTTAAGAATTTTGTGTTCAAATTTTGTCTGCACAAGAAGACAAAACATAATGTAAAATGTGTTACAAGACCTCATCCGGACATGAACTTACATACAAGTCATAAGATAAAAATGTAACTTCAATTTTGTTTTTGCATGTTGTCATAATTTAGGAAGAAACTAATTATTTAACTCAGGTCTACATCAAATTAATGGATGCATACATTGTTGTGGTTATTTTTCGCTCATTCCAAAATCTTTATATAAACACTGGCTTTTGGAAAATATCATTCTATATTCTCCTCCAAAATATTTGATGGCATCATTTTGTTCACAGTTTTGACCTTTGACTGCGGAATATGTTCTAATTTTGGTGGCATCATTTTGTTCACAGTTTTGACCTTTGACTGCGGAATATGTTCTAATTTTGGTGGCATCATTTTGTTCACAGTTTTGACCTTTGACTGCGGAATATATTCTAATTTTGGTGGCATCATTTTGTTCACAGTTTTGACCTTTGACTGCGGAATATGTTCTAATTTTGATGGCATCATTTTGTTCACAGTTTTGACCTTTGACTGCGGAATATGTTCTAATTTTGATGGCACCATTTTGTTCACAGTTTTGACCTTTGACTGCTGGATATGTTCTAATTTTGATGGCACCATTTTGTTCACAGTTTTGACCTTTGACTGCAAATATGTTCATATTTTGGTGGCATCATTCTGTTCACAGTTTTGACCTTTGACTGCGGAATATGTTCTAATTTTGGTGGCATCATTTTGTTCAGTTTTGACCTTTGACTGCGGAATATGTTCTAATTTTGATGGCACCATTTTGTTCACAGTTTTGACCTTTGACTGCGGAATATGTTCTAATTTTGATGGCACCATTTTGTTCACAGTTTTGACCTTTGACTGCGGAATATGTTCTAATTTTGATGGCACCATTTTGTTCACAGTTTTGACCTTTGACTGCGGAATATGTTCTAATTTTGATGGCACCATTTTGTTCACAGTTTTGACCTTTGACTGCGGAATATGTTCTAATTTTGATGGCACCATTTTGTTCACAGTTTTGACCTTTGACTGCGGAATATGTTCTAATTTTGATGGCACCATTTTGTTCACAGTTTTGACCTTTGACTGCGGAATATGTTCTAATTTTGATGGCACCATTTTGTTCACAGTTTTGACCTTTGACTGCGGAATATGTTCATATTTTGATGGCATCATTTTGTTCACAGTTTTGACCTTTGACTGCGGAATATATTCATATTTTGATGGCATCATTTTGTTCACAGTTTTGACCTTTGACTGTGGAATATGTTCATATTTTGATGGCATCATTTTGTTCACAGTTTTGACCTTTGACTGCAAATATGTTCATATTTTGGTGGCAACATTTTGTTCACAGTTTTGATCTTTGACTGCGAAATATGTTCATATATTGATGGCATCACTTTGTTCACAGTTTTGACCTTTGACTGCGGAATATGTTCTAATTTTGGTGGCATCATTTTGTTCACAGTTTTGACCTTTGATTGCGGAATATGTTCTAATTTTGGTGGCATCATTTTATTCACAGTTTTGACCTTTGACTGTGAAATATGTTCTAATTTTGATGGCATCATTTTGTTCACAGTTTTGACCTTTGACTGCGGAATATGTTCTAATTTTGATGGCACCATTTTGTTCACAGTTTTGAACTTTGACTGCAGAATATGTTCTAATTTTGATGGCATCATTTTGTTCACAGTTTTGACCTTTGACTGCAGATTATGTTCTAATTGTGATGGCATCATTTTGTTCACAGTTTTGACCTTTGACTGCAGATTATGTTCTAATTTTGATGGAATCATTTTGTTCACAGTTTTGACCTTTGACTGCAGAATATGTTCTAATTTTGATGGCATCATTTTGTTCACAGTTTTGACCTTTGACTGCAGATTATGTTCTAATTTTGATGGCACCATTTTGTTCACAGTTTTGACCTTTGACTGCAGAATATGTTCTAATTTTTGGTGGCATCATTTTGTTCACAGTTTTGACCTTTGACTGCAAAATATGTTCATATTTTGATGGCATCATTTTGTTCACAGTTTTGACCTTTGACTTTTTGATGGCACCATTTTGTTCACACTTTTGACCTTTGACTGTGGAATATGTTCTAATTTTGATGGCATCATTTTGTTCACAGTTTTGACCTTTGACTGCTGAATATGTTCTAATTTTGATGGCACCATTTTGTTCACAGTTTTGACCTTTGACTGCGGAATATGTTCTAATTTTGATGGCATCATTTTGTTCACAGTTTTGACCTTTGACTGCGGAATATGTTCATATTTTGATGGCATCATTTTGTTCACAGTTTTGACCTTTGACTGCGGAATATATTCATATTTTGATGGCATCATTTTGTTCACAGTTTTGACCTTTGACTGTGGAATATGTTCATATTTTGATGGCATCATTTTGTTCACAGTTTTGACCTTTGACTGCGGAATATGTTCATATTTTGATGGCATCATTTTGTTCACAGTTTTGACCTTTGACTGCGGAATATATTCATATTTTGATGGCATCATTTTGTTCACAGTTTTGACCTTTGACTGTGGAATATGTTCATATTTTGATGGCATCATTTTGTTCACAGTTTTGACCTTTGACTGCAAATATGTTCATATTTTGGTGGCAACATTTTGTTCACAGTTTTGATCTTTGACTGCGAAATATGTTCATATATTGATGGCATCACTTTGTTCACAGTTTTGACCTTTGACTGCGGAATATGTTCTAATTTTGGTGGCATCATTTTGTTCACAGTTTTGACCTTTGATTGCGGAATATGTTCTAATTTTGGTGGCATCATTTTATTCACAGTTTTGACCTTTGACTGTGAAATATGTTCTAATTTTGATGGCATCATTTTGTTCACAGTTTTGACCTTTGACTGCGGAATATGTTCTAATTTTGATGGCACCATTTTGTTCACAGTTTTGAACTTTGACTGCAGAATATGTTCTAATTTTGATGGCATCATTTTGTTCACAGTTTTGACCTTTGACTGCAGATTATGTTCTAATTTTGATGGCACCATTTTGTTCACAGTTTTGACCTTTGACTGCAGAATATGTTCTAATTTTTGGTGGCATCATTTTGTTCACAGTTTTGACCTTTGACTGCAAAATATGTTCATATTTTGATGGCATCATTTTGTTCACAGTTTTGACCTTTGACTTTTTGATGGCACCATTTTGTTCACACTTTTGACCTTTGACTGTGGAATATATTCTAATTTTGATGGCACCATTTTGTTCACAGTTTTGACCTTTGACTGTGGAATATATTCTAATTTTGATGGCATCTTTTTGTTCACAGTTTTGACCTTTGACTGTGGAATATGTTCATATTTTGATGGCATCATTCACTGTCTTTGCAAATCATAATGATACAATAGTTGATGATAGATCTATAAACATTGTATTCTACAACTCCATATTTCCGTAAAAATTCAATTATTCAAGTTAGTGGTCACCTCCATTAAGCAGCCAACCTGTATTACGCATAAGCAGCCAGTTTCCAGATTCCCAATATGTTGTTTTATCATACATTTGACCTCTATTAAGCAGCCACCTGTGCTAAGCATCCACTTTCTATGATTCCCTTGGCTGGCTGCTTAAGACAGGTTTGACTGTATATTGCTTCTTTTTCACACATATTTTCAATCTTTTTTTGTGGGTCATATATTGATTTTCCACGCATATATTGATACTGTCCTTTTTCACATATGGGTCAAAGCCACACAGTGGGATTCATTCTTTTTCACACATATATTGTACTGTCCTTTTTCACATATGGGTCAAAGCCACAAAGTGGGATTCATTCTTTTTCACACATATTTTCAATCTTTTTTTGGGGGTCATATCTTGATATTTTGTTTCACACATATATTGATACTGTCCTTTTTCACATATGGGTTAAAACCACAAAGTTTTTCTTATCCATCAACTGTAACTGCATTTATTTATCTCCATATTTGACTTAACCCATTTCATTCTGGATACATTTAAAGGATTTTGCAAACAACATAGATCCAGATCAGCCGCAGCATGACACTGCATACTGATCAGGATCTATGTTGTTTGCTACATAGCCAAGTGTCTTAGCAAGATCATCTGAATAGCAAACAGCATAGAGCCTGATCAGACGGCATGTTCCATGGCGGCTGATCTGGCTCTATGTTCTTTGCATATACTGTTTGAACGGTATCCATAATCAAATCGGTTAACACATCCAATTCATCAATGATACACACTATATCTCAGGCATATTCCACAATAAGAATTAATAGAAACAGAACGAAATAAATTCCATCAAGAAGATTTCTTTTTCCTATCATATATAATAATCATGTAATCCAATGCACAGATATAGCCAAGAATTCTCTCTATCAACTGGGGCACATCACAGAGCATTACCATTTCCAAGCTATGACTATTCTGCAACAATTCTAGGAAAGTGTACTACTATACATCTATACATCCTCACATCCCAGCTTTATCATATCCACTCAAAGCCAGTTCCAGTGATCAGTCCCTGATCCAGTGATCAGTCCCTGATCATATAGCATGGCTACTTATTAGGGATTGTCTGCTAAAATGCAATGTCTGCTAAACACCAGTTATAGATGAGTCTACATGGCATTGCCAAATTTAGAACAGCGAGTATAGTTAATTAATTGTAAGTGTCTGCCAAACCCAACATTTAGACCAGTCTACCGTTCTGGTCATATTTAGAAAACATATATAGCCTGGCTACTTAATTGTAAGTTTAGACCAGTCTACCATTCTGGTCATATTTAGAAAACATATATAGCCTGGCTACTTAATTGTAAGTTTTGACCAGTCTACCATTCTGGTCATATTTAGAAAACATATATAGCCTGGCTACTTAATTGTAAGTTTTGACCAGTCTACCATTCTGGTCATATTTAGAAAACATATAGCCTGGCTACTTAATTGTAAGTTTTGACCAGTCTACTGTTCTGGTAATATTTAGAAAATATATAGCCTGGCTACTTAATTGTAAGTTTTGACCAGTCTACCATTCTGGTCATATTTAGAAAACATATAGCCTGGCTACTTAATTGTAAGTTTAGACCAGTCTACCATTCTGGTCATATTTAGAAAACATATATAGCCTGGCTACTTAATTGTAAGTTTTGACCAGTCTACCATTCTGGTCATATTTAGAAAACATATAGCCTGGCTACTTAATTGTAAGTTTTGACCAGTCTACTGTTCTGGTAATATTT
Organism: Archivesica marissinica; assembly: GCA_014843695.1. NCBI lineage: Eukaryota > Metazoa > Mollusca > Bivalvia > Venerida > Vesicomyidae > Archivesica > Archivesica marissinica. The sequence goes on from CM026402.1 coordinate 56,858,575, forward strand.
AGAAAATATATAGCCTGGCTACTTAATTGTAAGTTTTGACCAGTCTACCATTCTGGTCATATTTAGAAAACATATAGCCTGGCTACTTAATTGTAAGTTTAGACCAGTCTACCATTCTGGTCATATTTAGAAAATATGTTATATGTTATGTTATATTTCGGGTTTTACGCCGGCATCAGCACCATTTTGGGCTATATCGCCGACGGGCAGTTTAACTAACAACACCTTTCCTGGGCAGGCTCCAGTGGTTAACCAGTACTTGGGTACCTCCGTAAGAAACTGCCAACTCTTTCATATAAATGAGACACAGTCTGAGTGGGGCTCGAACCCGTGACCATCAGTGATGATAGGTTACAGTGGTATACAAGTCAGCGACCTTAACCACTCGACCACGGAGGCGGACTAGAAAATATATATCCCTGGCTACTTAATCGTAAGCTTAGACCAGTCTACCGTTCTGGTAATATTTAGAAAATATATAGCCTGGCTACTTAATTGTAAGTTTAGACCAGTCTACCGTTCTGGTAATATTTAGAAAATATATAGCCTGGCTACTTAATCGTAAGCTTAGACCAGTCTACTGTTCTGGTAATATTTAGAAAACATATAGCCTGGCTACTTAATTGTAAGTTTAGACCAGTCTACTGTTCTGGTAATATTTAGAAAACATATATAGCCTGGCAACTTAATCGTAAGTTTAGACCAGTCTACCATTCTGGTAATATTTAGAAAATATATAGCCTGGCTACTTAACCCATTCAACACCAAGTAACTGACATGGACTGGTCCATGATATTTTTAGACCAATAAATTAATAAGAAAATTACATGTGGACCAGTTCATTTATCAAAATGGGTAAATTTTGTCTAAAAATAGTAATATTACTGGCAAAAAGTGCAGATCCTGATGGATCTACACTATTTGTAAGCCTATTTAGAGGCCTGTGGTGTTGAAAGGGTTAATTGTAAGTTTAGACCAGTCTACCGTTCTGGTAATATTTAGAAAACATATAGCCTGGCTACTTAATCGTAAGTTTAGACCAGTCTACTGTTCTGGTAATATTTAGAAAATATATAGCCTGGCAACTTAATCATAAGTTTTGACCAGTCTACTGTTCTGGTAATATTTAGAAAACATATATCCTGGCTACTTAATCGTAAGTTTAGACAAGTCTACCATTCTGGTAATATTTAGAAAACATAATGCACTTAGCGTGCAAAGAGGTTGGAATGTAAGTTATATAATTTAATTGAGACAATTTATATGCCAATTCTGCATGTATAACCTTTATTTGCAATGTGCAGGGAGACAATCACATCCCACTTAATCCATTCAACACCAGGTAACTGACATGGACTGGTCCATGATATTTTTAGACCAATAAATTAATAAAAGAAATTACATTTGGACCAGTTCATTTATCAAAATGGGTAATTTTGTCTAAAAATAGTAATATTACTAGCAAAAAGTGCAGATCCTGATGAGACGGCTACCGGTAGTAATGAGCCGGCTCATCTGGATCTACACTTTTTGTAAGCCTATTTAGGTCTGTGGTGTTGAAAGGGTTAATGTACATTAGCTGCATTGAAACTTTACATACAGTATAGTGAATCCATAAAAATATTCTAAATTCAACAAACAAGTTTTTACAACAGTACATACTAATCACTCTCGATACCTCATTCCTGATGGAATCCGTCGCCATAATCGGGACGAGAGAAGAGCTAGGTAAAGTGAAGTATAAGTACCTTGCCAAACAGTACAATCTCAACGACTCCAGCTGGGCGCGAACTCGGGGCCTCTCACACCTGAAACGAACATGCTACCATGGCGCTATCACAACTTCAATCACTGACATTTTAAATGGGTTGAATGCTGGGAAACAATTAGTGCTATCTGCATTCTACCATTAGTCTGGAATACAAGGATCTCAAATAAACAGAAATGTATGTCTATTATAGACTATACATTGTTTATGATGACAGCAGCTTTTAGTCTTAGTCTAAGAGACTGAGAGATACTGACATTATTATTATATCACGCAATAAATGTGTTTTACTGACATATCACAAAATAAATGTGTTTTACTGACATATCACGCAATAAATGTGTTTTACTGACATATCACACAAGAAATGTGTTTTACTGACATCACGCAAGAAATGTGTTTTACTGACATATCACGCAAGAAATGTGTTTTACTTACATATCATGCAAGAAATGTGTTTTACTGACATATCACACAATAAATGTGTTTTACTGACATATCACGCAAGAAATGTGTTTTACTGACATATCACGCAATAAATGTGTTTTACTGACATATCACGCAATAAATGTGTTTTACTATATCACGCAATAAATGTGTTTTACTATATCACGCAATAAATGTGTTTTACTGACATCACGCAATAAATGTGTTTTACTGACATATCACGCAAGAAATGTGTTTTACATATTATTATTAGTCTTGGAGCAGAATGGGAGTTCTGGCTGAACCTTGTTTTTAGCAATGTTTTATTGTTGTTTCTGCTAGATTTAGATTGGACCCTCCTGAACATATTTCAGCCAGCACAGGTCATTCTAGAGGGCGATGTGGGCGAAACAGTCACCCTAGGATCCCTTACTTCGCCCTCTTAGCCCACTTCTCTATAAAAAATTACAATTTTACAATTTTCATACAAAATGTTGTCCAGTAAGATACACTGGCCAATTATAAAGCACCCCTTCTATTAAAATGTTGTATTTAATGGTCATACTGTGCATTTTTACCCTATTTTGTTGAAATTTATTAAATAACACCATTTAAGGATGCGATTGCGCGCTTTCTCACTTCTCCCAAAAATGCTGCCCAAGAATGAACCCTGCAGCCGGGTGCCAAGATGTAACCCCTTAAACAAATGAAAGATATGTTTTCTGACCAACATAATTATTACTATTGTATAGCCGAAAGAAACATTTTACTGATATATCACATTGCATAAAAGAAAGATACATTTTACTGATATATTACATTGCATACTGGTAGCTGAAAGAAACACTTTACTGATATATCACATTGCATACCGGTACTGATATATCACATTGCATACCGGTACTGATATATCACATTGCATAAATGAAAGATACACCTTACTGATATATCACATTGCATAAATGAAAGATACACCTTACTGATATATCACATTGCATAAATGAAAGATACACTTTACTGATATATCACATTGCATAAATGAAAGATACACCTTACTGATATATCACATTGCATAAATGAAAGATACACCTTACTGATATATCACATTGCATAAATGAAAGATACACCTTACTGATATATTTACTGATATATCACATTGCATAAATGAAAGATACAATATACTGATATATCACATTGCATAAATGAAAGATACAATATACTGATATATCACATTGCATAAATGAAAGATACAATATACTGATATATCACATTGCATAAATGAAAGATACAATATACTGATATATCACATTGCATAAATGAAAGATACAATATACTGATATATCACATTGCATAAATGAAAGATACAATATACTGATATATCACATTGCATAAATGAAAGATACAATATACTGATATATCACATTGCATAAATGAAAGATACAATATACTGATATATCACATTGCATAAATGAAAGATACAATATACTGATATATCACATTGCATAAATGAAAGATACAATATACTGATATATCACATTGCATAAATGAAAGATACACCTTACTGATATATCACATTGCATAAATGAAAGATACAATATACTGATATATCACATTGCATAAATGAAAGATACAATATACTGATATATCACATTGCATAAATGAAAGATACAATATACTGATATATCACATTGCATAAATGAAAGATACAATATACTGATATATCACATTGCATAAATGAAAGATACATTATACTGATATATCACATTGCATAAATGAAAGATACACCTTACTGATATATCACATTGCATAAATGAAAGATACAATATACTGATATATCACATTGCATAAATGAAAGATACAATATACTGATATATCACATTGCATAAATGAAAGATACACTTTACAAAATATTACTATTGTATAACTAAAAGATACATTTTTATAGACATATGCTATAAATATATAAATGAAAGACACAGTTTCACCGACATCATTATAGTATTACGAAAAGCTATGTTGTTAAAACTTGTGGTCCATTTGCTTCAACATTTATTGACAATTCTTGTGCACAACAATGACATAAATCGTATATACTATGCATAATTATACGCGTGTGTTTATTTGTTTGTTCTGTACATTGTATATATAGAATGAATGCAATAAAATATGATTAACAAAAGATAATTATGTTGTACGGACATACAATTATTGCATAAAAGATAAACTGCATTTTGTGGTCTTCTGTTACAATAAAGTTTAAACTTATTTTACAAAAATTGCGAAGCAAGTTTTAACAACTTATATTAATCACTCTCGTTGGTGCGGATGAAAGCGTACATGTGGTCATTCATGTGGGATGAAACTGGAGTACCCATAGAAAACCCACCTGTCCGATCTGGCGACCACCGTACCATCTCACATACTTCCCGGTCCAAGGATCGAACCTGGGTTGCTTTGGTGAGAAGCGAGAGTGCTAACCACTGCGCTAATCTTCTGTTACAATACTCTGTGCTTCTTCTATGCACTCCATTTCATATTAAACAGATTGCAGTATATCGTTGCTCCCATACTGGAGAAGTACCATACACACAGCACAATCGAAGAAAACACAGCTAAACAAAACCTCATTTCAATATTCATGAGAGATTATCAGGCAAGCTGGTCTGTGACATACAAAATTATTCAAACAACCAATCAATGTGCTAACTGAACCAACTATAAAAGGTTATCATCTGTCTCCACCAATTGCGCTGGCAGCTATCTTTATTCAAGAGGTCTGGAAACAATGAGAGACATTAGTCAGTTACTGCCCCTGAATACTCCTAAAAGTAGATAGGTCCTCTTAATTGGTTTCCTCTGTTTTTATCGCTGTTTCATTTGCACCACATGCTATTTCTGTTCATTCGTTTTCTCATCTTATGATTATTACATTATTAAATCTCCACAGATATCCATAAGTATATCCAATAGATACTTTACTGTAATATTTGTAATCAATTACTTATCCCGATTTTGAGAAAATCACGTTTATTATACCGCAATATCTGGTAAGAGAACAACAGTAAAAACAAAGGATTCCAACTAAAAGGACCAATATATATTTCGGGATAAATCGGACTTTATCTGCCAAGGGAGGTAATAGAAAATCCAGTAATGTCTCTCATTGCATTAGGTGCGAATGTAAAAATATGCCGATTTCATTTTGACTTAACTCTGCATGCTGGGTAAAATAAAGGCTATAAATAGTTCAATTAATTGTAGCAGACGACAATTAATTAATGAATTTTTCTTATTTGTAACTGAACACTCTGGAAATATAATGTCATGGAATTTCATTACATGACATATTTCACTGTTATTTTCACACTTAGCGTGCAAAGAGTCAACCTGCTAATCGTAATTGAAGTTGGTTATGCAATTGTTGTAAAATAAATGAGGTTTAACCCATTCAACACCACAGACCTCTAAATAGGCTTACATAAAGTGTAGATCCAGATGAGCCGGCTCGTGACGAGCCGTCTCATCAGGATCTGCACTTTTTGCCAGTCATATCACTATTTCTAGATAAAATTACCCATTTTGATAAATAAACTGGTCCAAATGTAATTTTCTTATTAATTTAACGGTCTAAAAATATCATGCACCAGTCCATGTCAGTTATTTGGTGTTGAATGAGTTAAATATCATGCACCAGTCCATGTCAGTTACTTGGTGTTGAATGGGTTAAACTTTTAAACTGAAGTTGGTTTTGCAAACAGCATAACGCCAGATCAGCCGGCACAGAACAATCATGCCATCTGATCAGGCTAGGCTCTATGCAGCTTTCTATTTGAGTTAAAACACATGCTTGAATTACAATACAATGACATAGATCCAGATAAGAATTAAGCGGCATTACGCCGTCGCAGCTGATCTGGCTCTATGTTGTTTGCACATTCCTTCCAATTCATTTAGCATTTTAAGGGTTAATCACTTCAGTACCAAATATATATATAAACAAGAGATCCATGATGGCCCTGTATCACTCACCTGGGTCAGTTTTTACTCCACGGTCAACATTTTAACAACTTTATAAGAGTATTGTACATCGCTCATTCCTACGAAATGTTGCCAAAAATCCGACCGGTGGTTCATGAGATGCTTGCAGAATTTGCGTTATTCTTAGATGGTGGCCATCTTTTATTTGCAACAATCTCTGAAAAGGATACACATATGGACCAAGGATACACACATGGACCATAGTTGTGAAATTTAGCTACCACTGGCAAAGCGGTTTGGTTGAAGAAGAATTTTGAAATCTATAATAAAAGAACAATCTTTTGACTTTTCGGTGGCCATCTTGAATGACAAAATCATTTGATTTTGATGACAATTGCATTAGAGCAATCGCCTCTTTGATACCTTCGATTTGATATATGGCATGCTCATATTTGCTCAATAATAAAGTTTGACCCCATTTTACATCCCGGGCAACTCCCATTTGAACAACTTTGAATGAGCATTATACTTTGTACAGCGATCATTCCTACCAAGATACGTCAAAATGCGGCTGGTGGTATGTGAGAAGATTTTTTAAGAATTTGTGCTATTTTTAGATGGGGGGCTATCTTACGTCTTATCTCTAATGACGTGACAATTATGTAATCCCCCACCTACCCAAGTATCATGACCATAAATGGTGGCTATAGACCCAATGGTTACTGAGGAGAAGATCCACCTACCCAAGTATTATGACCATAAATGGTGGCTATAGACCCAATGGTTACTAAGGAGAAGATCTACCTACCCAAGTATTATGACCATAAATGGTGGCTATAGACCCAATGGTTACTAAGGAGAAGATCCACCTACCCAAGTATTATGACCATAAATGGTGGCTATAGACCCAATGGTTACTAAGGAGAAGATCCACCTACCCAAGTATTATGACCATAAATGGTGGCTAGAGACCCAATGGTTACTGAGGAGAAGATCCACCTACCCAAGTATTATGACCATAAATGGTGGCTATAGACCCAATGGTTACTGAGGAGAAGACATTTGAAAATGTTTACAGACGACGATGAATGTCGGGCATTGACACATGACACATTGTGGTAACAAATACCTTACATTAACGTCTTAAAATGTGCCAAAACTTGATTTGATCAGAAATTCCGGGCACATAACAATAATTCAAGGGCAATAATCCTGGGGTAACTGGTGCTAGTGGGTCTTATAGGTCGTATGGTCTCCATATAATATAATGTCGGTAAGCCTGGTTGACAATGGACAAAAACAACACAATATAGTATTAATTAACACTTTCAACACCACAGACCTCTAAATTGGCTTACAAAAAAGTGTAGATCCAGATGAGCCGGCTCGTGACGAGCCGTCTCATCAGGATCTGCACTTTTTTCAAGTAATATAACTATTTTTAGAAACAAAATTACCCATTTTGGTAAATGAACTGATCCAAATGTAATTTTGTTATTAATTTATTGGTCTAAAAATATTATTTGTAACCTCCCCCCTCCCCCTCTACCACCACCAAACAGACGGATCTGTAGTCCAGTGGTAACACGCTGGACTGGTAATCCAGGGATCGCAGGTTCGATCCCCCGTCTGACCCTAATAAAATTAACAGTCTTTCAGATGGGACGTTAAACCGAGGTCTCGTGTCGGTGCTTTACACCATGCACGTAAAAGAACCAGAGGAGACTCTGGAATGGGTCTCTGTCTGTATCATGCACTAGCCTCCAAAATCTAAAATTACTAATCTCTTCAGGAGGCGTCGCTCATATGGGCAACCGGTAGTGATGATAAATAAACGTAAAACACACACACCACCACCAATATTGAACAATTCCAGCCTGTAAAACAAACAATAAAACAGTTGAGGGCAGAGTCATTTTTGCACCATTATCAGTAGAGGCAATGGACAGGAACCAAATTCTGTATCTCTGCCACTAATTATCAACATTACAGAAGTTAGCCCCTCATTTCATTACATGTCCATTAGCAGCACAAACAGAGTACATCCATCAATACTGCTCAACTCTCCTATCACAAACCACAAGATAATGTTTGCAGAACCTACCAGTATATATTCAACCATAAGTCTACCCCATCCATAAGACTGGGAGGGGGACTTTTGGTTCTAGGTGAACATGGTTAGCAAGTTAGAAAGTACCTTCATTTATAATATAATTTGCCATTGCATATTTTTCATATTACGTACACTATGCAAATGAGCACGATATGTATTCATACGCTCTGTAAACAAAATGCAACCAACGAGAGTGATTAATATAAGTTGTTAAAACTTTCTTCACATTCATTGTAAAATAAATAAAGTCTAAAAAAAGGAAAAGGAAAGAAGACTCGTTAAATAGAGTCAATAACAAATGACCACTCATTTAATGTCCTCGATATATTCAACAACACTTTAGGCCTTCCTTGTGATTTTGAATTGTGAACACAAATTTCTATTTAAAGAGAATTCGATCATTTAAATGAATAATCATATAAATGTTTACAGGTTGAAATAATTCTTATTTCGCAATAATTCAGGTGCTTTCACACACAAAGCAAATGTACAGTCTACATCCGCTATGTCAAATTCCGTCGGACCGAGCAAAATACTTCGACATAACCGAAGTTTGACTTAACGAAATTCGATGTAAACGGAGCCAGTTATATGTAAAATTATGATAGTGTCTGAAACGGGACTTTGATCCGACTTCGAGATAGCCAGATAATTCGACATAACCGACTTTGACATAACGGATGTAGACTGTACATAGTTGATCACTCAGAAAAAGCATTCCTTAACCCTTAAATAAAATCACATTTGCAAATAACATAGATCAAGATCAGCCATGGGGTAGCACCACGTCTGATCAGGATCTATGTTGTTTGCTATTCAGCCAAAATGTTTTAGTTCCACTATCCAAATAGCAAACAGCATAGAGCTTGATCTGACGGCACGTTTTGTACCATCTGATCTGGCTCTATGCGTTTTGCAAAAGTGATTTTATCTGCCGCTAGTGTGCAAAGGGGTAATTATCAGCTAAAATAGCTTTGTGTATGAATTAATGTTGAGTTGGCTTTACGGCCCACCAAAGCAGTATGGATTGTACAGTGCAGTGCCAAACTAAACATTTTGGTTTCATTTTACGCCTGCATCAGCACCATTTTGGGCTATATCGCCGGCGGGCAGTTTACCTAACAACACCTTTCCTGGGCAGGCTCCAGCAGTTAACCAGTACTTGGGTGCACCAACCTCCGTAAGAAACTGCCAACTTTTTCATATAAATGAGACACGGCCTGAGCGGGGCTCGAAATCGTGACCATCAGTGATGATAGGTTACAGTGGTATACAAGTCAGCGACCTTAACCACTCGACCACGGAGGCGGAGGACCCTATACAACTGTATATTCAAATAAAATTAAGATATAATGAAACCAGCTGAGCATCATTATCAACTTCCAGCACAAATCATGCATCCCAGACACAATCCATCATATACTGCAGGGAACATCAGATGCGTTTTCCATGGCGAATTTTCTCAATGAGCCTGTCCCAAGATCATTCCATTCCCAACTAATTCTTGGCAAAATATTCCAGAAAACTCATCACATCAACAACTACTAATATTACATGCTTATTTACCACAAGTTCAAGGAAATAATGAAACATATAAATCTATAAATACGAGTGCATAGGTGGTGTCTGGATCGTTCCAATTGGCAAACTATATTAATTAAATTATGCTCAGTGGCTTCAACGAAGATTTGTAAAGCATAATTATTTAGTACGTCTTCAAATAAATCCACTGTAACTATGCTAAATCTACGTGTAGTGTTGTACGATAAGGTGTTCTACCTGTAACTATGCTAGATCTACGTGTAGTGTTGTACGATAAGGTGTTCTACTTGTAACTATGCTCTATCTACGTGTATTGTTGTACGATAAGGTGTTCTACCTGTAACTATGCTCTATCTACGTGTATTGTTGTACGATAAGGTGTTCTACCTGTAACTATGCTAGATCTACGTGTAGTGTTGTACGATAAGGTGTTCTACTTGTAACTATGCTCTATCTACGTGTATTGTTGTACGATAAGGTGTTCTACCTGTAACTATGCTCTATCTACGTGTATTGTTGTACGATAAGGTGTTCTACCTGTAACTATGCTAGATCTACGTGTAGTGTTGTACGATAAGGTGTTCTACTTGTAACTATGCTCTATCTACGTGTATTGTTGTACGATAAGGTGTTCTACCTGTAACTATGCTCTATCTACGTGTATTGTTGTACGATAAGGTGTTCTACCTGTAACTATGCTAGATCTACGTGTAGTGTTGTACGATAAGGTGTTCTACTTGTAACTATGCTCTATCTATGTGTAGTGTTGTACGATAAGGTGTTCTACCTGTAACTATGCTAGATCTACGTGTAGTGTTGTACGATAAGGTGTTCTACCTGTAACTATGCTAAATCTATGTGTAGTGTTGTACGATAAGGTGTTCCACCTGTAACTATGCTAAATCTACGTGTAGTGTTGTACGATAAGGTGTTCTACCTGTAACTATGCTAAATCTACGAGTAGTGTTGTACGATAAGGTGTTCTACCTGTAACTATGCTAGATCTACGTGTAGTATTGTACGATAAGGTGTTCATTCTGTAACTATGCTAGATCTACGTGTAGTGTTGTACGATAAGGTGTTCATTCTGTAACTATGCTAAATCTACATGTGGTGTTGTACGATAAGGTGTTCATTCTGTAACTATGCTAGATCTACGTGTAGTGTTGTATGATAAGGTGTTCATTCTGTAACTATGCTAAATCTACATGTGGTGTTGTACGATAAGGTGTTCCATCTGTAACTATGCTCTATGTACGTGTAGTGTTGTATGATAAGGTGTTCCATCTGTAACTATGCTAGATCTACATGTAGTGTTGTACGATAAGGTGTTCCATCTGTAACTATGCTAGATCTGTGTAGTGTTGTATGATACGCTGTTCCATCTGTAACTATGCTAGATCTATGTGTAGTGTTGTATGATAAGGTGTTCCATCTGTAACTATGCTAGATCTACGTGTAGTGTTGTACGATAAGGTGATCCATCTGTAACTATGCTAGATCTACGTGTAGTGTTGTACGATAAGGTGTTCCATCTGTAACTATGCAAGATCTACATGTAGTGTTGCACGATAAGGTGTTCCATCTGCAACTATGTTCTATCTACGTGTATTGTTGTACGATAAAGTGTTCCATCTGTAACTATGCTAGATCTACATGTAGTGATGTACAATAAGGTGTTCCATCTGTAACTATGCTAGATCTATGTGTAGTGTTGTACGATAAGGTGTTCCACCTGTAACTATGCTCTATGTACGTGTAGTGTTGTACGATAAGGTGTTCTACTTGTAACTATGCTAGATCTATGTGTAGTGTTGTATGATAAGGTGTTCCATCTGTAACTATGCTCTATCTACGTTTATTGTTGTACGATAAGGTGTTCCATCTGTAACTATGCTAGATCTATGTGTAGTGTTGTACGATAAGGTGTTCCATCTGTAACTATGCTAGATCTGTGTAGTGTTGTATGATAAGGTGTTCCATCTGTAACTATGCTAGATCTACGTGTAGTGTTGTACGATAAGGTGTTCCATCTATAACTATGCTAGATCTACGTGTAGTGTTGTACGATAAGGTGTTCCAGCTGTAACTATGCTAGATCTACGTGTCGTGTTGTACGATAAGGTGTTCCATCTGTAACTATGCTCTATCTACGTGTAGTGTTGTACGATATGGTGTTCCATCTGTAACTATGCTAGATCTACGTGTAGTGTTGTACGATAAGGTGTTCCACCTGTAACTATGCTAGATCTACGTGTAGTGTTGTACGATAAGGTGTTCCATCTGTAACTATGCTAGATCTACGTGTAGTGTTGTACGATAAGGTGTTCCATCTGTAACTATGCTAGATCTACGTGTAGTGTTGTACGATAAGGTGTTCCATCTGTAACTATGCTAGATCTACGTGTAGTGTTGTACGATAAGGTGTTCCACCTGTAACTATGCTAGATCTACGTGTAGTGTTGTACGATAAGGTGTTCCATCTGTAACTATGCTAGATCTACGTGTAGTGTTGTACGATAAGGTGTTCCATCTGTAACTATGCTAGATCTGTGTAGTGTTGTACGATAAGGTGTTCCATCTGTAACTATGCTAGATCTATGTGTAGTGTTGTACGATAAGGTGTTCCATCTGTAACTATGCTAGATCTACGTGTAGTGTTGTACGATAAGGTGTTCCATCTGTAACTATGCTAGATCTACGTGTAGTGTTGTACGATAAGGTGTTCCATCTGTAACTATGCTAGATCTACGTGTAGTGTTGTACGATAAGGTGTTCCATCTGCAACTATGTTCTATCTACGTGTATTGTTGTACGATAAAGTGTTCCATCTGTAACTATGCTAGATCTACATGTAGTGATGTACAATAAGGTGTTCCATCTGTAACTATGCTAGATCTATGTGTAGTGTTGTACGATAAGGTGTTCCACCTGTAACTATGCTCTATGTACGTGTAGTGTTGTACGATAAGGTGTTCTACCTGTAACTATGCTAGATCTATGTGTAGTGTTGTACGATAAGGTGTTCCATCTGTAACTATGCTCTATCTACGTTTATTGTTGTACGATAAGGTGTTCCATCTGTAACTATGCTAGATCTATGTGTAGTGTTGTACGATAAGGTGTTCCATCTGTAACTATGCTAGATCTGTGTAGTGTTGTATGATAAGGTGTTCCATCTGTAACTATGCTAGATCTACGTGTAGTGTTGTACGATAAGGTGTTCCATCTATAACTATGCTAGATCTACGTGTAGTGTTGTACGATAAGGTGTTCCAGCTGTAACTATGCTAGATCTACGTGTCGTGTTGTACGATAAGGTGTTCCATCTGTAACTATGCTCTATCTACGTGTAGTGTTGTACGATATGGTGTTCCATCTGTAACTATGCTAGATCTACGTGTAGTGTTGTACGATAAGGTGTTCCACCTGTAACTATGCTAGATCTATGTGTAGTGTTGTACGATAAGGTGTTCCATCTGTAACTATGCTAGATCTACGTGTAGTGTTGTACGATAAGGTGTTCCATCTGTAACTATGCTAGATCTACGTGTAGTGTTGTACGATATGGTGTTCCATCTGTAACTATGCTCTATCTACGTGTAGTGTTGTACGATAAGGTGTTCCATCTGTAACTATGCTAGATCTACGTGTAGTGTTGTACGATAAGGTGTTCCATCTGTAACTATGCTAGATCTACGTGTAGTGTTGTACAATAAGGTGTTCCATCTGTAACTATGCTAGATCTACGTGTAGTGTTGTACGATATGGTGTTCCATCTGTAACTATGCTCCATGTACGTGTAGTGTTGTACAATAAGGTGTTCCACCTGTAACTATGCTCCATCTACGTGTTCCATCTGTATCTATGCTCTATGTACGTGTAGTGTTGTACGATAAGGTGTTCCATCTGTAACTATGCTAGATCTACGTGTAGTGTTGTACGATATGGTGTTCCATCTGTAACTATGCTAGATCTACGTGTAGTGTTGTACGATAAGGTGTTCCATCTGTAACTATGCTCTATCTACGTGTAGTGTTGTACGATAAGGTGTTCCATCTGTAACTATGCTAGATCTACGTGTAGTGTTGTACGATAAGGTGTTCCATCTGTAACTATGCTCTATCTACGTGTAGTGTTGTACGATAAGGTGTTCCATCTGTAACTATGCTAGATCTACGTGTAGTGTTGTACGATAAGGTGTTCCATCTGTAACTATGCTAGATCTACGTGTAGTGTTGTACGATATGGTGTTCCATCTGTAACTATGCTCTATCTACGTGTAGTGTTGTACGATAAGGTGTTCCATCTGTAACTATGCTAGATCTACGTGTAGTGTTGTACGATATGGTGTTCCATCTGTAACTATGCTCCATCTACGTGTTCCATCTGTATCTATGCTCTATGTACGTGTAGTGTTGTACGATAAGGTGTTCCATCTGTAACTATGCTCTATCTACGTGTAGTGTTGTACAATAAGGTGTTCCATCTGTAACTATGCTAGATCTACGTGTAGTGTTGTACGATATGGTGTTCCATCTGTAACTATGCTCCATCTACGTGTTCCATCTGTAACTATGCTCTATCTACGTGTAGTGTTGTACGATAAGGTGTTCCATCTGTAACTATGCTCTATCTACGTGTAGTGTTGTACGATAAGGTGTTCCATCTGTAACTATGCTAGATCTACGTGTAGTGTTGTACGATATGGTGTTCCATCTGTAACTATGCTCCATCTACGTGTTCCATCTGTAACTATGCTCTATCTACGTGTAGTGTTGTACGATATGGTGTTCCATCTGTAACTATGCTCATACGTGTTCCATCTGTAACTATGCTCTATCTACGTGTAGTGTTGTACGATAAGGTGTTCCATCTGTAACTATGCTCTATCTACGTGTAGTGTTGTACGATATGGTGTTCCATCTGTAACTATGCTCTATCTACGTGTAGTGTTGTACGATAAGGTGTTCCATCTGTAACTATGCTCTATCTATGTGTAGTGTTGTACGATATGGTGTTCTACCTGTAACTATGCTAGATCTATGTGTAGTGTTGTACGATATGGTGTTCCATCTGTAATTATGCTCTATGTACGTGTATTGTTGTACGATATGGTGTTCCATCTGTAACTATGCTAGATCTACGTGTAGTGTTGTACGATAAGGTGTTCCATCTGTAACTATGCTAGATCTATGTGTAGTGTTGAACGATAAGGTGTTCCATCTGTAACTATGCTAGATCTACGTGTAGTGTTGTACGATAAAGTGTTCCACCTGTAACTATGCTAGATCTACGTGTAGTGTTGTACGATAAGGTGTTCCACCTGTAACTATGCTAGATCTACGTGTAGTGTTGTACGATAAGGTGTTCCATCTGTAACTATGCTCTATCTACGTGTAGTGTTGTACGATAAGGTGTTCCATCTGTAACTATGCTAGATTTATGTGTAGTGTTGTACGATAAGGTGTTCCATCTGTAACTATGCTAGATCTATGTGTAATGTTGTACGATATGGTGTTCTATCTGTAACTATGCTCTATCTACATGTAGTGTTGTACAATGAGGTGTTCCATCTGTAACTATGCTAGATCTACGTGTAGTGTTGAACGATAAGGTGTTCCATCTGTAACTATGCTAGATCTACGTGTAGTGTTGTACGATAAAGTGTTCCACCTGTAACTATGCTAGATCTACGTGTAGTGTTGTACGATAAGGTGTTCCACCTGTAACTATGCTAGATCTACGTGTAGTGTTGTACGATAAGGTGTTCCATCTGTAACTATGCTCTATCTACGTGTAGTGTTGTACGATAAGGTGTTCCATCTGTAACTATGCTAGATTTATGTGTAGTGTTGTACGATAAGGTGTTCCATCTGTAACTATGCTAGATCTATGTGTAATGTTGTACGATATGGTGTTCTATCTGTAACTATGCTCTATCTACATGTAGTGTTGTACAATGAGGTGTTCCATCTGTAACTATGCTAGATCTACGTGTAGTGTTGTACGATGAGGTGTTCCATCTGTAACTATGCTAGATCTACGTGTAGTGTTGTACGATACGGTGTTCCATCTGTAACTATGCTAGATCTATGTGTAGTGTTGTACGATAAGGTGTTCCATCTGTAACTATGCTAGATCTACGTGTAGTGTTGTATGATAAGGTGTTCTACCTGTAACTATGCTAGATCTATGTGTAGTGTTGTACGATAAGGTGTTCCATCTGTAACTATGCTAGATCTACGTGTAGTGTTGTACGATAAGGTGTTCCATCTGTAACTATGCTAGATCTACGTGTAGTGTTGTACGATAAGGTGTTCCATCTGTAGCTACATGTCTATAGATACAAATCAGCTCAATTGTGAGACACGTTCTTACAATTTGATACATATTGGTCAAGAAACCATATTCCCGATGGAATCTATCACCATGAGGAATTGAGAAGTGGCAATGTGTATACAAGGAGATAACTCACGACTACTCTGTTTCGAGACACCAAATCCATTACACCTTGGACGTTCCACAAGAGCACAGTGATGCAGCAACCAAAATGTGCACAACTGTGCCACTGTTGTAGCTGACAAAATGCATTAACTGAGACAAATTTCTCTACTGGGAACATTATCTGCTGCAGCTATGTATGGTTTATTTATGGGCCAATCTTCCAGCTAAGAAATTATTGGTCACAATGGTATTTAAACTAATCAGTCTGTATACACCCCAGCACCCAGACGATATATATTTAACAATAATTGCATATATTTCACATTTAATATATGGTATTGCAGTAATTGCATATATTTCACATGGAATTTCATTAGGTTTGTGTCGTTGACATGTTTGCAGGGATCATTCTAGAGGGCGATGTGGGCGAAATTGTCGCCCTAGGCACCCTGACTTCGCCCTCTGGGGGCACACTTCTCCCTTTAAATTTTTTTTGGTTTTTACGATTTTCAAACAAAATTTTGTCTAGTAAATTATAAAATACACTGGCTCATTATAAAGCACTTCATCTATTCAAATGTTGTATTTAATGGTTGTACTATGCATTTTAACCCTATTTTGCAGAAGTATATTAAAGAACACCATTTAAGGAAGCGATCACGCGCTTTCTTACTTCTCCCAAAAATTCTGACCTAGAATGAACCCTGTGTTTGACTGTTATTTTTACCGCTAGAGTGCAAAGGAGTTCAAGTTTGCGGAGGAAACTATTAACCCGCGAATCAATACTTAACATTTTATTAATTCTTCTTTTCAATGACACGTAGAAAAACAATCACACTGTGCATATACAATATATTTAGACCAGATTTGCTACAACGCTTATGCCGGTCCTGGTAACTAGATCATCCTTGAAACAGCTGCATATCATTAGCGAGGAATTTCATACGAAAATAGATACAAACAGGGCATAAAATTATACGTTCATCGAAGGAAATGCAGTAGCAATGTAAATATATGGTATTGAAACCAAAACTATAAATGTGCATGTCCACAACTTCGAATGCGCATCTCAGCTGCATATCATTAGCGAGGAAATTCATACGAAAATAGATACAAACAGCCTGAACAGGGCATAAAATTATACGTTCATCGAAGGAAATGCAGTAGCAATGTAAATATATGGTATTTACTCTTATATCTTTTATATATACGAGTATACCTGACTATATAGATTGCTACATTGTGTTTGTTTATTATAGTGTCACCTATACTGTACTAGTGACTGTCTGAGTTTGTCTATTGATCAGATAGTTATGTACTACTCAATGTGTTTTGTGTACCTAGTGTCTCTAGTGTATCTGAGCTGAATGAGTGTATAAGTTGTATGGTTTGTGTGGCACAAACTTAATTACATTGTTAATATATAAGGAAGAACATAAAGTTTAAGAATATGCAGTGGGTGCAATATATCGGCTATTATTGAGAATTAATTGTCTGTAAAAGTAAAGTGTTTGTTTATTATAGTGTCACCCCTATTTAAAGGGCCAGCCATTTCTGACTTATGAGACACCTCTTTTTATAAACATCAGTACTTCCCGAATGCTATGCTTGTATGCCAGGCGCCAGGCTGATAGGCAATCGGTAACCATTATTTAACTAGCTGGCGGCTCACCAACCAGCCATAACAGAATGAATCCCCATCTGTAGGCGCCAGGCTGATAGACAATCGGTAACCATTATTTACCTAGCTAGCGGCTCACCAACCAGCCATAACAGAATGAATCCCCATCTGTAGGCGCCAGGCTGATAGACAATCGGTAACCATTATTTACCTAGCTGGCGGCTCACCAACCGGCCATATCAGAACAAACCCCTGGCGAGATTCGAACCTTCGACCTCCCGCTCCGTACGCGGACACCTTAATGGTAGAGCTACATTATAACAGTTGTCAACCAGCCATAAAAACTAATCGTTTCAATCATGCATTATCTGAAAAGTGTTCCAAAATGAGATTCTAGGAGACATTGTATTGATTTTCAGAATTTTAATACTTGCTAACTGTAGATATAAATGTTTAAGAAGAGATATCAGCAATCATTGACTGCTGTTGAGGATGCAATGTCCAAGTATTCATTGTGTATTCGTGTAGATGTCCAAGTATTCATTGTGTAGATGTCCAAGTATTCATTGTGTATTCGTGTAGATGTCCAAGTATTCATTGTGTATTCATGTAGATGTCCAAGTATTCATTGTGTATTCGTGTAGATGTCCAAGTATTCATTGTGTATTCATGTAGATGTCCAAGTATTCATTGTGTATTCATGTAGATGTCCAAGTATTCATTGTGTATTCATGTAGATGTCCAAGTATGCATTGTGTATTCATGTAGATGTCCAAGTATTCATTGTGTATTCATGTAGATGTCCAAGTATTCATTGTGTATTCATGTAGATGTCCAAGTATTCATTGTGTATTCATGTAGATGTCCAAGTATTCATTGTGTATTCATGTAGATGTCCAAGTATTCATTGTGTATTCATGTAGATGTCCAAGTATTCATTGTGTATTCATGTAGATGTCCAAGTATTCATTGTGTATTCATGTAGATGTCCAAGTATTCATTGTGTATTCATGTAGATGTCCAAGTATGCATTGTGTATTCATGTAGATGTCCAAGTATTCATTGTGTATTCATGTAGATGTCCAAGTATGCATTGTGTATTCATGTAGATGTCCAAGTATGCATTGTGTATTCATGTAGATGTCCAAGTATTCATTGTGTATTCATGTAGATGTCCAAGTATGCATTGTGTATTCATGTAGATGTCCAAGTATGCATTGTGTATTCATGTAGATGTCCAAGTATGCATTGTGTATTCATGTAGATGTCCAAGTATGCATTGTGTATTCATGTAGATGTCCAAGTATTCATTGTGTATTCATGTAGATGTCCAAGTATGCCATTGTGTATTCATGTATATGTCCAAGTATTCATTGTGTATTCATGTAGATGTCCAAGTATGCATTGTGTATTCATGTAGATGTCCAAGTATGCATTGTGTATTCATGTAGATGTCCAAGTATTCATTGTGTATTTGTGTAGATGTCCAAGTATTCATTGTGTATTCGTGTAGGTGTCCAAGTATTCATTGTGTATTCATGTAGATGTCCAAGTATTCATTGTGTATTCGTGTAGATGTCCAAGTATGCATTGTGTATTCATGTAGATGTCCAAGTATTCATTGTGTATTCGTGTAGATGTCCAAGTATGCATTGTGTATTCATGTATATGTCCAAGTATGCATTGTGTATTCATGTAGATGTCCAAGTATGCATTGTGTATTCATGTAGATGTCCAAGTATTCATTGTGTATTCATGTAGATGTCCAAGTATGCATTGTGTATTCATGTAGATGTCCAAGTATTCATTGTGTATTCATGTAGATGTCCAAGTATTCATTGTGTATTCATGTAGATGTCCAAGTATGCATTGTGTATTCATGTAGATGTCCAAGTATTCATTGTGTATTTGTGTAGATGTCCAAGTATTCATTGTGTATTCATGTAGATGTCCAAGTATTCATTGTGTATTCATTCATGTAGATGTCCAAGTATTCATTGTGTATTCATGTAGATGTCCAAGTATTCATTGTGTATTCATTCATGTAGATGTCCAAGTATGCATTGTGTATTCATTCATGTAGATGTCCAAGTATTCATTGTGTATTCATTCATGTAGATGTCCAAGTATTCATTGTGTATTCATGTATATGTCCAAGTATTCATTGTGTATTCATGTAGATGTCCAAGTATTCATTGTGTATTCATTCATGTAGATGTCCAAGTATTCATTGTGTATTCATGTAGATGTCCAAGTATTCATTGTGTATTCATTCATGTAGATGTCCAAGTATGCATTGTGTATTCATTCATGTAGATGTCCAAGTATTCATTGTGTATTCATTCATGTAGATGTCCAAGTATTCATTGTGTATTCATGTATATGTCCAAGTATTCATTGTGTATTCATGTAGATGTCCAAGTATTCATTGTGTATTCATTCATGTAGATGTCCAAGTATTCATTGTGTATTCATGTAGATGTCCAAGTATTCATGTAGATGTCCAAGTATTCATTGTGTATTTGTGTAGATGTCCAAGTATGCAGTGTGTATTCGTGTACATATAAAACAGATTGGCTGCACTGGGACTGAATTATGCAAAACTACCTCATTACATCATAATTTTTATATATTATCTAGATTGGTATTCCCACAGTAATATATTTATTATAACCAGTCAGCTTATTTTTGGCATGGATGTTTCATGTTCAGTCGCAAAACAGATCATTCAAGGTAAACATACATGTCTTAAGCAAATCGGCCATCTTGGATTGGTCATAATTTTGAACAAAGTGCAAAATAGATGCACAGTGACTACTGGAGGATACGCCTTTAACAAAGCGCAAAATAGATGCACAGTGACTACTGGAGGATACGCCTTTAACAAAGCGCAAAATAGATGCACAGTGACTACTGGAGGATACGCCTTTAACACAGTGCAAAATAAATGTACAGCGACTACTGGAGGATACGCCTTTAACAAAGTGCAAAATAAATGTACAGCGACTACTGGAAGATACACCTTTAACAAAGCACAAAATAGATGCACAGTGACTACTGGAGGATACGCCTTTAACAAAGCGCAAAATAGATGCACAGTGACTACTGGAGGATACGCCTTTAACAAAGCGCAAAATAGATGCACAGTGACTACTGGAGGATACGCCTTTAACAAAGTGCAAAATAGATGCACAGTGACTACTGGAGGATACGCCTTTAACAAAGCACAAAATAGATGCACAGTGACTACTGGAGGATACGCCTTTAACAAAGCTGGCTGATTAACAAGAAAACAATATGAAACAACATATTAGTTAACCAGTAACCTGCCAATTACAACTAAAGTCACTTTTATAGACAGCATAGAGCAAGATCAGACAGCACATAATGTTCACAGAACGTGCTGTCTGATCAGGCTCTATGCTGTTTGCTATTCAGATAGTGGAGCTAAAACATTTGTCTGAATAGCAAACAACATAGATCCTGATCAGACGCGGCATTACGCCGCGGCTGATCTGGATCTATGTTGTTTGCACATTCTTTCCAATTTATTCGCCAGGTTAGGTTACGGGAGGGTTAACTATGATATAAAACACATTTATTGGGTATTCACTATTCAGGGTCTTGCATGTGTAATGTACTATATGCATGGTACTGATGGCATGAGAAAAACAACATATTTTCCAACCTTGTCTGGCTTATGAACTGTATTCTTCTAATATTCATTCATCTGAAGAAAAAACCATATATGTTAGTCTGAACATGATACATAAACGATATGTACTCAGTTAGATATTTAAATTGAAAGAAATCATGTGCAAGTCGCAGTTGTTTCAATCAATATTCGTGTTTCGTTGCATCAACTTTATACAGAAAAAGATAATTTGTTGTATCGAGTTGCCGAGGGGGTTGTCATGTAGTAAAAATAGATAATTTGTTGTATCGGGTTGCCGAGGGGGTTGTCATGTAGTAAAAATAGATAATGTGTTGCATCGGGTTGCCGGGGGGTTGTCATGTAGTAAAAATAGATAATTTGTTGCATCGGGTTGCCGAGGGGGTTGTCATGCAATAAAAATAGATAATTTGTTGCATCGGGTTGCCGAGGGGGTTGTCATGCAATAAAAATAGACAATTTGTTGCATCGGGTTGCCGAGGGGGTTGTCATGCAATAAAAATAGATAATTTGTTGCATCGGGTTGCCGAGGGGGTTGTCATGCAGTAACAATAGACAATTTGTTGCATCGGGTTGCCGAGGCGGGGTGTCATGTAGTAAAAATAGACAATTTGTTGCATCGGGTTGCCGAAGGGGTTGTCATGTAGTAAAAATAGACAATTGTTGCATCGGGTGCCGAGGGGGGGTTGTCATGTAGTAAAAATAGACAATTTGTTGCATTGGTTTGCCGGGGGGGTTTGTCATGTAGTAAAAATAGATAATTTGTGCATCGGGTTGCCGAGGGGGTTGTCATGCAGTAAAAAATAGATAATTTGTTGCATCGGGTTGCCGAGGGGGGTTGTCATGTAGTAAAAATAGATAATTTGTTGCATCGGGTTGCCGGGGGGGTTGTCATGTGGTAAAATAGATAATTTGTTGCATTGGGTTGCCGGGGGGGGGTGTCATGCAGTAACAATAGACAATTTGTTGCATCGGGTTGCCGGGGGGGTTGTCATGCAGTAAAAATAGATAATTTGTTGCATCGGGTTGCCGGGGGGGGGTTGTCATGCAATAAAATAGATAATTTGTTGCATCGGGTTGCCGGGGGTTGTCATGCAATAAAAATAGATAATTTGTTGCATCGGGTTGCCGAGGGGGTTGTCATGCAGTAAAAATAGACAATTTGTTGCATCGGGTTGCCGAGGGGGTTGTCATGCAATAAAATAGACAATTTGTTGCATCGGGTTGCCGGGGGGTTGTCATGTAGTAAAATAGATAATTTGTTGCATCGAGTTGCCGAGGGGGGGTTGTCATGCAATAAAAATAGACAATTTGTTGCATTGGGTTGTCGGGGGGTTGTCATGTAGTAAAAATAGATAATTTGTTGCATCGGGTTGCCGAGGGGGGGGTGTCATGTAGTAAAAATAGACAATTTGTTGCATCGGGTTGCCGAGGGGGGTTGTCATGCAGTAAAAATAGATAATTTGTTGCATCGGTTGCCGAGGGGGTTGTCATGCAGTAAAAATAGATAATTTGTTTGCATCGGGTTGCCGAGGGGGGTTGTCATGTAATAAAAATAGATAATTTGTTGCATCGGGTTGCCGGGGGGGTCGTCATGCAATAAAAATAGATAATTTGTTGCATCGGGTTGCCGAGGGGGGTTGTCATGTAGTAACAATAGACAATTTGTTGCATCGGGTTGCCGGGGGGTTGTCATGCAGTAAAAATAGATAATTTGTTGCATCGGGTTGCCGGGGGGGGGTTGTCATGTAATAAAAATAGATAATTTGTTGCATCGGGTTGCCGGGGGGTTGTCATGCAATAAAAATAGACAATTTGTTGCATCGGGTTGCCGGGGGGGGGGGGGTTGTCATGCAATAAAATAGACAATTTGTTGCATCGGGGTTGCCGAGGGGGGTTGTCATGCAATAAAAATAGACAATTTGCTGCATCGGGTTGCCGAGGGGGTTGTCATGCAATAAAAATAGACAATTTGTTGCATCGGGTTGCCGGGGGGGTTGTCATGCAGTAATAGACAATTCATTGCACACATATCAAGTTGTCGAGGGTGATTAATACAGTAAATGACAATTGTTGTATCTTTAGTTGAGGGTGATTTATACAGTAAAACATTGTTGCATCAGGTTGCCTATGGTGATTTGTACAGTAAAAGGTAGTGTGTTGTGTCGGGTTGGCTAGGGTAATTTATACAGTAAAACATTGTTGCATTAGGTTGCCTAGGGTGATTTGTACAGTAAAAGGTAGTGTGTTGTGTCGGGTTGGCTAGGGTGATTTATACAGTAAAACATTGTTGTATCAGGTTGCCTAGGGTGATTTGTACAGTAAAACATTGTTGCATCATGTTGCCTAGGGTGATTTGTACAGTAAAACATTGTTGTATCAGGTTGCCTATGATGATTTGTACAGTAAAACATTGTTGCATCAGGTTGCCTAGGGTGATTTGTACAGTAAAAGGTAGTGTGTTGTTGTCGGGATGGCGAGGGTGATTTATACAGTAAAACATTGTTGTATCAGGTTGCCTAGGGTGATTTGTACAGTAAAACATTGTTGTATCAGGTTGCCTAGGGTGATTTGTACAGTAAAACATTGTTGCATCAGGTTGCCTAGGGTGATTTATACAGTAAAACATTGTTGCATCAGCTGGCTTAGGGTGATTTGTACAGTAAAAGGTAGTGTGTTGTGTCGGGTTGGCTAGGGTGATTTATACAGTAAAACATTGTTGCATTAGGTTGCCTAGGGTGATTTGTACAGCAAAACATTGTTGCATCAGGTTGCCTAGGGTGATTTGTACAGTAAAACATTGTTGCATTAGGTTGCCTAGGGTGATTTGTACAGTAAAACATTGTTGCATTAGGTTGCCTAGGGTGATTTGTACAGTAAAACATTGTTGCATCAGGTTGCCTAGGGTGATTTGCACAGTAAAAGGTAGTGTGTTGTGTCGGGTTGGCGAGGGTGATTTGTACAGTAAAACATTGTTGCATCAGGTTGCCTAGGGCGATTTGTACAGTAAAACATTGTTGCATCAGGTTGCCTAGGGTGATTTGCACAGTAAAAGGTAGTGTGTTGTGTCGGGTTGGCGAGGGTGATTTGTACAGTAAAACATTGTTGCATCAGGTTGCCTAAGGCGATTTGTACAGTAAAACATTGTTACATCAGGTTGCCTAGGGTGATTTGTACAGTAAAACATTGTTGTATCAGGTTGTCTAGGGTGATTTGCACAGTAAAAGGTAGTGTGTTGTGTCGGGTTGGCGAGGGTGATTTGTACAGTAAAACATTGTTGCATCAGGTTGCCTAGGGCGATTTGTACAGTAAAACATTGTTGCATCAGGTTGCCTAGGGTGATTTGTACAGTAAAACATTGTTGCATCAGGTTGCCTAGGGTGATTTGTACAGTAAAACATTGATGTATCAGGTTGCCTAGGGTGATTTGTACAGTAACACATTGTTGCATCAGGTTGCCTAGGGTGATTTGTACAGTAAAACATTGTTGCATTAGATTGCCTAGGGTGATTTGTACAGTAAAAGGTAGTGTGTTGTGTCGGGATGGCGAGGGTGATTTATACAGTAAAACATTGTTGTATCAGGTTGCCTAGGGTGATTTGTACAGTAAAAGGTAGTGTGTTGTGTCGGGTTGGCTAGGGTAATTTATACAGTAAAACATTGTTGCATTAGGTTGCCTAGGGTGATTTGTACAGTAAAAGGTAGTGTGTTGTGTCGGGTTGGCTAGGGTGATTTATACAGTAAAACATTGTTGTATCAGGTTGCCTAGGGTGATTTGTACAGTAAAACATTGTTGCATCAGGTTGCCTAGGGTGATTTGTACAGTAAAAAGTTGCATCAGGTTGCCTAGGGTGATTTGTACAGTAAAACATTGTTGTATCAGGTTGCCTAGGGTGATTTGTACAGTAAAACATTGTTGCATCAGGTTGCCTAGGGTGATTTGTACAGTAAAAGGTAGTGAGTTGTTGTCGGGATGGCGAGGGTGATTTATACAGTAAAACATTGTTGTATCAGGTTGCCTAGGGTGATTTGTACAGTAAAACATTGTTGTATCAGGTTGCCTAGGGTGATTTGTACAGTAAAACATTGTTGTATCAGGTTGCCTAGGTGATTTGTACAGTAAAACATTGTTGCATCAGGTTGCCTAGGGTGATTTATACAGTAAAACATTGTTGCATCAGGTTGCCTAGGGTGATTTGTACAGCAAAAGGTAGTGTGTTGTGTCGGGTTGGCTAGGGTGATTTATACAGTAAAACATTGTTGCATTAGGTTGCCTAGGGTGATTTGTACAGTAAAACATTGTTGCATCAGGTTGCCTAGGGTGATTTGTACAGTAAAACATTGTTGCATTAGGTTGCCTAGGGTGATTGGTACAGTAAAACATTGTTGCATTAGGTTGCCTAGGGTGATTTGTATAGTAAAACATTGTTACATCAGGTTGCCTAGGGTGATTTGTACAGTAAAACATTGTTGTATCAAGTTGTCTAGGGTGATTTGCACAGTAAAAGGTAGTGTGTTGTGTCGGGTTGCCTATGGTGATTTGTACAGTAAAACATTGTTGCATCAGGTTGCCTAGGGTGATTTGTACAGTAAAACATTGTTGCATCAGGTTGCCTAGGGTGATTTGTACAGTAAAACATTGTTGCATCAGGTTGCCTAGGGTGATTTGTACAGTAAAACATTGTTGCATTAGATTGCCTAGGGTGATTTGTACAGTAAAAGGTAGTGTGTTGTGTCGGGATGGCGAGGGTGATTTATACAGTAAAACATTGTTGTATCAGGTTGCCTAGGGTGATTTGTACAGTAAAAGGTAGTGTGTTGTGTCGGGTTGGCTAGGGTAATTTATACAGTAAAACATTGTTGCATTAGGTTGCCTAGGGTGATTTGTACAGTAAAAGGTAGTGTGTTGTGTCGGGTTGGCTAGGGTGATTTATACAGTAAAACATTGTTGTATCAGGTTGCCTAGGGTGATTTATACAGTAAAACATTGTTGCATTAGGTTGCCTAGGGTGATTTGTACAGTAAAACATTGTTGCATCAGGTTGCCTAGGGTGATTTGTACAGTAAAACATTGTTGCATTAGGTTGCCTAGGGTGATTTGTACAGTAAAACATTGTTACATCAGGTTGCCTAGGGTGATTTGTACAGTAAAACATTGTTGTATCAAGTTGTCTAGGGTGATTTGCACAGTAAAAGGTAGTGTGTTGTGTCGGGTTGCCTATGGTGATTTGTACAGTAAAACATTGTTGCATCAGGTTGCCTAGGGTGATTTGTACAGTAAAACATTGTTGCATCAGGTTGCCTAGGGTGATTTGTACAGTAAAACATTGTTGCATCAGGTTGCCTAGGGTGATTTGTACAGTAAAACATTGTTGCATTAGATTGCCTAGGGTGATTTGTACAGTAAAAGGTAGTGTGTTGTGTCGGGATGGCGAGGGTGATTTATACAGTAAAACATTGTTGTATCAGGTTGCCTAGGGTGATTTGTACAGTAAAAGGTAGTGTGTTGTGTCGGGTTGGCTAGGGTAATTTATACAGTAAAACATTGTTGCATTAGGTTGCCTAGGGTGATTTGTACAGTAAAAGGTAGTGTGTTGTGTCGGGTTGGCTAGGGTGATTTATACAGTAAAACATTGTTGTATCAGGTTGCCTAGGGTGATTTGTACAGTAAAACATTGTTGCATCAGGTTGCCTAGGGTGATTTATACAGTAAAACATTGTTGTATCAGGTTGTCTAGGGTGATTTGCACAGTAAAAGGTAGTGTGTTGTGTCGGGTTGGCGAGGGTGATTTGTACAGTAAAACATTGTTGCATCAGGTTGCCTAGGGTGATTTGTACAGTAAAACATTGTTACATCAGGTTGCCTAGGGTGATTTGTACAGTAGAACATTGTTGTATCAGGTTGCCTAGGGTGATTTGTACAGTAAAAGGTAGTGTGTTGTGTCGGGTTGGCAAGGCGATTTATACAGTAAAACATTGTTGCATCAGGTTGCCTAGGGTGATTTGTACAGTAAAACATTGTTGCATCAGGTTGCCTAGGGTGATTTGTACAGTAAAACATTGTTGCATCAGGTTGCCTATGGTGATTTGTACAGTAAAACATTGTTGCATCAGGTTGCCTAGGGTGATTTGTACAGTAAAACATTGTTGCATCAGGTTGCCTAGGGTGATTTGTACAGTAAAACATTGTTGCATCAGGTTGCCTAGGGTGATTTGTACAGTAAAACATTGTTACATCAGGTTGCCTAGGGTGATTTGTACAGTAAAACATTGTTGTATCAGGTTGCCTAGGGTGATTTGTACAGTAAAAGGTAGTGTGTTGTGTCGGGTTGGCAAGGCGATTTATACAGTAAAACATTGTTGCATCAGGTTGCCTAGGGTGATTTGTACAGTAAAACATTGTTGCATCAGGTTGCCTAGGGTGATTTGTACAGTAAAACATTGTTGCATCAGGTTGCCTAGGGTGATTTGTACAGTAAAACATTGTTACATCAGGTTGCCTAGGGTGATTTGTACAGTAAAACATTGTTGTATCAGGTTGCCTAGGGTGATTTGTACAGTAAAAGGTAGTGTGTTGTGTCGGGTTGGCAAGGCGATTTATACAGTAAAACATTGTTGCATCAGGTTGCCTAGGGTGATTTGTACAGTAAAACATTGTTGCATCAGGTTGCCTAGGGTGATTTGTACAGTAAAACATTGTTGCATCAGGTTGCCTAGGGTGATTTGTACAGTAAAACATTGTTGTATCAGGTTGCCTAGGGTGATTTGTACAGTAAAAGGTAGTGTGTTGTGTCGGGTTGGCAAGCCGATTTATACAGTAAAATATTGTTGCATCAGGTTGCCTAGGGTGATTTGTACAGTAAAAGGTAGTGTGTTGTGTCGGGTTGGCGAGGGCGATTTATACAGTAAAATATTATGAGGATTTCGTTTGTTTCAGCGAATTATATTTTACACTACGAGTGATAATAGCCGCGGTGCTGATCTATGTTGTTTGCTATTCAGCCAAGTGTTTTAGCTACACTATCTGAAAAGCAAACAGCATAGTGCCTGATCGCCATCTAATCTGGCTCTCAGACGTTTGCAAAATGAATATACAAACACAGTAAGGGGTAAAAAGCCTTACATAATATTAATATCTGCCAGTGAAATGTTCTCTAATTAATTTGAAATCCAAAGTTTTTGTTCATTACTGGAATAGCTGTAGACAGAAATTCTGAAATATTCACGATGCAAACAAAATGAATATCTGCAGACTGCAGACTAGTCTTCAATGCATTACATTCTTCTCAAAAAGCTAAAATTCTACATTAATTGGCATGTTTTCAATATTCATATATCTGGAGCTATTACACCAATCTTTGAAACAGTTTACCAGCAGATTGAAGTTCATTGAACAGGCCTATCCAATCTTGATGCTACCTTGGTAATGATTATTAAAGAGACACACAATCGAGAAACAGTTTACCAGCAGATTGAACAGGCCTATCCAACCTTGATGCTACCTTGGTAATGATTATTAAAGAGACACACAATCGAGAAACAGTTTACCAGCAGATTGAACAGGCCTATCCAACCTTGATGCTAGCTTGGTAATGATTATTAAAGAGACACACAATGGAGAAACAGAGAAACTTGTGTAGCATATCATTTTATATTGTATATTTTGCTTCCAATCATTCGCAACACAAACAGAATAATTCAACTAATAAACAAACCACACAAACGGAATACATGTAATTCTACTAATAAACAAACCACACAAACGGAATACATGTAATTCAACTAATAAACAAACCACACAAACGGAATATATATAATTCTACTAAATAAACAAACCACACAAACGGAATACATGTAATTCAACTAATAAACAAACCACACAAACGGAATACATGTAATTCAACTAATAAACAAACCACACAAACGGAATACATGTAATTCTACTAATAAACAAACCACACAAACGGAATACATGTAATTCTACTAATAAACAAACCACACAAACGGAATACATGTAATTCTACTAATAAACAAACCACACAAACGGAATACATGTAATTCTACTAATAAACAAACGTTGTATGACATAACAAATTAATTAACGTAAAAATAGGGCCAACGTCAATTCAGGAGTGTGGCCGGGCCGACCAATCCTACCTTCACTTTTGAGTGTTTTATTAATTGAAAATTATTGTTCAAATTATTTCGGAAGCAAATTTGTAGTAGCAATGTACATTATACTTGCTATTTTTTGCCTCCTGCGATGTTATGACACTTTAAATCAATGTTGAAACTGTAAAAGTTCAATTACGGGTGTTCTCTAGAAATTCCAAAGGGCAATAACTGCATTAAAATCATCATGGCAGAAAGTGTAGACGAGGAGATGAACCGGACACTGTCTGCATATGTACATGTACTGTATCATAACTGGTGATAATAAACTTTCCCATATATACATTTAGACTAATTTATCTATACAGTCTGCAATCATCAGTTATATCAAAGTCGGTTAAGTCAAATTGTCCGGTTATCTCGAAGTCAGGTCAAAGTCCCGTTTCAGATACTATCAAATTTTTCGTTTAATATATCAAATTTATTTTTTGGTCCATTCTGTATAAATAGGCAGTATTTCACACTTGTTATGTCAAAGTGTCAGCTTGCATCCGAAGTGCAACCTTCATTCAGCAAATTTACCTGATCATAGAGGTACCGCCATGCCTGTGCAAACAATCGATAAAGATAGTTGACGGTGTTTACCGTGACAGTAATTACAATGTGTTCACTACAGGTACACACACTTATCGGCAATTAACCAATAATTAGATGAACGGCTCATCGCAATAATTATAATTAATCACTTTGTTTTGACTTAACTTGTCAATAATTAGTGCAAAATGACATGTCTAAATTCACCAGAATACAGCTGACTTATTATCAGTATCAGTTTATTACTACACCGTTAATGAACCATTATTACATCAGTGATTACTCATCATAGTACCGTATATAAATGTTATTTACATGTATGTGCTACATTTAATAAATATTAAATACGATATTACAGTGTTTTTTCATCATGTCACGGCTTTATTCAGACAAAGATAATTTGTTATGGGACAAATGTAAGACGGGTAAGGCTTGTGATCTACGAGAAACATCATGTTTGGGAAATATGGTCAATATCCGTTATGTCAAACTTTGGTTATGTCGAAGTATTTTGTTCGGTAAGACGGAATTCGACATAATGGATGTAGAATGTATCTCCTTGCATACAACAGGCAGATTCATCAGGTGCGAAAGACCCTGAGTTCGCACCCAGCTGTAGCCGTAACGATACAACAGCCATTTAGCTATCAATAAGTAGATTGATTCATCAGGTGCGAAAGGTCCTTAGTTCGCACCCAGCTGTAGCCGTAACGATACAACAGGCATTTAGCTATCAATAAGTAGATTGATTCATCAGGTGCGAAAGGTCCTGAGTTCGCACCCAGCTGTAGCCGTAACGATACAACAGGCATTTAGCTATCAATAAGTAGATTGATTCATCAGGTGCGAAAGGTCCTGAGTTCGCACCCAGCTGTAGCCATAACGATACAACAGCCATTTAGCTATCAATCAGCAGATTCATCAGGTGCGAAGGGCACCCAGCTGTAGCCATTACAATTATGCCCTTAGGAAAGGCATTTAAATTCCACATTGCCTCATCGCCCTCACTCGTGATGAGCGATTCCATCAATAATGAGGTATCGAGAGTGCTCAGTAGATGAGCAGTCAGCATATCTACCTCGATGGTTATTACTGGAACGATGGTTATTTACTGGAATGATGGTTATTACTGGAACAGATGGTTATTTACTGGAATGATGGTTATTTACTGGAACAGATGGTTATTTACTGGAATGATGGTTATTTACTGGAATGATGGTTATTACTGGAACGATGGTTATTTACTGGAATGATGGTTATTACTGGAATGATGGTTATTACTGGAACGATGGTTATTTACTGGAACGATGGTTATTACTGGAATGATGGTTATTTACTGGAACAGATGGTTATTTACTGGAACAGATGGTTATTACTGGAACGATGGTTATTACTGGAACAGATGGTTATTACTGGAACAGATGGTTATTTACTGGAACAGATGGTTATTTACTGGAATGATGGTTATTACTGGAACGATGGTTATTACTGGAATGATGGTTATTACTGGAACAATGGTTATTTACTGGAACAATGGTTATTACTGGAACAATGGTTATTACTGGAACGATGGTTATTACTGGAACGATGGTTATTACTGGAACGATGGTTATTACTGGAATGATGGTTATTACTGGAATGATGGTTATTACTGGAATGATGCATATTACTGGAATGATGGTTATTACTGGAATGATGGTTATTACTGGAAAGATGGTTATTACTGGAATGATGCATATTACTGGAATGATGGTTATTACTGGAATGATGGTTATTACTGGAACGATGGTTATTACTGGGATGATGCATATTACTGGAATGATGCGTATTACTGGAATGATGGTTATTACTGGAACGATGGTTATTACTGGGATGGTTATTACTGGGATGGTGGTTATTACTGGAACGATGGTTATTACTGGGATGGTTATTACTGGGATGGTGGTTATTACTGGGATGGTTATTACTGGGATGGTTATTACTGGAACGATGGTTATTACTGGAACGATGGTTATTACTGGAATGATGGTTATTACTGGAACGATGGTTATTACTGGAATGATGGTTATTACTGGAACGATGGTTATTACTGGAACGATGCATATTACTGGAACGATGGTTATTACTGGAATGATGGTTATTACTGGAATGAAGCTTATTACTGGAATGATGGTTATTACTGGAATGATGGTTATTACTGGAATGATGGTTATTACTGGAACGATGGTTATTACTGGAATGATGGTTATTACTGGAACAATGGTTATTACTGGAATGATGGTTATTCCTGGAACAATGGTTATTACTGGAATGATGGTTATTACTGGAATGATGGTTATTACTGGGATGGTGGTTATTACTGGAACGATGGTTATTACTGGAATGATGGTTATTACTGGAATGATGGTTATTACTGGAACGATGGTTATTACTGGAATGATGGTTATTACTGGAATGATGGTTATTACTGGAATGAAGCTTATTACTGGAATGATGGTTATTACTGGAATGATGGTTATTACTGGAACGATGGTTATTACTGGAATGATGGTTATTACTGGAATGATGGTTATTACTGGAATTATGGTTATTACTGGAATGATGGTTATTACTGGAACGATGGTTATTACTGGAATGATGGTTATTACTGGAATGAAGCTTATTACTGGAATGATGGTTATTACTGGAATGATGGTTATTACTGGAACGATGGTTATTACTGGAACAATGGTTATTACTGGAATGATGGTTATTCCTGGAACAATGGTTATTACTGGAATGATGGTTATTACTGGAATGATGGTTATTACTGGGATGGTGGTTATTACTGGAACGATGGTTATTACTGGAATGATGGTTATTCCTGGAACAATGGTTATTCCTGGGACAATGGTTATTCCTGGGACAATGGTTATTACTGGAACGATGGTTATTACTGGGATGGTGGTTATTACTGGAACGATGGTTATTACTGGAATGATGGTTATTACTGGAATGAAGCTTATTACTGGAATGATGCATATTACTGGAATGATGGTTATTACTGGAATGATGGTTATTACTGGAATGATGGTTATTACTGGAACGATGGTTATTACTGGGATGGTTATTACTGGGATGGTGGTTATTACTGGGATGGTGGTTATTACTGGGATGGTTATTACTGGGATGGTGGTTATTACTGGGATGGTGGTTATTACTGGGATGGTGGTTATTACTGGGATGGTTATTACTGGGATGGTTATTACTGGGATGGTGGTTATTACTGGGATGGTGGTTATTACTGGGATGGTGGTTACTACTGGGATGGTGGTTATTACTGGAATAATGGTTATTACTGGGATGGTGGTTATTACTGGAACGATGGTTATTACTGGAACGATGGTTATTACTGGACCGATGGTTATTACTGGAATGATGGTTATTACTGGAACGATGGTTATTACTGGAACTACCTGAGATTCTGGACTTTAATATGAATGTTGGTTTGGCTACTACATTGTAAATGTATGTTGTGTTGGTAATTCCATCAAAAAACTCTTCTGCGTATCAAACGATGAGTCAATCAACTGAGAGCAGCACAATGACACACAACACAATGACACACAACACAATGACACACAACACAATGACACACAGCACAATGACACACGACACAATGACACACAGCACAATGCCACACAGCACAATGGCACACAACACAATGCCACACGGCACAATGACACACAGCACAATGGCACACAACACAATGCCACACAGCTCAATGACACACAACACAATAACACACAACACAATGACAGTACAATGACACACAGCACAATGACACACGACACAATGACACACAGCACACTGACACACGGCACAATGACACACAGCACAATGCCAGCACAATGCCACACAGCACAATGGCACACACCACAGTGACACACAGCACAGTGACACACAACACAATGCCAGCACAGTGACACACACCACAATGACACACACCACAATGACACACAACACAATGACACACATCATAATGACACACAACACAATGACACACATCACAATGACACACAACACAATGACACACAGCACAATGACACACAGCACAATGACACACAACACAATGACACACAGCACAATGACACACAGCACAATGACACACAACACAATGGCACACAACACAATGACACACAACACAATGACACACAGCACAATGGCACACAACACAATGACACACAACACAATGACACACAGCACAATGACACACAACACAATGACACACAACACAATGACACACAACACAATGGCACACAGCACAATGACACACAGCACAATGACACACAGCACAATGACACACAGCACAATGACACAGCACAATGACACACAGCACAATGACACACAGCACAATGACACACAGCACAATTACAGTACAATGACACACAGCACAGTGACACACAGCACAATGACACACAGCACAATGCCACACAGCACAATGCCTGCACAATGACACACAGCACAGTGACACACAACACAATTACAGCACAATGCCACACAGCACAATGCCACACAACACAATGACACACAGCACAATGCCACACAGCACAATGCCACACAACACAATGACACACAGCACAATGACACACAGCACAATGGCACAAGGACACACAGCACAATGCCACACAACACAATGACACACAGCACAGTGACACACAGCACAATGGCACACAACACAATGACACACAGCACAATGGCACACAACACAATGACAGTACAATGACACACAACACAATGCCTGCACAATGACACACATCACAGTGACACACAACACAATTACAGCACAATACCACACAGCACAATGCCACACAACACAATGACACACAGCACAATGACACACAGCACAATGACACACAGCACAATGCCACACAACACAATGACACACAGCACAGTGACACACAGCACAATGGCACACAACACAATGACAAACAGCACAATGGCACACAACACAATGACAGTACAATGACACACAGCACAATGACACACTACACATGACACACAGCACAATGCCACACAGCACAATGGCACACAACACAATGCCACACGGCACAATGACACACAGCACAATGCCACACAGCACAATGGCACACAACACAATGCCACACGGCACAATGACACACAGCACAAAACACACAACACAATGACACACAGCACAATGACACACGACACAATGACACACAGCACAATGACACATGGCACAATGACACACAACACAATGCCAGCACAATGACACACATCACAGTGACACACAGCACAATGACACACTGCACAATGCCAGCACAATGACACACTGCACCATGCCAGCACAATGCCACACAGCACAATGACACACAGCACAATGCCACACAACACAATGACACACAGCACAGTGACACACAACACAATGCCAGCACAATGACAAACATCACAGTGACACACAGCACAATGACACACTGCACAATGCCAGCACAATGACACACTGCACAATGCCAGCACAATGCCACACAACACAATGACACACAACACAATGACACACAGCACAATGGCACACAACACAATGACAGTACAATGACACACAGCACAATGACACACGACACAATGACACACAGCACAATGCCACACAGCACAATGGCACACAACACAATGCCACACGGCACAATGACACACAGCACAATGGCACACAACACAATGCCACACAGCTCAATGACACACAACACAATAACACACAACACAATGACAGTACAATGACACACAGCACAATGACACACGACACAATGACACACAGCACACTGACACACGGCACAATGACACACAGCACAATGCCAGCACAATGCCACACAGCACAATGGCACACACCACAGTGACACACAGCACAGTGACACACAACACAATGCCAGCACAGTGACACACACCACAATGACACACACCACAATGACACACAACACAATGACACACATCATAATGACACACAACACAATGACACACATCACAATGACACACAACACAGTGACACACAACACAATAACACACAACACAATGACACACAGCACAATGACACACGACACAATGACACACAGCACAATGACACATGGCACAATGACACAACACAATGCCAGCACAATGACACACATCACAGTGACACACAGCACAATGACACACTGCACAATGCCAGCACAATGACACACTGCACCATGCCAGCACAATGCCACACAGCACAATGACACACAGCACAATGCCACACAACACAATGACACACAGCACAGTGACACACAACACAATGCCAGCACAATGACAAACATCACAGTGACACACAGCACAATGACACACTGCACAATGCCAGCACAATGACACACTGCACAATGCCAGCACAATGCCACACAACACAATGACACACAACACAATGACACACAGCACAATGGCACACAACACAATGACAGTACAATGACACACAGCACAATGACACACGACACAATGACACACAGCACAATGCCACACAGCACAATGGCACACAACACAATGCCACACGGCACAATGACACACAGCACAATGGCACACAACACAATGCCACACAGCTCAATGACACACAACACAATAACACACAACACAATGACAGTACAATGACACACAGCACAATGACACACGACACAATGACACACAGCACACTGACACACGGCACAATGACACACAGCACAATGCCAGCACAATGCCACACAGCACAATGGCACACACCACAGTGACACACAGCACAGTGACACACAACACAATGCCAGCACAGTGACACACACCACAATGACACACACCACAATGACACACAACACAATGACACACATCATAATGACACACAACACAATGACACACATCACAATGACACACAACACAGTGACACACAACACAATGACACACAACACAATGACACACAGCACAATGACACACAACACAATGACACACAACACAATGCCAGCACAGTGACACACAGCACAATGACACACTGCACAATGCCAGCACAATGACACACAGCACAATGACACACTACACAATGACACATAGCACAGTGACACACAACGCAATGACACACTACACAATGACACATAGCACAGTGACACACAACGCAATGACAGCACAGAGACATACAACACAATGACACACAACACACTGACAGCACAATGACACAGCACAGTGACACACAACCCAATGACACAGCACAGTGACACACAACACACTGACAGCACAATGACACAGCACAGTGACACACAACACAATTACAGCACATAGACACACAGCACAGAGACACACAACACAATGCCAGCACAATGACACACAACACAGTGACACACAGCACAACAACAATAAGCTCAATTAGGATTGGCATCATTCTCTTAAATTATTGTTGAAATCTTGCAAATGGTTTAGTAAACCGTTAATTTTTTGTAACATATTCAAAATGGCTAGTATGAACATGTTTCTCAAATCTCAAAAGTGGAAGTCGTGTTAGCGCAGTGGATGCCCGTTCGCTTCAGGTGACAACGGTCCGGAGTTTGAGCCCCGCTGTAGCCATTACGATTGTGCCCTTAGACAAGGCATTTAAATTCCACGTTGCCTCTTCTCTCTCCCTCGTGGTGATGGATTCCATCAGAAATGATTTCTCGAGAGTGATTAATATAAGATAAGATGTAAGAACTTGTTTTGCAACTAAATCTCAAATTCAATCTCAAGTTTCTGATTACCAGGGATCATTCTAGAGGGCGATGTAGGCGAGGGCGATGTAGGCGAGGGCGATGTAGGCGAGGGCGATGTAGGCGAGGGCGATGTAGGCGAGGGCGATGTAGGCGAGGGCGATGTAGGCGAGGGCGATGTAGGCGAGGGCGATGTAGGCGAGGGCGGCGAAGGCGATGTAGGCGAAGGCGATGTAGGCGAAGGCGATGTAGGCGAGGGCGATGTAGGCGAAGGCGAAATTGTCGCCCTAGGGACCCTGACTTCGCCCACTTCTCTTTAAAAAAAAACAATTTGTCTAGTAAGATACACTGGCCCATTATAAAGCACTCCTTCTATTCAAATGTTGTATTTAATGGTGGTACTGTGCATTTTAACCATATTTTGCAGAAGTATATTAAAGAACACCATTTAAGGAAGCGATCACGCGCTTTCTCACTTCTCCCCAAAATTTCTGACCTAGAATGAACCCTGGATTACATGCAGTGCAAGTCTCGGAAACTTGAGCTTAAGCTTGGGATCTGGGAAACGATATCTAACTTCGAGCCCAGTTTAACGAAAATTTGGGCTTTTGGAGGTGAAGCGATGACAAATCTTTGTTCAATATAATCTACAAAAGGCCATTACTGTGCAGTTACTAAGCTGAACAGAAGGTGATGGTAATGTGATCTATGAAAATGTGAATTATTGTCACAGGTGTGATGGAATTGGTTGCCTTGGTTATATGGAGCATTAGTCCAATTGATTAATATAAGACATGTCATATTTATAAAGCAAGAATTCCTAACTTGCACCATTTTGTAATTACTATATGATTAATTTTTTCCATGATTTTTTTCCCAGCTTCCAATTTTTTGGCAGGTTCTTTCATTTGTGCGAGTGGACACCCTAATTAACCATCTGGATATATATATATATACAACAATCAATTGTATTTTAGTGAAGTGTTAATTTTGCAAGTTGTATTTTTGAGAATTATCGCAGAAATGAAATGCATGCAAATAGCAAATCTACAGTATACATGTAAATGTATCTACAGTATACATGTATCTACAGTATACATGTATCTACAGTATACATGTACATGTATCTACAGTGTACATGTACATGTATATACAGTATACATGTATCTACAGTATACATGTACATGTATCTACAGTGTACATGTACATGTATATACAGTATACATGTATCTACAGTATACATGTATCTACAGTATACATGTATCTACAGTATACATGTACATGTATCTACAGTATACATGTATCTACAGTATACATGTATCTACAGTATACATGTACATGTATCTACAGTATACATGCAGGCGTAATAGTATATACTATAATCATGACACAACTTCACACTTTTAAAAGTTGCTGTAACACAAGGATTTCAGGGTTCCCTCTGTCTGAATGTTTGTCTGCGCCACTTCTGTCGCCAATTGAAAAACACTGGAGCCAATTAAAAAAAACTTGCCATATAATTTATAAATAGATATTTGAAGCCATGTATTTAACAAAACATGTGCCAAAAAAAAGTTAAAGCGCTAATATTTGTTATTGTCGCAATTGGCGCAATTGGCGCCATTGGCGACCGACAGCTAGAACCCTGGGATTTTGAAAGGGATTTCACGATTGTCCAGATTTTTAACATTGTGAAAATGTTGGGAAGTGAACGCCCATCCAGACCTCATAGCAGTGCCATGAGAATAGGGTAACTTCCCCAGAAACATGTAAACAAACATGCTATGGCTGTATAACTTCGCTTGTTACATGCGATGGCAATTATCGTCAACATCCCTATAATCGGCCGTCACCTGTTTTCGGCCTTTGTTTATTCATGTGATTTTTGTTTACATCCGGAATGCGAATGACGTCATTGTTAGCAAAACAGGTGCGTTGGTACTTTTGGGGTTTGCATATTAGTTATCAAAGAGCAAACTATGCGTATTTGAAAGTATGCAAATGTTGATGTTTTCATTAATCCCATTTATGTGTCGCCTAAAAATCCCTTAAACAGAGGTAAATATAAAGAAATAAAATCCCTTAAACAGAGGTAAATATAAAGAAATATGTGTTTGTTTTTGTAAAATGGGAAATTACATCGTCTGCTCAGGAAGGTCATGTGATAGTTATGAGACAATGTCATAATTCGCATTTTACAGGTCAATTCAAATATAGTGTTCCTCTGACAGCGTTTTAACATTTTTTCTTCAGAAATACTATTGTCCAAGACATTTACTATTTATGCTAATTCAGTTTCATCCATTTTGTTTCCAATTCCAACCTGGCGTCTATATTCACCAAGTGCACTGACAAATGCATATCAGGTTGTTAGAGACATAGGTGTGCCAGTAAAATTGGTAGCAAGACAGTATGATGTGCCACTCTCCACATTAAGTGACATTTCTCTCCATGTCACAACTTACCTCATATTGAAGAGTAAGCATAATTTGTTGGGTGTTAAATTCCCCTGTTTCGAGTAACAATTATTACTATGCCCAATGTTAATTAGCTTTTTGGAACTTAACTGTAATCAACATTTCTGCTACATGAATTTTCAAGGTCGGCCGATAATAGGTACTTTTTTCCACACCATGTTGAAATCACAAGTGAGTGAATGTGTATTTTATTTTGAACATTTGTTATGCAATCTCCGTTTAGACAATTGCATTGAATGCAGAAATGAACATTTTACTTAGTAATGTTATTCCACTTGCTGTAAAGGAGACTGACTAGAAGCCTTAGACGGCCGATTACCGGTACGCCAATGGTAAAGCTTACACAAGTTTAAACAATGATGTCTAAATTTTGTTACTGGAAACATATTTTGGAACATTAATTTAAATTGAAGTGTTTATTCATCAGTTATATCTTAGTACCTGCAAAATTATAAATACCATCCTACTCCAGATCTGTGGAAGAAGGGAGATAATCCAAATAACATTATAGAAACCAAGACTAGTGAAAGCTAATTTTTGATCAGATATAAATGTCCTTTCACATTGCCAGTGGCTTTATCATTGAACATGTCGCAACTAACATAAAGGTAACATTTTGAATTTTACTAATTACGTTTGTATTTTTTCAATGACATAAGCGTTGTTGACAGCCTCTGAAACCGTTTTTAAAATGTTATCCTGTTGGAGAAAAACGGCAGATATCGATATTTAGTGACAACCCCACAATGGTATTACTTTATAAATATACATTTCTAAATTTATTTTCATATATGCACAGATATTATCGATAAATACCTCTAAACTGTCTTTGCAAGGAAACTTTTCAGCGTTCATAATTTTCTTTTTTAAATGATGTAAGCGGTATTCTTAATTTGCGACACATTTCAACCATTCTGCGGTGCCGAGAATTCAGGTGTGTATGTATGTTACATTTCTGTCAAACTAGACATGTTTTCCTGGGCAGGCTTCGGCCTACACTGTTAAGCGGTTTGTGAGGTGCCTTGCTCAAGGACACTAGATAATTATGTGACCTGACCCTTCTATTTTTCAATACGATACTCTATCACTGGACGCCACATTGTATTGGACCTGGAGCAAACATGGTAAATATTTATTCTCTTCCGAAAATCGTGAGATTGAATGAGTGTGAAAAAATATTGTTTAGTTTATACAAATTTATTTTAGCTCGATTGCGAAACAAGTTCTTTCAACTTATATTAATCACTCTCGAGACCTCATTCCTGATGGAATCCATCGTCATGAAGGAGAGAGAAGAGGCAATGTGGAATATATAATTATTGGCTACTGTTATGTCAAAATGCGTTAAAGTAAAAAAATTCAGTTAAATTGAATTCCTTTGTAAATGTGCAGTATTTTGCACAGACCAGACATACTGGGTTCTTTTAAAAGAAAAATGTCAAATAAAGGAATTAATTCCTACAAAGGCAATTTTTGGTATATGCAATATATAGGGTGTTTTACCTAATATAGTAAAAATCCACCACAGTCTTCCGATGTTAAAGGCCCTTTTTTGGGGTAAAAAGCTGAAAATGTAGACAAAATGGTGAATTTCTGGAATCCGCCCATAACTTCATCCATATTTGTCTGAGAAAGTTGCAAATTGCCAGGAATGTATGAAATGAATATATGCGCAAATACTAGAGACATTATCGTTTTCGAAAAAAAATCCAATATGGCTGCAAAATCCAAAATGGCCACCAAAAATGTCCTTTTTCAAGCTTTATCGATGCGTTTACATGAACACAGTTTTCATTAGCTAGCTTAATGTTAATGTTTATTGTAAATATTCATGACACCACATGTTTATATCAACAATTGATGCAGAGAAGCAGATAGAAGAATTCAAAAGAGCGCCAAACATATTACTCTCGGGTATACAGAGCAACACATTTCAGAACAGACACTCACTGATTTATTTAGGATATTAACTTGTAAACTTGGTAAGTGTTGCATATTATATTTCAACTTTCCATTATTATATTATTATTAATTGAATATCACTAAACTATTATCTCCCTTTCATGTTTTAGATATTTGTATACCACACTTACTTCCCTTATAGAAGCAAATGCCATTTGTAATAAAAGTCAACAATCTGATAAATTATTATCAAATGGTCCTTATGTAGCCCCTGGTGTAAGTTACTAGCCCTGTTTTGAATTATCAGATAATCAATTAATGCTACTTTAGAGATTTTACTTTCGCTTTCTTAAATATTCTTCCTAGGGGACACTATTGTCAATTTTATAGTGGTTCAGTCTAAAAACCGTACCATTCCCGAACTGTACGATACTAAGTATTATTGTTTGTTCTTTCTAGGTGGGTTCTTTTAAAAGAAAAATGTCAAATAAAGGAATTATTCCTACAAAGGCAATTTTTGGTATATGCAATATATAGGGTGTTTTACCTAATATAGTAAAAATCCACCACAGTCTTCCGATGTTAAAGGCCCTTTTTTGGGGTAAAAAACTGAAAATGTAGACGAAA
The DNA here is from genome assembly GCA_014843695.1 of Archivesica marissinica. Taxonomy (NCBI): domain Eukaryota; kingdom Metazoa; phylum Mollusca; class Bivalvia; order Venerida; family Vesicomyidae; genus Archivesica; species Archivesica marissinica. The sequence goes on from CM026402.1 coordinate 56,901,549, forward strand.
TGGTGAATTTCTGGAATCCGCCCATAACTGCTCCCGGAAAACTACATATAGCTAAGCATAGCAGTCATTCCATACTGAACATACAAACATTACACTATTTGAAACTTAACTTTTATATTTTGATGATGGGCGATTCATTGCCTGACAATAGTGTATGTGTTTTTTGTAACGAGTCACTGACTAGTGGAGAAACAGTGCAGCTGGGAGAAAATGGAATTAGTGGAATAGAAAAAGCTACTCAAGAAAGAAAAGAAACCATATACATGTGTAAAGACAGGCCAAATAGTACACTCTAACTGTAGAAGAACATACACAAACCCAAAGAGGGTATCAGCAGCCAAACGCAAAGAGATAAGTGAGGATAGTAGCGAGCCAGTCAGTTTGAGATCCACGACCTTATTCTCATTTAAGGAAGACTGTCTATTTTGTGGAAAGTCGATTGCAAATACTTCAAGATTGAAAATGTATAATAAAACTCGCCAAGTTAAGACATCTCAGTTTGACCATGAAATACAAGAAATTTCAAAACATCGAAATGATAATTGGGGTCTAGAAGTTTTAGCTCGAGTTGAGTATTCACGTGATTTACATGCGTCAGATGCTATTTATCATCAAGTATGCAGTGTGAGATTCAGAACCGGCCAAGACAAGTATTCAGACCTGTCTGATACAAACCGGCCAAGACAAGTATTCAGACCTGTCTGATACAAACATAAAAAGAAGAAGGTTTGTTGGAAGACCGAAAAGTGTTGCCCGAGAAAAAGCATTTTATAAAGTAGTTGAATACCTGGAAGAAAATGACAATGAACAGGTAACATTACCAGAACTCGTTGAGAAAATGAATGAATTTCTTCATGCAGAAAGTGAAGGTTTTACGCTTAAATGGATGCGGAGGCGTCTTGAAGAGCATTTTGGTAATGAAATAGTTATAACGGCATTTCAGAGAAAGGAAAATGTTGTGACGCTAAAAAGAACAGCTACAAGGATATTATATGAATACAATAAACTCCCAAATCAGCCTATTTGTATCTAGTGAAAATGAATGCCTTGCAGAAAACACACCCAAAGCTCTATGAATATTTCATGAAAGGGTTTCATGTTGTTAGACGGAGTGATAGGTATTGGGCTGGATTGTCGACAGATCTAGTGATTGAGCAGGTGCTTATGCGGAGTTTGAAGAGTGCAGGGGGACTGACTCGAGGTAGAGGAATGACTGAGATACAAAGAGCCGTGTGGGTACTCTCTCGACCTGCAACATCGTCTATTAATGAAGCAATGCAAACCTCTGGTGCGATATATACCTCAAGTGAACAACACAAAGATACATACTTATCAGTGCTAAAGCGATATAAAAAAGACATGCAAGTGGTAACTGAGTATCTACTTGAACGAAACCCATTCAAAACCGAAAATGATCTCAAAAGCATAACAAGTGGGGTAGTGTCGTATGACAGTACTGCTGAACAGGCAAAGCAGATTGGAGAGAATATTGTGACAAAGATGACTGGCCAAAAAGTAAACGAGTTCTCGTTCAAGAGGAAAGATGCAGTCGTGCCTATGAATGATAAATCTGCGTTCAAAATTGATGAAGATACAGTCAAGATCGACCCTCAGTTGTTGTTCCAGAGATTAGTTAGTGTGGCTAACAGAATGACTAATGAACCCGATCTTCCACTTACATATGAGTTATGCACACACCCACCGGCATTATTTGAATCATCCAGACAAATGAGAGTAGCAGACAAACCTGTATTAGCGAATGCTATGAAGTCAGCCGATAATCCTAGTCCGAGAACACATGATCCTGGTGATAGTTATCATGTTGTTGATGGTGGTATGTTGCTGCAGTGGATTCCTTGGGAAAGTGGTCAGATATTTGAAGAAATTTGTTCTACATATGTCCAGTTTGTGCAGTCTAGGTACACCAATTGCATTGTTGCCTTTGATGGTTATGACAATGGGCCAACTACTAAAGACAGCACTCATGGTCGTAGAACTGCAGGAATGGTTGGTACAGAATAAGATTTACCCAATCCAGCACATTTAGAGGGAAAAAGAAAACATTTCTAGCTAACCCAAAAAACAAACAGCTCTTCATAAACATGTTGTCAGGGAAAATGAACAGTGAGGGCATAGAAACATCACACGCCGTTGCCGATGCCGATTTACTCATCGTATTAACAGCTGTACGCCGTTAACAGTCAAAACCAACCATATTGGTCGGAGATGACACTGACCTATTGGTGTTATTGTGTTATCACACATCACATGACTCGCACCCTGTATATCTACAGCCTAGGCCCAAATTCAACCGTAGTATATGTTGGGATATACACAAACTACAAGCGTACCTTGGCGACGATGTTTGTAGGAACATATTGTTCTTACATGCTGTGTTGGGGTGTGATACGACGTCAAAAGTGTATGGCTTAGGAAAAGGGACTGCTCTGAAAGCATTTGAAAAGAGTGAAGTATTCCGTCATGTTGCATCAGTGTTTCATACACCACCAACAGAGGTGACAAAAGAGAATATTGTCAGCAGTGGGGAACAAGCTCTCGCGTATCTATACAAAGGCAGTCGTGGAGAAACATTGGACAGCTTACGTGTGAGCAAGTTTGTCGAAAAGGTAGCCAAAAGTACCATGTTTGTTGATCCGAAACAACTCCCCCCAACCTCTGATGCTGCAGAATTTCACAGCTTGCGAGTTTACCTGCAAGTACAGGACTGGAAATGTGATGATGCACTGAATCCAACGGACTGGGGCTGGGAACTAGTTGGAGACTATATTGAAGGTTGTGCGTTGTACTTGTTCTAGTGGCTGTAAAACAAAGGCATGCAGCTGCAAAAAAGTTGGCCTTGAATGTAGTTCTGCATGTAGTTCCTGCAAAGGATTTAGTTGTGAAAATTCAGTACATCCAGACTTTGAACCTGACTACTAGCAGTTTACATTGTGCATAGATGTCTGCACATAAAATAGATTTGTAATCATCTTGGAATGTGAATTTGATAGTACACTAATTGAGAACCAGTACCAGTTTTAACATTTCCTATGTTTGTTTTCTGCGACCACATTGTCAAATCCAGATTATTACAATAATGTATACGCGTAATATTCATTGATGCTAATTTGCATAGTTCTGTGTTTTGACGCCATATTGGATATTCTAAATTGACCAGCAGCAATGGACTCTCAGTACCTTTTCACATGTTGTATTTCACATTCTATACAATAAATATACCATACAATTGTTTATGTAGGACACCATTACTTTGTATATGTAAAAATATTGCTATATCTTGATAAACGAATTTTCGGTGGACATTTTGGATTTTTGCCACCATATTGGATTGTTTTTGAAAACGGTAATGGCTTTAATCTATGCGCAATTTATATTTATACTTCCATGGCCAATTTTAACTTCCTAAGACAAATAAAGATGGAGGAGTTATGGGCGGATTCCAGAATTTCGCAGTTTTGTTTATATTTTCAACGTTTTACCCCAAAAAAAGGCATTTAGCATCAGAAGACTGTGGTGGACTTTTACTATGTTAGTTAAGACACCCTATATATTGCATATACCAAAAATCGCTTTTGTAGGAATTAATTCCTTTATTTTCATAAAAGAACCCTACTAAGACAACATAGTTTATATATGCATTTACATCATAGTACAAGAAGCATAAAACATACGCGACCGTAATTGACCTATAAAACACCTAATAGATATTTAATAGCATATATTAAAACACATTTGTAATTGCTTAAATTTCAATTCTAAAATAAAGTTATTTACAAGTTTATGTAAAAGTTGCAATTTTATTGTCAAATGTTCAAGTTAAAAATATCGTGTCACTCCAATAAAATATATTTCTTATCAATGCACACACGTTTTGTCAAAGTGCCAGTTTGTCGGCGAAGTCGGACTCCCATTTGGCAATTTTACCTGATCAAAGATGTACTGCCGTGCCTGTGCAAAACAATCAATAAAGATCATTAACGGTGTTTACCGTGACAATAATTAGAATGTGTTCACTGCAGGTACTCTCTAATCGGCAATCACCAATTTACTAATAATTGGATAAACAGCTCCTCATAATAATGATTAATAATTAAATAGTTTGTTTTGTGTTCAAATTAACATATTTCCGCAGAAGCAGAATTTAACTTGGCAATAATGAAATTCTACAGAAAACAGAACTATTTATTCGGGTATCATGTTATTGCACCAGTGATTTTTTTTTTAATTTAAGTTTATTTAACGTCGCTACCGGTTTCCCATTTGAGCGACGGGCAGTTTACCTAACAACACCTTTCCTGGGCAGGCTCCAGCGGTTAACCAGTATTGGTGCACCAACCTCTGTAAGATACTGCCAACTTTTTCATATAAATGAGACACATTCTGAGCGGGGCTCAAACCCGTGACCATCAGAGATGATAGGTTACAGTGGTATACAAGTCAGCGACCGTAACCACTCGACCACGGAGGCGGACTAAAGTGATTTTTTTATCACAGTTTCAAATATAAATGTTCTTTACATGACTTATTGTATGGGCTGTATTTATTTAATATTAAATAAGATAGTACGGTGTTGTTGTTCTTTGTGCTCATGTAACTGTTATCACAGACAGTGACAACTTGGAGATGTGTAAGGCTTACTATCTACTCTACGAGAAATGTCATCTCAGGAAATATGGTCAATATCGGTTATGTCAAACTTTGGTTATGTCGACGTAATTTGTTCGGTCCGACGGAATTTCGACTTACGGATGTAGACTATACATGCGTAATTATTTATTTTCCATAACATGCCTTATACACAGTGTATGTCATAATTATGTATACATGTGGAAGTCGTGATAGCGCAGTGGATGCGTGTTCACGTCAGGTGCGAACGGTCCGGAGTTCGAGGCCTGCTGGAGCCGTTACGATTGTGCCCTTAGGCAAGGCTTTTAAATTACATGTTGCCTCTACTCTCTCCCTCGTGGTGATGGATTCCATCAGGAATGAGGTCTCGAGAGTTATTAATATAAGTTGTAATAACTTGTTTCGTAATTGAGCTAAAATAAACTTCTTTTTTAAATGTATACATGTGTCATTAACTAATTTTTGCTAATCTATGTTTGCTATAATGCCTCCTTACACACTGGTTTTAAATTATGGGTCATTTATTTTAATTAGTTATTGCTGATTCCTCAAGTTAGCATTATGATGCATACCATATGAATTATAGTTTTACTCAATTTGCATATGAATTATAGTTTTACTCAATTTGCATATATGAATTATAGTTTTACTTAGTAGTTTGAAGAAGAAAAATGCATACAGAGACTTTAAATGTATATTTTATATTAATTTCCTGCAACAAATGGATGTTCAATTATTGATCACAGGACAAAGAAGGGTCCAGTGGTTAACACATTGGCTGCAAGTCCAGGGATCAGAAGTTTGATCCCCCGTCTGACCATAATTATATTAACAGTCTTTCAGATGGGACTTTAAACCGAGGTCTCGTGTTGGTGCTTTACACCGTGCACGTAAATGAACCAGAGGAGATTCTGGAATGGGTCTCTTGTATCGGTGCTATACACCGGGCATTACAAGAACCAGATATACCAGATGAAACTAGTCCTGTGTTGTATATACGTTGACCTTTTATCTCATCGTAGCTGCTCTGAGATACTTTAGCGATTGAGAGTGCGTAAAATAGGTGCTATCTCGACCTATGAGTGAAGTCGACTTATGGCCTATTAGATCTATATATTATGTAGTTAGTATATTAGTTTATACAAATTCATTTTAGCGCGATTGCGAAACAAGTTCCTAAAACATTAAAAATTAATCACTCTTGAGACCTCATTCCTGATGGAATCCATCGCCACGAGGGAGAGAGAGGCAATGTGGCATTTAAATGCCTGGTCTAAGGGTACAATCTAACGGCTCCAGCTGAGGTCCCTTGCTCACGGACACTAGATAATTATGTGCTGTGACTGAGTATCGAACTATGGACCCCTCGATTCCAAATCCAACGCTCTACCACTGGACCACAGACACTACTTATGTATACAGTAACCTAGGTATGTTCAGTCATGTGTGTGTTTTACGTTTATTTATCGTCGCTACTAGTTGACCATATGACGCCTCCTGTAGAGATTAGTCATTTTAGATTTTTGGAGGATAGTGCAATGATACAGGCAGAGACCCATTCCAGAGTCTCCTCTGGTTCTTTTACATGCATGGTGTAAAGCACCGACACGAAACCTCGGCTTAAAGTCCCATGTGAAAGACTGTTAATCCCTGAGGTCCCTTGCTCAAGGACACTACATATGGCTGTGACTGAGTATCGAACCATGGACCCCTCGATTCCAAATCCGCCGCTCTACCACTGGACCACAGACACTACATATGGCCATGACTGAGTATCGAACCATGAACCCCTCGATTCCAAATCTGACGCTCTACCACTGGACCACGGACACTACTTATGTATACAGTAACCTAGATATGTGCAGCCATGCAGTTACCTTATACCTATGTACAATGACATCGTAGTACAACATTATGACACAGTACACTTTGTATACATTTCAGATTTTGTTTTACACAATTCAACAAAAGCCATTCAATCAAGCAGAAATGTGAGGACAATAGTCCAAAATGTTGCAAATAATTTGTTGAACACTTGAAATAGATAAACACAGCAAGGGAAGCGTCCCAAATAATGGATAGTAATGCAAGTCAGCTGGAATAGGACACTCAATATGTTATCAGTTTTGGAGCATTTTGTGACAAGATACTAGTTTATACAAATGTGCTTGATCACTGTTGAACTGTTGACTAACTTTTAGTCAAGCCACTGTTTCAACTGTTTTACCAGTAAGGTAAGTTTCTGTACACATATATATTACTAACATACTACTAACTGTTTTCGCTAATTTAGCTTCTATCTATCTATCTATCTATCTATCTATCTATCTATCTATCTATCTATCTATCTATCTATCTATCTATCTATCTATCTTCCCCTAATGTCAAACCCCTCGCGGGGAGTTGAACATGTAGTGCGTCAAACTGCAAAGAAGTTAAAGCGACACTACATCACTGAAAACACATTTCTACAGAATCTATTTTCCTATTATATGGTATTGTAGTGTATTTCGGCGTGGGTAGAACAGCGGCCCGGCTAGCTCAGTTGGTAGAGCTGTCCGACTAGTGTTCGGGAGGTCGTGGGTTCGAGTCCCACGTCGGGTCACTAACTTTTCCGCTCTTTCTTTGCATGGTCACTTTAATGGCGACGAGGATATATGGTACGGGCAAAGGAGTAGGAGTGCGCTCCAGGAATCGGAGTGCGGCTCCTAAAGAATAAAAGAGGGAAGAGTGTAGTGTATTTCGGCGTGGGTAGAACAGCGGCCCGGCTAGCTCAGTTGGTAGAGCTGTCCGACTAGTGTTCGGGAGGTCGTGGGTTCGAGTCCCACGTCGGGTCACTAACTTTTCCGCTCTTTCTTTGCATGGTCACTTTAATGGCGACGAGGATATATGGTACGGGCAAAGGAGTAGGAGTGCGCTCCAGGAATCGGAGTGCGGCTCCTAAAGAATAAAAGTGGGAAGAGTGTAGTGTATTTCGGCGTGGGTAGAACAGCGGCCCGGCTAGCTCAGTTGGTAGAGCTGTCCGACTAGTGTTCGGGAGGTCGTGGGTTCGAGTCCCACGTCGGGTCACTAACTTTCCGCTCTTTCTTTGCATGGTCACTTTAGTATATTTTTTCCAAATATTTACCTCAAATACTGAGTATTTCAACTAATAAACAAACGTCGTATACGCGGTTTGTTGACATAACAAAATAATGTAAAATTACATGCATAATACAACTAGTGTATCCTGAATAACACGATTTATGGTACAGATTTACCGTTATATCTCACATTTGCGCCTATATATGTGTAGACTATTCTTAGTTAACTTATCCCTAAACGACATTATCTCGCATTTAGTATTGACTCCGATGACAAAACAAACGTCAATTCAGGAGCATGGATGACCATTATATGAAATCATACTTTCAATCCACAAAACACTGTTTATTGATTCAATGTTATTGCTCGAATGTATTCGGAAGAATTTGTAGTAGCAATGCATTTATACGTGAACAAAGCATTTTATTTGCTTTTTGCGATGTAATGTCGCTTTAAAAGGATGAGTAGTTAAAAACAAAATAAAAGATAGTAATGAAAAATAAGTTGGGTTAAATGTTTGAAAGCAACTAGGCAGTGTGGCATCTGTGGTCCAGTGGTAGAGCGTCGGATTTGGAATCGATCGGTCCCGGGTTCGATACTCAAGTCAGACCACGTATGTAGAGAAGTCAGACCACGTATGTAGAGTCATTAGGCAAGGCACCTCACACACATTGCTTAGTACTGGTTGACCACTTAGGTCAGCTAAGCTTGCCCAGGAAAACGTGTCTACGTCCCCTCAAGGGGTTTGACATTAATAGAACATACATACATCTAGCCCAGGGCTGTATTGAGTTGTTGTTCTATGTAGGGGAGATGTGCATTGTCCGGGGGGGGGGGAGGGATGGTTCCAATGATAAATGGTTCGTGGAAAAGAGGAAAACTTGTAATAGTCTGTAGTTGCTGTTATGAACCTATAGCTTAAGGAATGGCAGTGACATGCAGGACGGGAGAGGGAACTAAGGAATTCACAATGGGATAGCAACCAGATCATTATGAATTTTATACATAAGGGAATTAAATGGATAACCTATTGCTTTTTGCGTTCATTTATCTGTTCCATGATTGTGTCTGTGTGTGGTTGCAAGTACATTGCCACAATCTGATATTGTCATCTATCTAGTTCCCCTCTCCCGTCCTGCTCGCCATTGCCATTCCTTAAGCTATAGGTTAATTACAGCAACTACTGACTACTACAAGTTTTCCTTTTTTCCAAGAACAATCTACCATTGGAACCACCTCCCTCCTGACATTGTCCATCTCCCTACCATAGAGCAATTCAATACAGCAGTTTGCCATATTGATCATGCCAGTCCCTAGTTGTTCTGCGCAGCTGCTTTTAAACTTTTACCACAACTTATTTTCATTACTTTCTTAAATTATACTTTTAACTACTCATACTTTTAACTTCTTTGCGGTTTTTGACGCTCAACATGTCTACGTCCCCGCGAGGGGTTCGACATTAACGGAAGATACCCATCATAGATAGATAGTCATGACTTGAATCCAAGTTGCAAGTTGGTAGTCCGAAAGTGTCACAAGGTGAGACAAATGTGCAGCCAACACGGGGATCGAACCCGAGACCTTTCGCTGACATGGGGAACACTAACCGACTTGAGTTAGCTAGCAGGGCCGCTTCCACATATTCTCCACCATTGTGACCAAGTCTGTAACACGACAAATGCATGCTTGATATGGTTCAGTGTATGCTGCATTCTACTAGTTGTTGTTGGGGTGGTGGAGTCGGCTAATCATGCTTGTGGTACAGGAGCCGATCACAAGCCATTTTAAGAGGCAAAATTATGTTCTCAGGGTTCCCTCTGTCTGAATGTTTGTCTGCACCACTTCTGTCGCCAATTAAAAAAACTTGGAGCCAACTAAGAGCCATATAGTTCACAAATAAATATTTGAAGCCATGTATTTGACGAAACATGTGCCCAAAAAAATTCACAAAATTTAGCACCAATATTTGTTTTTTGGCGCCATTGGCGACCGACAGCAGGAACCCTGGTTCTATATGTATTATGTATGTATATATCTCTCTGCGTGCGTGCGTGCGTGCGTGCGTGCGTGCGTGCGTGCGTGCGTGCGTGCGTGCGTGCGTGCGTGCGTGCGTGCGTGCGTGCGTGCGTGCGTGCGTGCGTGCGTGCGTGCGTGCGTGCGTGCATGTGCAGGTTTTCTAGACCACTCAGTTATAGCTATACAGTCAAAACTTGTATTAAGAGACCACCAAAGGGAAAGGCAAAAAGCTGTCTCTAAGCCAGAATAGTCTCTTAATACAAGCTAATATGTTCTGTAATAACACAAACGGGAACTTAAATAGTGGTCTCTTAATAGAATAAAGATAGTGGTCTTTCAAGCAATTTTGACTGTATGTTATTGTTGGTGTATAGTGTTGGTGTTTGTTTTATTATATTGAAGAGGGCCAGTCATTTCTGACTTATGAGATACCTCTTATGAACATCAGTACATCCCGAATCCTATCCTTGCCATCTAGGCTGATAGGCAATCGGTAACCGTTATTTAACTAGCTGCTGGCTCACCAATAGGCTGATAGGCAATCGGTAACCATTATTTAACTAGCTGCTGGCTCACCAATAGGCTGATAGGCAATCGGTAACCGTTATTTAACTAGCTGCTGGCTCACCAATAGGCTGATAGGCAATCGGTAACCATTATTTAACTAGCTGCTGGCTCACCAATAGGCTGATAGGCAATCGGTAACCGTTATTTAACTAGCTGCTGGCTCACCAATAGGCTGATAGGCAATCGGTAACCATTATTTAACTAGCTGCTGGCTCACCAATAGGCTGATAGGCAATCGGTAACCGTTATTTAACTAGCTGCTGGCTCACCAATAGGCTGATAGGCAATCGGTAACCATTATTTAACTAGCTGCTGGCTCACCAATAGGCTGATAGGCAATCGGTAACCGTTATTTAACTAGCTGCTGGCTCACCAATAGGCTGATAGGCAATCGGTAACCATTATTTAACTAGCTGCTGGCTCACCAATAGGCTGATAGGCAATCGGTAACCGTTATTTAACTAGCTGCTGGCTCACCAATTGACCTATATGCAATCAGTAACAGTTATTTAACTTGCTGCTGGCTCACGAATAGGCTGATAGGCAATCAGTAACCATTATTTAACTAGCTGCTGACTCACCAGTAACCATTATTTAACTAGCTGCTGACTCACCAGTAACCATTATTTAACTAGCTGCTGACTCACCAGTAACCATTATTTAACTAGCTGCTGACTCACCAGTAACCATTATTTAACTAGCTGCTGACTCACCAGTAACCATTATTTAACTAGCTGCTGACTCACCAGTAACCATTATTTAACTAGCTGCTGTCTCACCAGTAACCATTATTTAACTAGCTGCTGACTCACCAGTAACCATTATTTAACTAGCTGCTGACTCACCAGTAACCATTATTTAACTTGCTGCTGACTCACCAGTAACCATTATTTAACTAGCTGCT
>CM026402.1:56913766-56930183 GCA_014843695.1 Archivesica marissinica
CTTTGTTAAAGGCGTATCCTCCAGTAGTCACTGTGCATCTATTTTGTGCTTTGTTAAAGGTGTATCTTCCAGTAGTCGCTGTACATTTATTTTGCACTTTGTTAAAGGCGTATCCTCCAGTAGTCGCTGTACATTTATTTTGCACTGTGTTAAAGGCGTATCCTCCAGTAGTCACTGTGCATCTATTTTGCGCTTTGTTAAAGGCGTATCCTCCAGTAGTCACTGTGCATCTATTTTGCGCTTTGTTAAAGGCGTATCCTCCAGTAGTCACTGTGCATCTATTTTGTGCTTTGTTAAAGGTGTATCTTCCAGTAGTCGCTGTACATTTATTTTGCACTTTGTTAAAGGCGTATCCTCCAGTAGTCGCTGTACATTTATTTTGCACTGTGTTAAAGGCGTATCCTCCAGTAGTCACTGTGCATCTATTTTGCGCTTTGTTAAAGGCGTATCCTCCAGTAGTCACTGTGCATCTATTTTGCGCTTTGTTAAAGGCGTATCCTCCAGTAGTCACTGTGCATCTATTTTGCACTTTGTTCAAAATTATGACCAATCCAAGATGGCCGATTTGCTTAAGACATGTATGTTTACCTTGAATGATCTGTTTTGCGACTGAACATGAAACATCCATGCCAAAAATAAGCTGACTGGTTATAATAAATATATTACTGTGGGAATACCAATCTAGATAATATATAAAAATTATGATGTAATGAGGTAGTTTTGCATAATTCAGTCCCAGTGCAGCCAATCTGTTTTATATGTACACGAATACACACTGCATACTTGGACATCTACACAAATACACAATGAATACTTGGACATCTACATGAATACTTGGACATCTACATGAATACACAATGAATACTTGGACATCTACATGAATGAATACACAATGAATACTTGGACATCTACATGAATACACAATGAATACTTGGACATATACATGAATACACAATGAATACTTGGACATCTACATGAATGAATACACAATGAATACTTGGACATCTACATGAATGAATACACAATGCATACTTGGACATCTACATGAATGAATACACAATGAATACTTGGACATCTACATGAATACACAATGAATACTTGGACATCTACATGAATGAATACACAATGAATACTTGGACATCTACATGAATACACAATGAATACTTGGACATATACATGAATACACAATGAATACTTGGACATCTACATGAATGAATACACAATGAATACTTGGACATCTACATGAATGAATACACAATGCATACTTGGACATCTACATGAATGAATACACAATGAATACTTGGACATCTACATGAATACACAATGAATACTTGGACATCTACATGAATGAATACACAATGAATACTTGGACATCTACATGAATACACAATGAATACTTGGACATCTACACGAATACACAATGAATACTTGGACATCTACACAAATACACAATGAATACTTGGACATCTACATGAATACACAATGCATACTTGGACATCTACATGAATACACAATGCATACTTGGACATCTACATGAATACACAATGAATACTTGGACATATACATGAATACACAATGCATACTTGGACATCTACACGAATACACAATGAATACTTGGACATCTACATGAATACACAATGCATACTTGGACATCTACACGAATACACAATGAATACTTGGACATCTACATGAATACACAATGAATACTTGGACACCTACACGAATACACAATGAATACTTGGACATCTACACAAATACACAATGAATACTTGGACATCTACATGAATACACAATGCATACTTGGACATCTACATGAATACACAATGCATACTTGGACATCTACATGAATACACAATGAATACTTGGACATATACATGAATACACAATGCATACTTGGACATCTACACGAATACACAATGAATACTTGGACATCTACATGAATACACAATGAATACTTGGACATCTACATGAATACACAATGAATACTTGGACATATACATGAATACACAATGAATACTTGGACACCTACACGAATACACAATGAATACTTGGACACCTACACGAATACACAATGAATACTTGGACATCTACATGAATACACAATGAATACTTGGACATCTACATGAATACACAATGAATACTTGGACATCTACATGAATACACAATGAATACTTGGACATCTACACAAATACACAATGAATACTTGGACATCTACATGAATACACAATGAATACTTGGACATCTACATGAATACACAATGCATACTTGGACACCTACACGAATACACAATGAATACTTGGACATCTACATGAATACACAATGCATACTTGGACATCTACATGAATACACAATGCATACTTGGACATCTACATGAATACACAATGAATACTTGGACATCTACATGAATACACAATGAATACTTGGACATCTACATGAATACACAATGCATACTTGGACATCTACATGAATACACAATGCATACTTGGACATCTACATGAATACACAATGCATACTTGGACATCTACATGAATACACAATGAATACTTGGACATCTACATGAATACACAATGAATACTTGGACATCTACATGAATACACAATGCATACTTGGACATCTACATGAATACACAATGCATACTTGGACATCTACATGAATACACAATGCATACTTGGACATCTACATGAATACACAATGAATACTTGGACATCTACATGAATACACAATGAATACTTGGACATCTACATGAATACACAATGAATACTTGGACATCTACATGAATACACAATGAATACTTGGACATCTACATGAATACACAATGAATACTTGGACATCTACATGAATACACAATGAATACTTGGACATCTACATGAATACACAATGCATACTTGGACATCTACATGAATACACAATGAATACTTGGACATCTACATGAATACACAATGAATACTTGGACATCTACATGAATACACAATGCATACTTGGACATCTACATGAATACACAATGAATACTTGGACATCTACATGAATACACAATGCATACTTGGACATCTACATGAATACACAATGAATACTTGGACATCTACATGAATACACAATGAATACTTGGACATCTACATGAATACACAATGAATACTTGGACATCTACACGAATACACAATGAATACTTGGACATCTACATGAATACACAATGAATACTTGGACATCTACACGAATACACAATGAATACTTGGACATCTACACAATGAATACTTGGACATCTACACGAATACACAATGAATACTTGGACATTGCATCCTCAACAGCAGTCAATGATTGCTGATATCTCTTCTTAAACATTTATATCTACAGTTAGCAAGTATTAAAATTCTGAAAATCAATACAATGTCTCCTAGAATCTCATTTTGGAACACTTTTCAGATAATGCATGATTGAAACGATTAGTTTTTATGGCTGGTTGACAACTGTTATAATGTAGCTCTACCATTAAGGTGTCCGCGTACGGAGCGGGAGGTCGAAGGTTCGAATCTCGCCAGGGGTTTGTTCTGATATGGCCGGTTGGTGAGCCGCCAGCTAGGTAAATAATGGTTACCGATTGTCTATCAGCCTGGCGCCTACAGATGGGGATTCATTCTGTTATGGCTGGTTGGTGAGCCGCTAGCTAGGTAAATAATGGTTACCGATTGTCTATCAGCCTGGCGCCTACAGATGGGGATTCATTCTGTTATGGCTGGTTGGTGAGCCGCCAGCTAGTTAAATAATGGTTACCGATTGCCTATCAGCCTGGCACCTGGCATACAAGCATAGCATTCGGGAAGTACTGATGTTTATAAAAAGAGGTGTCTCATAAGTCAGAAATGGCTGGCCCTTTAAATAGGGGTGACACTATAATAAACAAACACTTTACTTTTACAGACAATTAATTCTCAATAATAGCCGATATATTGCACCCACTGCATATTCTTAAACTTTATGTTCTTCCTTATATATTAACAATGTAATTAAGTTTGTGCCACACAAACCATACAACTTATACACTCATTCAGCTCAGATACACTAGAGACACTAGGTACACAAAACACATTGAGTAGTACATAACTATCTGATCAATAGACAAACTCAGACAGTCACTAGTACAGTATAGGTGACACTATAATAAACAAACACAATGTAGCAATCTATATAGTCAGGTATACTCGTATATATAAAAGATATAAGAGTAAATACCATATATTTACATTGCTACTGCATTTCCTTCGATGAACGTATAATTTTATGCCCTGTTCAGGCTGTTTGTATCTATTTTCGTATGAATTTCCTCGCTAATGATATGCAGCTGAGATGCGCATTCGAAGTTGTGGACATGCACATTTATAGTTTTGGTTTCAATACCATATATTTACATTGCTACTGCATTTCCTTCGATGAACGTATAATTTTATGCCCTGTTTGTATCTATTTTCGTATGAAATTCCTCGCTAATGATATGCAGCTGTTTCAAGGATGATCTAGTTACCAGGACCGGCATAAGCGTTGTAGCAAATCTGGTCTAAATATATTGTATATGCACAGTGTGATTGTTTTTCTACGTGTCATTGAAAAGAAGAATTAATAAAATGTTAAGTATTGATTCGCGGGTTAATAGTTTCCTCCGCAAACTTGAACTCCTTTGCACTCTAGCGGTAAAAATAACAGTCAAACACAGGGTTCATTCTAGGTCAGAATTTTTGGGAGAAGTAAGAAAGCGCGTGATCGCTTCCTTAAATGGTGTTCTTTAATATACTTCTGCAAAATAGGGTTAAAATGCATAGTACAACCATTAAATACAACATTTGAATAGATGAAGTGCTTTATAATGAGCCAGTGTATTTTATAATTTACTAGACAAAATTTTGTTTGAAAATCGTAAAAACCAAAAAAAATTTAAAGGGAGAAGTGTGCCCCCAGAGGGCGAAGTCAGGGTGCCTAGGGCGACAATTTCGCCCACATCGCCCTCTAGAATGATCCCTGCAAACATGTCAACGACACAAACCTAATGAAATTCCATGTGAAATATATGCAATTACTGCAATACCATATATTAAATGTGAAATATATGCAATTATTGTTAAATATATATCGTCTGGGTGCTGGGGTGTATACAGACTGATTAGTTTAAATACCATTGTGACCAATAATTTCTTAGCTGGAAGATTGGCCCATAAATAAACCATACATAGCTGCAGCAGATAATGTTCCCAGTAGAGAAATTTGTCTCAGTTAATGCATTTTGTCAGCTACAACAGTGGCACAGTTGTGCACATTTTGGTTGCTGCATCACTGTGCTCTTGTGGAACGTCCAAGGTGTAATGGATTTGGTGTCTCGAAACAGAGTAGTCGTGAGTTATCTCCTTGTATACACATTGCCACTTCTCTCTTCCTCATGGTGATAGATTCCATCGGGAATATGGTTTCTTGACCAATATGTATCAAATTGTAAGAACGTGTCTCACAATTGAGCTGATTTGTATCTATAGACATGTAGCTACAGATGGAACACCTTATCGTACAACACTACACGTAGATCTAGCATAGTTACAGATGGAACACCTTATCGTACAACACTACACGTAGATCTAGCATAGTTACAGATGGAACACCTTATCGTACAACACTACACATAGATCTAGCATAGTTACAGGTAGAACACCTTATCATACAACACTACACGTAGATCTAGCATAGTTACAGATGGAACACCTTATCGTACAACACTACACATAGATCTAGCATAGTTACAGATGGAACACCGTATCGTACAACACTACACGTAGATCTAGCATAGTTACAGATGGAACACCTCATCGTACAACACTACACGTAGATCTAGCATAGTTACAGATGGAACACCTCATTGTACAACACTACATGTAGATAGAGCATAGTTACAGATAGAACACCATATCGTACAACATTACACATAGATCTAGCATAGTTACAGATGGAACACCTTATCGTACAACACTACACATAAATCTAGCATAGTTACAGATGGAACACCTTATCGTACAACACTACACGTAGATAGAGCATAGTTACAGATGGAACACCTTATCGTACAACACTACACGTAGATCTAGCATAGTTACAGGTGGAACACCTTATCGTACAACACTACACGTAGATCTAGCATAGTTACAGGTGGAACACTTTATCGTACAACACTACACGTAGATCTAGCATAGTTACAGATGGAACACCTTATCGTTCAACACTACACGTAGATCTAGCATAGTTACAGATGGAACACCTCATTGTACAACACTACATGTAGATAGAGCATAGTTACAGATAGAACACCATATCGTACAACACTACACATAGATCTAGCATAGTTACAGATGGAACACCTTATCGTACAACACTACACATAAATCTAGCATAGTTACAGATGGAACACCTTATCGTACAACACTACACGTAGATAGAGCATAGTTACAGATGGAACACCTTATCGTACAACACTACACGTAGATCTAGCATAGTTACAGGTGGAACACCTTATCGTACA
The DNA here is from genome assembly GCA_014843695.1 of Archivesica marissinica. Classification (NCBI taxonomy): domain Eukaryota; kingdom Metazoa; phylum Mollusca; class Bivalvia; order Venerida; family Vesicomyidae; genus Archivesica; species Archivesica marissinica. The sequence continues at coordinate 56,920,314 of CM026402.1, forward strand.
ACACTACACGTAGATCTAGCATAGTTACAGGTGGAACACTTTATCGTACAACACTACACGTAGATCTAGCATAGTTACAGATGGAACACCTTATCGTTCAACACTACACATAGATCTAGCATAGTTACAGATGGAACACCTTATCGTACAACACTACACGTAGATCTAGCATAGTTACAGATGGAACACCATATCATACAACAATACACGTACATAGAGCATAGTTACAGATGGAACACCTTATCGTTCAACACTACACATAGATCTAGCACAGTTACAGATGGAACACCTTATCGTACAACACTACACGTAGATCTAGCATAGTTACAGATGGAACACCATATCGTACAACAATACACGTACATAGAGCATAATTACAGATGGAACACCATATCGTACAACACTACACATAGATCTAGCATAGTTACAGGTAGAACACCATATCGTACAACACTACACATAGATAGAGCATAGTTACAGATGGAACACCTTATCGTACAACACTACACGTAGATAGAGCATAGTTACAGATGGAACACCATATCGTACAACACTACACGTAGATAGAGCATAGTTACAGATGGAACACCTTATCGTACAACACTACACGTAGATAGAGCATAGTTACAGATGGAACACCATATCGTACAACACTACACGTAGATAGAGCATAGTTACAGATGGAACACCTTATCGTACAACACTACACGTAGATAGAGCATAGTTACAGATGGAACACGTAGATGGAGCATAGTTACAGATGGAACACCATATCGTACAACACTACACGTAGATCTAGCATAGTTACAGATGGAACACCTTATTGTACAACACTACACGTAGATAGAGCATAGTTACAGATGGAACACCTTATCGTACAACACTACACGTACATAGAGCATAGTTACAGATGGAACACGTAGATGGAGCATAGTTACAGATGGAACACCATATCGTACAACACTACACGTAGATCTAGCATAGTTACAGATGGAACACCTTATTGTACAACACTACACGTAGATAGAGCATAGTTACAGATGGAACACCTTATCGTACAACACTACACGTACATAGAGCATAGATACAGATGGAACACGTAGATGGAGCATAGTTACAGATGGAACACCATATCGTACAACACTACACGTAGATCTAGCATAGTTACAGATGGAACACCTTATGTACAACACTACACGTAGATCTAGCATAGTTACAGTGAACACCTTATCATACAACACTACACGTAGATAGAGCATAGTTACAGATGGAACACCATATCGTACAACACTACACGTAGATCTAGCATAGTTACAGATGGAACACCTTATCGTACAACACTACACGTAGATCTAGCATAGTTACAGATGGAACACCTTATCGTACAACACTACACGTACATAGAGCATAGTTACAGATGGAACACCTTATCGTACAACACTACACGTAGATCTAGCATAGTTACAGATGGAACACCTTATCGTACAACACTACACGTACATAGAGCATAGTTACAGATGGAACACCTTATCGTACAACACTACACGTAGATCTAGCATAGTTACAGATGGAACACCATATCGTACAACACTACACGTAGATCTAGCATAGTTACAGATGGAACACCTTATCGTACAACACTACACGTACATAGAGCATAGTACAGATGGAACACGTAGATGGAGCATAGTTACAGGTGGAACACCTTATTGTACAACACTACACGTACATGGAGCATAGTTACAGATGGAACACCATATCGTACAACACTACACGTAGATCTAGCATAGTTACAGATGGAACACCTTATTGTACAACACTACACGTAGATCTAGCATAGTTACAGATGGAACACCTTATCGTACAACACTACACGTAGATCTAGCATAGTTACAGATGGAACACCTTATTGTACAACACTACACGTACATAGAGCATAGTTACAGATGGAACACCATATCGTACAACACTACACGTAGATCTAGCATAGTTACAGATGGAACACCTTATTGTACAACACTACACGTAGATCTAGCATAGTTACAGATGGAACACCTTATCGTACAACACTACACGTAGATCTAGCATAGTTACAGGTAGAACACCTTATCATACAACACTACACGTAGATCTAGCATAGTTACAGATGGAACACCTTATCGTACAACACTACACATAGATCTAGCATAGTTACAGATGGAACACCTTATCGTACAACACTACACGTAGATCTAGCATAGTTACAGATGGAACACCTCATCATACAACACTACACGTAGATCTAGCATAGTTACAGATGGAACACCTCATTGTACAACACTACATGTAGATAGAGCATAGTTACAGATAGAACACCATATCGTACATTACACATAGATCTAGCATAGTTACAGATGGAACACCTTATCGTACAACACTACACATAAATCTAGCATAGTTACAGATGGAACACCTTATCGTACAACACTACACGTAGATAGAGCATAGTTACAGATGGAACACCTTATCGTACAACACTACACGTAGATCTAGCATAGTTACAGGTGGAACACCTTATCGTACAACACTACACGTAGATCTAGCATAGTTACAGGTGGAACACTTTATCGTACAACACTACACGTAGATCTAGCATAGTTACAGATGGAACACCTTATCGTTCAACACTACACGTAGATCTAGCATAGTTACAGGTAGAACACCTTATCATACAACACTACACGTAGATCTAGCATAGTTACAGATGGAACACCTTATCGTACAACACTACACATAGATCTAGCATAGTTACAGATGGAACACCGTATCGTACAACACTACACGTAGATCTAGCATAGTTACAGATGGAACACCTCATCATACAACACTACACGTAGATCTAGCATAGTTACAGATGGAACACCTCATTGTACAACACTACATGTAGATAGAGCATAGTTACAGATAGAACACCCTATCGTACAACATTACACATAGATCTAGCATAGTTACAGATGGAACACCTTATCGTACAACACTACACATAAATCTAGCATAGTTACAGATGGAACACCTTATCGTACAACACTACACGTAGATAGAGCATAGTTACAGATGGAACACCTTATCGTACAACACTACACGTAGATCTAGCATAGTTACAGGTGGAACACCTTATCGTACAACACTACACGTAGATCTAGCATAGTTACAGGTGGAACACTTTATCGTACAACACTACACGTAGATCTAGCATAGATACAGATGGAACACCTTATCGTTCAACACTACACGTAGATCTAGCATAGTTACAGATGGAACACCTCATTGTACAACACTACATGTAGATAGAGCATAGTTACAGATAGAACACCATATCGTACAACATTACACATAGATCTAGCATAGTTACAGGTAGAACACCTTATCATACAACACTACACGTAGATCTAGCATAGTTACAGATGTAACACCTTATCGTACAACACTACACATAGATCTAGCATAGTTACAGATGGAACACCGTATCGTACAACACTACACGTAGATCTAGCATAGTTACAGATGGAACACCTCATCATACAACACTACACGTAGATCTAGCATAGTTACAGATGGAACACCTCATTGTACAACACTACATGTAGATAGAGCATAGTTACAGATAGAACACCATATCGTACAACATTACACATAGATCTAGCATAGTTACAGATGGAACACCTTATCGTACAACACTACACATAAATCTAGCATAGTTACAGATGGAACACCTTATCGTACAACACTACACGTAGATAGAGCATAGTTACAGATGGAACACCTTATCGTACAACACTACACGTAGATCTAGCATAGTTACAGGTGGAACACCTTATCGTACAACACTACACGTAGATCTAGCATAGTTACAGGTGGAACACTTTATCGTACAACACTACACGTAGATCTAGCATAGTTACAGATGGAACACCTTATCGTTCAACACTACACGTAGATCTAGCATAGTTACAGATGGAACACCTCATTGTACAACACTACATGTAGATAGAGCATAGTTACAGATAGAACACCATATCGTACAACATTACACATAGATCTAGCATAGTTACAGATGGAACACCTTATCGTACAACACTACACATAAATCTAGCATAGTTACAGATGGAACACCTTATCGTACAACACTACACGTAGATAGAGCATAGTTACAGATGGAACACCTTATCGTACAACACTACACGTAGATCTAGCATAGTTACAGGTGGAACACCTTATCGTACAACACTACACGTAGATCTAGCATAGTTACAGGTGGAACACTTTATCGTACAACACTACACGTAGATCTAGCATAGTTACAGATGGAACACCTTATCGTTCAACACTACACATAGATCTAGCATAGTTACAGATGGAACACCTTATCGTACAACACTACACGTAGATCTAGCATAGTTACAGATGGAACACCATATCGTACAACAATACACGTACATAGAGCATAATTACAGCTGGAACACCATATCGTACAACACTACACATAGATCTAGCATAGTTACAGGTAGAACACCATATCGTACAACACTACACATAGATAGAGCATAGTTACAGATGGAACACCTTATCGTACAACACTACACGTAGATAGAGCATAGTTACAGATGGAACACCATATCGTACAACACTACACGTAGATAGAGCATAGTTACAGATGGAACACCTTATCGTACAACACTACACGTAGATAGAGCATAGTTACAGATGGAACACCTTATCGTACAACACTACACGTAGATAGAGCATAGTTACAGATGGAACACCTTATCGTACAACACTACACGTAGATAGAGCATAGTTACAGATGGAACACGTAGATGGAGCATAGTTACAGATGGAACACCATATCGTACAACACTACACGTAGATCTAGCATAGTTACAGATGGAACACCTTATTGTACAACACTACACGTAGATAGAGCATAGTTACAGATGGAACACCTTATCGTACAACACTACACGTACATAGAGCATAGTTACAGATGGAACACGTAGATGGAGCATAGTTACAGATGGAACACCATATCGTACAACACTACACGTAGATCTAGCATAGTTACAGATGGAACACCTTATTGTACAACACTACACGTAGATCTAGCATAGTTACAGGTAGAACACCTTATCATACAACACTACACGTAGATAGAGCATAGTTACAGATGGAACACCATATCGTACAACACTACACGTAGATCTAGCATAGTTACAGATGGAACACCTTATCGTACAACACTACACGTAGATCTAGCATAGTTACAGATGGAACACCTTATCGTACAACACTACACGTACATAGAGCATAGTTACAGATGGAACACCTTATCGTACAACACTACACGTAGATCTAGCATAGTTACAGATGGAACACCTTATCGTACAACACTACACGTACATAGAGCATAGTTACAGATGGAACACCTTATTGTACAACACTACACGTAGATCTAGCATAGTTACAGATGGAACACCATATCGTACAACACTACACGTAGATCTAGCATAGTTACAGATGGAACACCTTATCGTACAACACTACACGTAGATCTAGCATAGTTACAGGTGGAACACCTTATTGTACAACACTACACGTACATGGAGCATAGTTACAGATGGAACACCATATCGTACAACACTACACGTAGATCTAGCATAGTTACAGATGGAACACCTTATTGTACAACACTACACGTAGATCTAGCATAGTTACAGATGGAACACCTTATCGTACAACACTACACGTAGATCTAGCATAGTTACAGATGGAACACCTTATCGTACAACACTACACGTAGATAGAGCATAGTTACAGATGGAACACCATATCGTACAACACTACACGTAGATCTAGCATAGTTACAGATGGAACACCTTATCGTACAACACTACACGTAGATCTAGCATAGTTACAGATGGAACACCTTATCGTACAACACTACACATAGATCTAGCATAGTTACAGGTGGAACACCTTATCGTACAACACTACACGTAGATCTAGCATAGTTACAGATGGAACACCTTATCGTACAACACTACACGTAGATCTAGCATAGTTACAGATGGAACACCTTATCGTACAACACTACACGTAGATCTAGCATAGTTACAGATGGAACACCTTATCGTACAACACTACACGTAGATCTAGCATAGTTACAGATGGAACACCTTATCGTACAACACTACACGTAGATCTAGCATAGTTACAGATGGAACACCTTATCGTACAACACTACACATAGATCTAGCATAGTTACAGGTGGAACACCTTATCGTACAACACTACACGTAGATCTAGCATAGTTACAGATGGAACACCTTATCGTACAACACTACACGTAGATCTAGCATAGTTACAGATGGAACACCTTATCGTACAACACTACACGTAGATCTAGCATAGTTACAGATGGAACACCTCATTGTACAACACTACATGTAGATAGAGCATAGTTACAGATAGAACACCATATCGTACAACATTACACATAGATCTAGCATAGTTACAGATGGAACACCTTATCGTACAACACTACACATAGATCTAGCATAGTTACAGATGGAACACCTTATCGTACAACACTACACGTAGATCTAGCATAGTTACAGATGGAACACCTTATCGTACAACACTACACGTAGATAGAGCATAGTTACAGATGGAACACCTTATCGTACAACACTACACGTAGATCTAGCATAGTTACAGGTGGAACACCTTATCGTACAACACTACACGTAGATCTAGCATAGTTACAGGTGGAACACTTTATCGTACAACACTACACGTAGATCTAGCATAGTTACAGATGGAACACCTTATCGTTCAACACTACACGTAGATCTAGCATAGTTACAGATGGAACACCTCATTGTACAACACTACATGTAGATAGAGCATAGTTACAGATAGAACACCATATCGTACAACATTACACATAGATCTAGCATAGTTACAGATGGAACACCTTATCGTACAACACTACACATAAATCTAGCATAGTTACAGATGGAACACCTTATCGTACAACACTACACGTAGATAGAGCATAGTTACAGATGGAACACCTTATCGTACAACACTACACGTAGATCTAGCATAGTTACAGGTGGAACACCTTATCGTACAACACTACACGTAGATCTAGCATAGTTACAGGTGGAACACTTTATCGTACAACACTACACGTAGATCTAGCATAGTTACAGATGGAACACCTTATCGTTCAACACTACACATAGATCTAGCATAGTTACAGATGGAACACCTTATCGTACAACACTACACGTAGATCTAGCATAGTTACAGATGGAACACCATATCGTACAACAATACACGTACATAGAGCATAATTACAGATGGAACACCATATCGTACAACACTACACATAGATCTAGCATAGTTACAGGTAGAACACCATATCGTACAACACTACACATAGATAGAGCATAGTTACAGATGGAACACCTTATCGTACAACACTACACGTAGATAGAGCATAGTTACAGATGGAACACCATATCGTACAACACTACACGTAGATAGAGCATAGTTACAGATGGAACACCTTATCGTACAACACTACACGTAGATAGAGCATAGTTACAGATGGAACACCATATCGTACAACACTACACGTAGATCGAGCATAGTTACAGATGGAACACCTTATCGTACAACACTACACGTAGATAGAGCATAGTTACAGATGGAACACGTAGATGGAGCATAGTTACAGATGGAACACCATATCGTACAACACTACACGTACATAGAGCATAGTTACAGATGGAACACGTAGATGGAGCATAGTTACAGATGGAACACCATATCGTACAACACTACACGTAGATCTAGCATAGTTACAGATGGAACACCTTATCGTACAACACTACACGTAGATCTAGCATAGTTACAGATGGAACACCTTATCGTACAACACTACACGTAGATAGAGCATAGTTACAGATGGAACACCATATCGTACAACACTACACGTAGATCTAGCATAGTTACAGATGGAACACCTTATCGTACAACACTACACGTAGATCTAGCATAGTTACAGATGGAACACCTTATCGTACAACACTACACGTAGATAGAGCATAGTTACAGATGGAACACCTTATCGTACAACACTACACGTAGATCTAGCATAGTTACAGATGGAACACCTTATCGTACAACACTACACGTAGATAGAGCATAGTTACAGATGGAACACCTTATCGTACAACACTACACGTAGATCTAGCATAGTTACAGATGGAACACCATATCGTACAACACTACACGTAGATCTAGCATAGTTACAGATGGAACACCTTATCGTACAACACTACACGTAGATCTAGCATAGTTACAGATGGAACACCTTATTGTACAACACTACACGTACATGGAGCATAGTTACAGATGGAACACCATATCGTACAACACTACACGTAGATCTAGCATAGTTACAGATGGAACACCTTATCGTACAACACTACACGTAGATCTAGCATAGTTACAGATGGAACACCTTATCGTACAACACTACACGTAGATCTAGCATAGTTACAGATGGAACACCTTATCGTACAACACTACACGTAGATCTAGCATAGTTACAGATGGAACACCTTATCGTACAACACTACACGTAGATCTAGCATAGTTACAGATGGAACACCTTATCGTACAACACTACACGTAGATCTAGCATAGTTACAGATGGAACACCTTATCGTACAACACTACACGTAGATAGAGCATAGTTACAGATGGAACACCATATCGTACAACACTACACGTAGATCTAGCATAGTTACAGATGGAACACCTTATCGTACAACACTACACATAGATCTAGCATAGTTACAGATGGAACACCTTATCGTACAACACTACACGTAGATCTAGCATAGTTACAGATGGAACACCTTATCGTACAACACTACACGTAGATAGAGCATAGTTACAGATGGAACACCTTATCGTACAACACTACACGTAGATCTAGCATAGTTACAGATGGAACACCTTATCGTACAACACTACACGTAGATCTAGCATAGTTACAGATGGAACACCTTATCGTACAACACTACACGTAGATCTAGCATAGTTACAGATGGAACACCTTATCGTACAACACTACACGTAGATCTAGCATAGTTACAGGTGGAACACCTTATCGTACAACACTACACGTAGATCTAGCATAGTTACAGATGGAACACCATATCGTACAACACTACACGTAGATAGAGCATAGTTACAGATGGAACACCTTATCGTACAACACTACACGTAGATCTAGCATAGTTACAGATGGAACACCTTATCGTACAACACTACACGTAGATCTAGCATAGTTACAGATGGAACACCTTATCGTACAACACTACACGTAGATCTAGCATAGTTACAGATGGAACACCTTATCATACAACACTACACAGATCTAGCATAGTTACAGATGGAACACCTTATCGTACAACACTACACGTAGATCTAGCATAGTTACAGATGGAACACCTTATCGTACAACACTACACGTAGATCTAGCATAGTTACAGATGGAACACCTTATCGTACAACACTACACGTAGATAGAGCATAGTTACAGATGGAACACCTTATCGTACAACACTACACGTAGATCTAGCATAGTTACAGATGGAACACCTTATCGTACAACACTACACGTAGATCTAGCATAGTTACAGATGGAACACCTTATCGTACAACACTACACATAGATCTAGCATAGTTACAGATGGAACACCTTATCGTACAACACTACACGTAGATCTAGCATAGTTACAGATGGAACAC
>CM026402.1:56931183-56981041 GCA_014843695.1 Archivesica marissinica
CAATTAATATTTGAAGCCATGAATTTGACAAAACGTGTGCCATAAAAAAAGAGTTGCACCAATTCACAAAGTTTAGCGCCAATATTTGTTTTTTGGCGCCATTGGCGACTGACAGCAGGAACCCTGGTTCTATATGTATATGTATTATATCTCTCTGCGTGCGTGCGTGCGCGTGCGTGCGTTCGTGCGTGCGTGCGTGCGTGCGTGCGTGCGTGCGTGCGTGCGTGCGTGCGTGCGTGCGTCGTGCGTGCGTGCGTGCGTGCGTGCGTGCGTGCATGTGCAGGTTTTCTAGACCACTCAGTTATAGCTATACAGTCAAAACTTGTATTAAGAGACCACCAAAGGAAAAGGCAAAAAGCTGTCTCTAAGCAAGAATAATCTCTCAATACAAGCTAATATGTTCTTTAACAACACAAACGGAAACTTAAATAGTGGTCTCTTAATAGAAAAAAGTGGTCTTTCAAGCAATTTTGACTGTATGTTATGTTGTGTATAGTGTTGGTGTTGTTTTATATATGAAGAGGGCCAGTCATTTCTGACTTATGAGATACCTCTTATGAACATCAGTACACCCGAATCCTACCTTGCCATCTAGGCTGATAGGCAATCGGTAACCATTATTTAACTAGCTGCTGGCTCACCAATAGGCTGATAGGCAATCGGTAACCGTTATTTAACTTGCTGCTGGCTCACCAATAGGCTGATAGGCAATCGGTAACCATTATTTAACTAGCTGCTGGCTCACCAATAGGCTGATAGGCAATCGGTAACCGTTATTTAACTTGCTGCTGGCTCACCAATAGGCTGATAGGCAATCGGTAACCATTATTTAACTAGCTGCTGGCTCACCAATAGGCTGATAGGCAATCGGTAACCGTTATTTAACTTGCTGCTGGCTCACCAATAGGCTGATAGGCAATCGGTAACCATTATTTAACTAGCTGCTGGCTCACCAATAGGCTGATAGGCAATCGGTAACCGTTATTTAACTTGCTGCTGGCTCACCAATAGGCTGATAGGCAATCAGTAACCATTATTTAACTAGCTGCTGGCTCACCAGTAACCATTATTTATCTAGCTGCTGGCTCACCAATAGGCTGATAGGCAATCGGTAACCGTTATTTAACTAGCTGCTGGCTCACCAATTGACCTATATGCAATCAGTAACAGTTATTTAACTTGCTGCTGGCTCACGAATAGGCTGATAGGCAATCAGTAACCATTATTTAACTAGCTGCTGACTCACCAGTAACCATTATTTAACTAGCTGCTGACTCACCAGTAACCATTATTTAACTAGCTGCTGACTCACCAGTAACCATTATTTAACTAGCTGCTGACTCACCAGTAACCATTATTTAACTAGCTGCTGACTCACCAGTAACCATTATTTAACTAGCTGCTGGCTCACCAGTAACCATTATTTAACTAGCTGCTGACTCACCAGTAACCATTATTTAACTAGCTGCTGACTCACCAGTAACCATTATTTAACTTGCTGCTGACTCACCAGTAACCATTATTTAACTAGCTGCTGGCTCACCAGTAACCATTATTTAACTAGCTGCTGGCTCACCAGTAACCATTATTTAACTAGCTGCTGACTCACCAGTAACCATTATTTAACTAGCTGCTGACTCACCAGTAACCATTATTTAACTAGCTGCTGACTCACCAGTAACCATTATTTAACTAGCTGCTGACTCACCAGTAACCATTATTTAACTAGCTGCTGACTCACCAGTAACCATTATTTAACTAGCTGCTGACTCACCAGTAACCATTATTTAACTAGCTGCTGACTCACCAGTAACCATTATTTAACTAGCTGCTGACTCACCAGTAACCATTATTTAACTAGCTGCTGACTCACCAGTAACCATTATTTAACTAGCTGCTGGCTCACCAGTAACCATTATTTAACTAGCTGCTGACTCACCAGTAACCATTATTTAACTAGCTGCTGACTCACCAGTAACCATTATTTAACTAGCTGCTGACTCACCAGTAACCATTATTTAACTAGCTGCTGACTCACCAGTAACCATTATTTAACTAGCTGCTGACTCACCAGTAACCATTATTTAACTAGCTGCTGACTCACCAGTAACCATTATTTAACTAGCTGCTGACTCACCAGTAACCATTATTTAACTAGCTGCTGGCTCACCAGTAACCATTATTTAACTAGCTGCTGACTCACCAGTAACCATTATTTAACTAGCTGCTGACTCACCAGTAACCATTATTTAACTAGCTGCTGGCTCACCAGTAACCATTATTTAATTAGCTGCTGACTCACCAGTAACCATTATTTAACTAGCTGCTGGCTCACCAATTGACCTATAGGCAATCAGTAACAGTTATTTAACTAGCTGCTGGCTCACCAATTGACCTATAGGCAATCAGTAACAGTTATTTAACTTGCTGCTGGCTCACGAATAGGCTGATAGGCAATCGGTAACCATTATTTAACTAGCTGCTGGCTCCCCAATTGACCTATAGGCAATCAGTAACAGTTATTTAACTTGCTGCTGGCTCACGAATAGGCTGATAGGCAATCGGTAACCATTATTTAACTAGCTGCTGGCTCACCAATAGGCTGATAGGCAATCAGTAACCATTATTTAACTAGCTGCTGGCTCACCAATAGGCTGATAGGCAATCGGTAACCATTATTTAACTTGCTGCTGGCTCACCAATAGGCTGATAGGCAATCAGTAACCATTATTTAACTAGCTGCTGGCTCACCAATAGGCTGATAGGCAATCGGTAACCGTTATTTAACTAGCTGCTGGCTCACCAATAGACTGATAGGCAATCAGGTCCGCTTCCGTGGTCGAGTGGTTAAGGTCGCTGACTTGTATACCACTGTAACCTATCATCACTGATGGTCACGGGTTCGAGCCCCGCTCAGGCCGTGTCTCATTTATATGAAAAAGTTGGCAGTTTCTTACGGAGGCTGGTGCACCCAAGTACTGGTTAACCGCTGGAGCCTGCCCAGGAAAGGTGTTGTTAAGTAAACTGCCCGCCGGCGATATAGCCCGAAATGGTGCTGATGCAGGCGTAAAACCCGAAATATAACATATAACATAACTGATAGGCAATCAGTAACCATTATTTAACTAGCTGCTGGCTCACCAATTGACCTATAGGCAATCGGTAACCATTATTTAACTTGCTGCTGGCTCACCAATAGGCTGATAGGCAATCAGTAACAGTTATTTAACTTGCTGCTGGCTCACCAATAGGCTGATAGGCAATCGGTAACCGTTATTTAACTTGCTGCTGGCTCACCAATAGGCTGATAGGCAATCGGTAACCGTTATTTAACTTGCTGCTGGCTCACCAATAGGCTGATAGGCAATCGGTAACCATTATTTAACTAGCTGCTGGCTCACCAACCGGCCATATCAGACTGAAACCCTGACAAGGTTCGTCGGGTCTACCTCTCTGTAAACGGATGCCTTGTATACAACGGTTAATGACTAGGCCACGGAGACGATAAATAAGTGGTATGTAGAGTTCTGTGTTATATGGGCTAAATACAGGTAGCCAGTAGTCTGAGTAATTTACTGGTAGACACCCAAATATGTCGGTCTAGCCTGGGAACTGGCGTTGATATATTTTGCCTTGTCGGTCATATATATATAATTAGTTCTATCTATCTATCGTCCTCTAATGTCGAACCCCTCACGGAGATGTAGACATGTTAACACTCAAACCGTTAATTGAGTGTGTGTTTTACGTTTATTTATCATCGCTAATGGTTGCCCATATGAGCGACATCTCCTTAAAGAGCTTAGTCATTTTAGATTTTGGAGGGTAGTACAATGATACAGACAAGAGACCCAGTCCAGAGTCTCCTCTGGTTCTGCACGGTGTAAAACACTGATATAAAGTCCCATTTTAAAGACTGTTAATATTATTAGGGTCAGGCCGGGGATCGAACCTGTGATCCCTGGATTAGCAATTCAACGTGTTAACCACTGCACTACTGACCTGTCTGAGCCGTGTTGAGTTTCTGATATAGCCAGAAGTAAAAAAAGTGAGAAATCGACAGGAACACCTGGCTAGTGTCTGTCATTTTTTTGGAAGAATGTGAAAATATATGTCTATATATGTCTGTTTGATGGCGGCTATCTTGCTATAATAATCCTTAGATGTGAGATGTAGGGATATAAATTGTTACAAACATATTGCTAGCTAGCCTCAGGCATCATTCAATCATTATTTCTAATACTGTCTGATTGAGAGAAGTATAGACTGTTACTGATTGGATCATGAAAATGTAACTGTACATGCTATATACTGTTACCACATGTGTATCTATTTATGTAACATAGATTACAGAGGTAAGTCGAAATGTTCATTGAATTGATTGTTTTTAACATGTGGGATATTATAAAGCTCACTTGCCTCGTGTAAAATTATTATCATTTTTCATAGAGAATTAGGTCACGGGTTCGAGCCCCGCTCAGGCCGTGTCTCATTTATATGAAAAAGTTGGCAGTTTCTTACGGAGGCTGGTGCACCCAAGTACTGGTTAACCGCTGGAGCCTGCCCAGGAAAGGTGTTATTAGGTAAACTGCCCGCCGGTAGTAATGATCGATGTACAATGTTCTAAAGTTGTTCAAATGGTGACCCCGGGATCAAAAATGGGTGTGGCCCGCGAGGTCAAGTAGGTCTCGAATATTGTTTTTTGAGCGAATATTGTTATGTCATAATTTGAAAGTATCGACTGCAATTTTCATGATTAGGTCATCCAAGATGGCCGTCGAAAGGTCAAACGGTCAACCTTTTTATGAGAGATTTCAAACGTCTTCTTCTCACGAACTGATAGGCCAATGGTCAAGAAAATCTACTTGTATGATCCTTCGGCGAAGCCTTTCCAAAGTTGTTAAAATTAAGTTACCCTGAAATCCAAGATGGCCACACAAATTCTAAATAAATCTTCTCTCGAACCAGATTTTGAGTAATCTTAGTAGGAATGATCGATGTACAATGCTCTATTCAAAAATGAGCGTGGCCCTGGAGGTCAAGTTTGTGAGATTTCAGACGTCTTCTCATTACTGGATTAATCAATATTCAAGAAACTCGACGTGTATGTTCTGCAAAAAGGTCAAAAGATCATTTATTTTATTATAGATTTCAAAATTCTTCAAACCGCTTGGCCAATGGTAACCAAATTTCTGAGTTATAGTCCATGATGGGTGTAGCATTTTCAGATTTGTTAAAATGCATGTTATCGCGAATAAAACATGGCCACTGTCTAAAAATAACACAAATTCTTCAATATCTCACAATCTACAATATTTTGGCAACATTTGGTAGGAATGATCGATGCATTTCAAGGTTGTTAAAATTTTGACCCCCGGGGTAAAATATGAGTGATACAGGGCCATCATGGCCGTCTGTTATATTGTGTACCGTGCAAAAGTGATCATGGCCGTTTGTTATATTGTGTACCGTGCAAAAGTGATCATGGCCGTTTGTTATATTGTGTATTGTGCAAAAGTGATCATGGCCGTTTGTTATATTGTGTACCGTGCAAAAGTGATCATGGCCGTTTGTTATATTGTGTATCGTGCAAAAGTGATCATGGCCGTTTGTTATATTGTGTATCGTGCAAAAGTGATCATGGCCATTTGTTATATTGTGTACCGTGCAAAAGTGATCATGGCCGTTTGTTATATGTGTACCGTGCAAAAGTGATCATGGCCGTTTGTTATATTGTGTATCGTGCAAAAGTGATCATGGCCATTTGTTATATTGTGTACCGTGCAAAAGTGATCATGGCCGTTTGTTATATTGTGTACCATGCAAAAGTGATCATGGCCGTTTGTTATATTGTGTATCGTGCAAAAGTGTTTTTTAGGAGAAGAATTATATAAGACTGTCCTTTCATACGTTCAAATTTTTTCGATATTTTAAGAGATGTACCCCCCCCCCATCATACCCCACTACAGTTGTTATTTTCTGGGACAATCTGTTGGCCTGGGCCTTCAGTGCCTTATAGTAGCTAAGTGCCTGACTGTGCTGGAAACAAGTATATAGTATATTCACGTTTGCAAACAGCATAGAGCCGGAACTTGCACAGAACTTGCACAGAACTTGCACAGAATGTGCCATCTGATCAGGCTCTATGCTAATCAGATCATCATCATCATCTTCAGTAATCGCATCACTCTGTCTAGAGTATACTCGCGATAGATAGTGGAGCTAAACACTTGGCTGAATAGTAAGCAACATAGATCCTGATCAGAAATTTGCTTTTTTCACATATTTGTCTACAGATTTAACGAACATTTATTTGATATTTTCGGCGCTAGATATGCATCGGATAACATCATTTCCGACAAATTTCCGAATTTAGTACCAAAATAAAGTTTAGGACATTAACATTTATTTTGATAAATGTGATATATTTTCGTAGGTTTTGGTCCAAATGTCTCAAATTTGGAGGTCTATATTGTTGCATAGACAACATAGACGATAGATATAATGGAGGAAAGTAAATAACACTGATACACTTTTTCTAGTTTCCAATAAAGAGTAGTCAAGGGAAGTAACTCAAGATTTTTCGGATGTGACTATAATTGTGAGCTTATATACTGTTTATTAAAACAATGTTGACATACATAATTGCTTCATGTTTTGATAGAATAATAAAGCAAGAAAAAAAACAACATTCCTTTAACCCATTCAACCCCAAGTAACTGACATGGACTGGTGCATGCTATTTTTAGACCAATAAATTAATAAGAAAATTACATTTGGACCAGTTCATTTATCAAAATGGGTAATTTCATCTAAAAATAGTAATAATTATTACTGGCAAAAAAGTGCAAACGAGCCGGCTCATCTGGATCTACACTTTTCATAAGCCTATTTAGAGGCCTGTGGGGTTGAAAGGGTTAACCTTTAACTCTCTGGACGAATGTGACCTGTGAAAATATTATAGTGTGTACCTTTAATTGTATTTCTCGGTATAATACGATGGAGAACAAAGTGCACAGCTGTGTCCGTATATACCAGTATAGCTTGTGGGTGAAAATCATAGAAATGGATTGCAATATTATACGTATCGACACATATTGTATGTATAAAATGACAGCAGCTGTAGCATGACGCAGTGACAATCACTAGGATAATGGTCTATAAGCTCATATTATGCGAGTTGTCAGAATTCAGGCCCTTATTTTTAGAATTTTGGGTGACTAAATAAGAAAATCACATGTGAATAACCGCAGTATTGAATAACTTGAAAACCTGGTGTTATTACAATTTTAGAAATTAAGATTGAGATAGTGTTTCTGTTGAGGATATATATGATTGGGTAATGTGTTTATTTTATATGCACTTAGCATAATGTAGTATGTATATTACGTACAATTCGCTATCTTGACCTATCGTATACCAACAACCATTGGTTTCAAAATAGAGTTGGAATAAAAAAAAATTCAAAAAAACGCCTACGTGCCGAATGGTTATTTTATCGATAGCTGACAGGCAGTATTTCAAGGGGGCTTCGGGAGAGAAAAACAGCCAGTCCAAAAAACACAGAAAAATGAACAGAGTTGGAATATAAAAAAATTCAAAAAAACGGCTGTAATCAAACATTCGATACAATATTCACAATACAGGTAAGTCAGGTTGTTGGTATTGAACAATACGTCACATTACCTGTAAGCTATCGTATATTGCCTTACCTATACAGTAGTGGAATATTCCAACGGTTTTATTACTTTACTTTGACAGCACGGCGTGATATAGCCTGAACTGTGCTGATGCGCCGTTAAACCAAATACCCACTCACATTACTTTGACAGCACGGCGTGATATAGCCTGAACTGTGCTGATGCGCCGTTAAACCAAATACTCACTAACATTACTTTGTCAGGACGGCGTGATATAGCCTGAACTGTGCTGATGTGCCATTAAACCAAATACTCACTAACATTACTTTGTCAGGACACACCACAGTACATGTAAACAAGTCCGCCTCCGTGGTCGAGTGGTTAAGGTCGCTGACTTGTATACCACTGTAACCTATCATCACTGATGGTCACGGGTTCGAGCCCCGCTCAGACCGTGTCTCATTTATATGAAAAAGTTGGCAGTTTCTTACGGAGGTTGGTGCACCCAAGTACTGGTTGACCGTTGGAGCCTGCCCAGGAAAGGTGTTGTTAGGTAAACTGCCCGCCGGCGATATAGCCCAAAATGGTGCTGATGCAGGCGCAAAACCCGAAATATAACATATAATATAACATAAATATAACATATAATATAATATAACATAAATATAACATAAATATAACATATAATATAACATAAATATAACATAACATATAAATATAACATAAATATAAAACATAAATATAACATAAATATAACATTAATATAACATATAATATAGCATAAATATAACATAATAACATGTAAACAAATCGGAATAAGATCATTGCACCATGACGTTCCAATTAGACATGTCATATAATTGTTAGTCCAAAACAACGTGTTCAAATTGAGAACATATTTTTCTCAGTTATGGACCAATTCTTTACCCTCTCTTTACAAATTTCTTTTTATTTTAGGCTGAACATGTTTCGCTCTTGTCGTACTTGACTTCTCAGTTCGTCGCTGACGTCTCTCTTCCCTCTTGTTGACACTGATTTCTCTCAGGTCGTCGACACTGCCTTCCTTCTGGTCTTCACTGACCTCTCTTGTCTTCACTGACTTCTCTCTGGTCTTCACTGACTTCTCTCTTGTCTTCACTGACCTCTCTCTGGTCTTCACTGACTTCTCTCTTGTCTTCACTGACCTCTCTCTGGTCTTCACTGACTTCCCTCTTGTCCTCACTGACCTCTCTCTTGTCATCACTGATTTCTTTCTGATCTTCACTGTCTTCTTTCTTGTCTTCAATGACCTCTATGGTCTTCACATGCAATGCAATGGTGGTTGACACATATGTGTGATATAGAATAAATTAATTACTATGCGTCTGGAACAAAACAATTTGTGCATATGATTAGACTAAAAATCACCAAATAAATACCATCTTCTCTAACCTTAGACAATCAACAACAATGTATTGGAATGCGACTGGATTGTACGTTCACCTCATATGTCGTCCATCTTGGACGTTACCGTTTTATGCTCGTGCTCGACACGTACCTAGCATCTGTTGCTGAGTGTTTGAGGTTGTTGGTGGTACACCTGATACTTTGGCTCGCCCTAGCCCCGGCCAATAACCCGTATTGGCCCACCACCCACATGACCAGACTGATGGCTTATCAGAATTGCACACATATTTATTCTTTAATTTGTTTCTTAGCAATGTATGCAATAAATATACATGTTTCGTACATGTCATGTATTTTCAGGATTTACATTCCGTGTGGATGGTACCCAATACAGAAATACATGCTTGAGACTGCCATGGACCAGTAAATTTACAAAACTCACAAAATGGAATCAGACAAGACCGAATTTTACTAAAGATTTTACGACGTGAATGGAAGATATTAAAGTCTTCATGCAATTCCTTTATTCGGATGCGAACAACTAATCTATAAACTGCTGCAAAAATTATACTATATATAGCCTTAATTTTAATAATTCGCCATTTACAAAGTTTTTGAATTTGTAAATAAAGAAATATCCATTAAAAAGGAAGTCATTTACAGTAC
Source organism: Archivesica marissinica (assembly GCA_014843695.1). Classification (NCBI taxonomy): domain Eukaryota; kingdom Metazoa; phylum Mollusca; class Bivalvia; order Venerida; family Vesicomyidae; genus Archivesica; species Archivesica marissinica. The sequence continues at coordinate 56,940,876 of CM026402.1, forward strand.
TCAAGAAAAATCCCAGTTCATTTGTGGGCCTTCACAATTATATTGAAAAAAATATGAATATTTTATTATTCAACGATTATAGAGAATTACAAGATTGTAGTCTCGATTTATAAACATCCGCTCCTTACAGTATCGAACAACGTCTAGGCAAAAACATATCGGGATATAAACATTTAGGAACAGCATCGGGAACAATGTCTACATACACAAGGTCATCATTTGACATTGCTGAATCCACGCCGTCTGCTGAGGAGATGCAGCAGATGATGTCGGACAAGGCTCACGAGCTGTTCACTGTGTGCGATACCGAGGAGAAGGGCTTCATAACCAAACGAGACATGCAGAGATTGCAGAATGAGCTCCCTTTGTCCCCGGATCAACTCGAACATGTGTTTGACTCGCTCGACGACGATGGAAATGGATTCTTGACGTTGGAAGAGTTCACAGATGGATTTGGTATGTTTTCACATTTGTTTTAACTCGCAAGCTCGCAGTCCAATGTGGGATAATGTAATCAATGGTTCCTAGCCTGTCGGTTATAAAGATTCCAAACTCGGTTTCAAGATTTCTGATTGGTTGAGCCGAGTTAAAATCTCCCACTCGTCTAATTGTGTCCGATTAGCGTAGTGGTTTAGGGCGCTCGATTCTCACCAATAGGACCCGGGTTCGATCCTCGGACAGGTAAGCATGTGAGATGGAACAATGGTCGCCAAATCGGACAGTTGGGTTTTCTCCGGGTACTCCGGTTTCCTCCCACATGAATGACCACATATACGCTTTCATCCGAGCCAACGAGAGTGATTAATATAAGTTGTTAAAACTTGCTTCGCAATCGTTGTAAAATAAATAAAGTATAATCAAAAAATCAAAACAAAAAAATCATTGAATCATTAATTTTAAGCACAAGCTTGAGGTCTGATATGCAGAGTGCAACATTCAACTATGTTTGTATGTATGTTCCATTAATGTCAAACCCCTTGCGGGGACGTAGACATGTTTTTCTGGGCAAGCTTAGCCGACCTAAGTGGTTAACCAGTACTAAGCAATGTGTGTGAGGTGCCTTGCTCAATGACACTACATATGTGGCCTCACCGAGTATCGAACCCGGGACCGATCAATTCCAAATCCGATGCCCTACCACTGGACCACGGATGCCACATGTTTGTTCAAGGTCACGGCCACACTTAGAGGCACAATAGTTTATGTCCGGAGTGAACAAAACTCTTTAAACCAATTAAATGATTTTGCAAGTTACCTTACTCAACAGTTACTATTTTCAACAATAAGTTATGCCCTATGAATGTTCGTATCAGGGATCATTCTAGAGGGCGATGTGGGCGAAATTGTCACCCTAGGGATCCTGACTACTCCCTAAAAATAATTAATTATTTTTGGTTTTTATGGTTTTTACGATTTTCAAACAAAATTGTGTCTAGTAAGATACACTGGCCCATTATAAGGCACTTCTTCTATTCAAATGTTGCATTTAATGGTTGTACTGTGCATTTTAACCCTATTTTGCAGAAGTATATTAAAGAACACCATTTAAGGAAGCGATCACGCGCTTTCTCACTTCTCCCAAAAATTCTGACCCAGTATAACCTCTAAAAGAGACGAGTCAAGCTGAAACAATACTGGCCTGTTTTGAAATTACTAAACAAACATCTCGTGTTTTACATGTAAATGTAACGCAATATTGAGGACGATACCATTACACTAAGATATAGTGAAACACGCTTTGATTTTGACAAAGTAATTGTATCGCATTATACCTGGTCGATACCAACTACCTGGATCACCTATATCGTGTTTATTTTGTTGGTTTTCTGTTTATATACATATTTCACATATCACGTTGGACCAGTATCACTTTTGTTGTCAGTAACTGTTGTTGATTGATAAATTTACTGTTATGTATATTTTATTATATGTGAAAACTAATCCAGCTGAAAGAAACAAATGGAGCCTTGAGAATATGCATGACTTAACTTCATGTTCATAGATCATGTGATACGTACATGTAGCCTGGAGCATGTATTAATCTGCTGTTATCTGCATTACAGGTTTATATGTATTATATGTGTATTCAGATATAAAGTGTAAAATGTTTATCAATGTTTAGATTATATATATATATATATAGTAATCTGAAATTACTTCGGAAATATTTGGTTGAACTTTCAAAATATGTAGATTGTACAGTGACATGGACATGTACAGCTATCTTCCTGGTGTGTCAAAATAGAGATAAATATATAGATTACATTCATCGTAGGTATATTTATCTCTCTCTGTTTCATTGTCTCTCGCTCCCTATCTCCCTTTCTTCCAATCTCTATCCTCTCCCATGGTCTATCCATATCTCTCCCTATCTCCCAGTCTCTATCCCTCCCATACTCCCTATCATGCTCCCTATCTCCCAATCTCTATCCTCTCTCCATACCATACTCCCTATCTTCCTTATCCTGCTACCTATCTCCCTCTATATATCTCCCAATCTATCTTCTCTCCCTCCCATACTCCCTATCTCCCTCCCATACTCCCTATCTCCCTCTATCTATCTCCCAGTCTCTATCAGGCCTCGACAAATATTTAATTTCTTACTCGTCCTACTGGGCGAGTGATGCCACAGTTCAACTCGTCCAGATTGGACCACCACTCGTCCCATGTATTTTAGGAAAATTTAAAAATCGTCAGAATTGCCCTTTAATTTATTAATAAGTGCAATTATGTCACTACATGTATTTAGAATTTTGATCAAGGTACACAAACTAGCATGGTTTATATTTGTGTGGTTTATACACATTTTTATTCAGAAACAAAATTAAGACTTTTAATCAACTCGCCTGTTGAGGATACAAGTTGTAATGCACGCATCATACAATTATTATTACACGACACATTCAGGTAACCGTTTTGGTCACAACATTGGTGTACAGCCTTGCACATATCTCAAACTGAGTCTCCAACTCTCAATCATATCAATTAGCTACATCATGTCTGAGCTTAGCCACGGGGTTACGATAACTGATCAGACATTCAGTAAGCTTCAGTCACAGATCGAAAGCTAACCGTTGTGCTGACTCGAACCTAGTGGGATTTTCAATTCAGTCAACACTTGTTCCCGCTACCGCTGGCTCATTATCTGGGCTAGTATTATCACTATGAATTGTCCGTTTCCTCTGATCTGGACACACATGCCCTCTTGTGTGCCTACTTCCCTTCCCAGCATTCAACCAGTTCACAATACTTTTAGTTGGGTTGTAGTCCTTGAGAGCTATTCCATCGAGGTTGATACGCATCAGACTGGAGATAGTGCTCTGCTTGAGTGACGTTCTAGTGTCCGTTTTGATCTGGTTCATCTTACTGAAGCCCCGTTCGCACTCTGCGGTCGTTGGGGAAATTGTCAACATTATCTGTACCAGAGGGAGTATGTTCTTCAGATGCTCCACGTCCTGGTTCGCCAAAATATTTTCATAGGCATCAACAACTGATCTCTTTACGTTTCTGGAAATGTACATTTTTACGTCCAGCCACTCGTCTGGCCCCGCCTCTTTTTCAGCATCAGTCAGCAACGGCGCATACATCGTGAACAGTTTTTCAATGTTGTCATCACCAAACGCCCTGAACCCATCCTTGTCGCTGTCCTTGTTCGGCCATATATGGAAGTCAAATACGCTGAACAACGAGTGTGGTTCACCTTCTAGATGCTTCACAAATCGTTCTTCGATGAATGTTTCTGCAGCAGTCAGAAGTTTGTTGAGGTCTGCTTTGATTCTACCTGATGTGTCGTGCTGTAGCTTGGTGTGTTTGTGAGTCATCGGTTTTCCCCTGAATTCTCCATCTTCACTATCTGACAGGAACTTTCGCAGAGCTTTCCCCCTTCTAACTTTCATGTTGCTGACTTTCTCTTGGAGTTCATGTTACCTCTTCGCAACTTCACATATGAGACTTTCTCTCTCCTGGAACAGTACGGACACCTCTGCAAGTAAATTGGTCCAGTCAATCATGAAATGCAGAAATGTCAGGAATCGTTCGGTTTTCATTTCATTCATGTAGTTCTTAGCTTTGTTGGATGCGTCAGAATTACCCGCCGATATTATTTCCTGGAGGTGTGTCATGGTGATGTCATAGTTGTCTAGTAATGCATTCAGGGCCCGATTCTATCTGGCAACCCATCGTATCTGCTGTACACCGCTATCGTGTTTCAGTTCTTGATCCAGCGACACAGCACTCTCATACAGTTCTCGTCTACGTTTAGGGGAATAGTAGTACAGCTGCAATATTCCTTTCAGAACTTTCTCAAACTCAGCTAGATTGTCGCACCCCTTCTTGGCATCGCATACAGCGAGTTCTAAATTATGCACAATGCAATGAACGACAGACACATACTTGTCACATTCATGTTCATCATCTAAGTCACTGTTTATGTCGTCAATAAAAAGCTTAACAGCTATGCCTTTCTTCACTAGATTTACAGAAGCCCCGTCTGTGTTAATCCCCACTAGCTTTTCCGCGATAGTCTCCTTACTGACACCTACGTAATTAAGTCCCTTCAACCAGCCATCCTTCACCCCATGCGCATGCCCATGTTCCAGATCAACAATTTCAGCTAGACTAGTCTTAACTTCTCCGTTTTCTGCAACATAACGCACGTACACTAATTCCTATTAATTTATAACCGTAACAGCTTTGGCCTTATCAGATTCACGTTTGTCTACGTCCCCGCCTCCCTGCAAAAATCGCCGAATGTCAGTCGACAATGTTGTTTTTTCTGTGATACTGGCACGAAGACAACGCGTGGTTGGTTTCGTAAAACAAATATAGGATGCAGCTATTGTACCCAAATTCAGCAAGAGTCAAACACCAGTCTACAATTTGTGAGTTGTTTATTGTGGCAGCGTAAACACATTAAAATATCCTCGGTGATTTCCCATTATCACGCCTGGTAATCATTCCGAAGAAAGTAAAACGGATATTATTTTATTTTGTTCCTACGATTTATATTGGATATTTAGCTGAAATTTTCACTCGTCCAACTGGACAAGCGACTTGGAATTTCTACTCGTCCAGATCGAAAAGTCACTCGTAAATACGAGCGGACGAGTGGATTTGTCGAGCCCTGTCTATCCTCTCTCCTCTCATACTCCCTATACTGCTCCCTGTCCCCCTGTATCTATCTCCCAATCTCTATCCTCTCAATTCCATCTTCCTTATCCTGCTCCCTATCTCCTTCTATCTATCTCCCTATATCCCAATCTCTATCCTCTCCCTCCCATACTCCCTATCTTCCCTATCCTGCTCCCTATCTCCCTCTATCTATCTCCCAGTCTCTATCCTCTCACTCTGGATATTTCAATCTATACACGCACATATATGCAGCCCGTTACAATGCATAGTCTTTGAAACAATGATACAACGAAACACAAAAATATAATGAAACAAGTTTGAAACTATGCTTCTTTACTGTGCTGCATTATGTCAGGCTGTTTGATTAGCGCAGTGATTAGCGCGGGTTCGATCCTCGGGCCGGGAAGTATGAGAGATGGTACGGTGGGCGCCAGGTCGGACAGGTGGGTTTTGTCCGGGTACTCCAGTTTCCTCCCACACGAATGACCACATTTACGCTTTCATCCGTGCCAACGAGAGTGATTAATATAAGTTGTTAAAACTTGCTTTGCAATCGTTGTAAAATAAATAAAGTTTAAACTAAGCTGCATTATGTGGTAATGCTATGCTACATAAATACATGTAGACATATTTTCATGGGCTTCATCGACCTAAGCGATTAACTGCTTTACCAGTACTAAGCAATGTCTCTCAAGGGCACTACATATGTACCGTTACCAAATATCGAACCCGAGACCTTTCATTTCTGAATGTGACTCTCTACCACTGGACCACGGACAACACTGAGACTGTACTAACACAGTAACCAGCTTGACTATTGAAGTATATTACTCTTTAATGTGTTGATGGACGTTCCATTCATCCATCTGTCTAACCTTAGTATATATATCTATAGTGGTATATAGTGAGACTTATACCGTCTCGTAGATTTTGTAGCAACGCAGTAAAGTGTTCGCCTCCAGTGTTCAAACTCTGACTTGGGCTTGGTTACTTTTAATGATGTCAGAAGTGTGTTTCCGGGCCCATGCTTGACTACACAGATTCCTGTGGAGTTATGGTTGGAGAGCGTTAATGTCTGTTGGATTTCTGTCCGTGATCACGGTCACTGACTTGTATACCACTGTAATCTATCATCATTGATGGTCAAGGGTTCGAGCCCTGCTCAGGTTGTGTCTCATTTAGATGAAAAAGTTGGCAGTTTCTTACGGAGGTTGGTGCACCCAAGTACTTGTTGACCGCAGCAGGAGCCTGCCCATAAAAGGTGTTGTTAGGTAAACTGCCAGCCGGCGATATAGCCCAAAATGGTGCTGATGCAGGCGTAAAAACAAACAAACAAACATCCATTGGATTTCTGTATGAACGGTTGATGCCTGGATAAAAAAGAGGGGAGGAGTGTAGTGGTATATAGGGAGACGTGTACAGTCTCGCTAGAGAGATAGCTTTTATATCGACGCGGTAGAGTGTTCGCCTCCAGGTAATGGAGGATCAGGCTGTCCTGGGTTCGAACCCCGACTTGGGCTTGGTAACTTTATATCTCTATCATGCCACTTCCAGGCAAACAGGCAGACAACCAGTGTCGCTTCTATGTGAGGATGGTTGATGGTTGGTTTTACATTGCAGGTAGTTTTCTGGGAATAAAGAGTAGTGCCGCAGAGTCTGGTGAAATGGAAACGAGTGAAACGTACGCGGATGATCAAATAGATCCCGCCGAGGAGGCCCACAACTTCCGGCTGACAATGGACAGCCTCGGTGCTACCAATGTATTTGCTGAGTGAGTATGTCTGATTCTTGATTTCTGATTTTCCTCGGTTTAACACGTCGTCCAAATGTCTAATATTAGTCTTTTTAGACTAGTATGGCGAGAGATCGAAGGTCCCAGTAGATTTGTTTGTTTTGTTTTTGGGGTTTAAAGTTGCACCAACAGTTTGGATCATATGGCGACTCCAGGTATTGCTGGTGGAGGAAGACACCGGATTGGCACCCGGGTAGAACCACAGACCAGCTGGATACCTTCCTCACATGAAAGAATTTGACACCCCAGTGGTATTTGAATCACTTGGCCACAGATAAGTTTGTATGTGTCCACTGAAACGGTACAGAAGCACTACATATTAACATTTCTATAATTCTACAAAGTACAAAAGAAAGCAGTACGCTTCAGTGGTCGAGTGGCTACGGTCACTGACTTGTATACCACTGTAACCTATCATCACTGATGGTCACGGGTTGGAGCCCCGCTCAGGCTGTGTCTCATTTATATGAAACCGTTGGCAGTTTCTTACGGAGGTTGGTGCACCAAGTACTGGTTAACCGCTGGAGCCTGCCCAGGAAAGGTGTTGTTAGGTAAACTGCCAGCCGTCGATATAGCCCAAAATGGTGCAGATGCAGGCGTACAACCCAAACCAACAAACAAACGATAGAAAGCTATACAGTCAAACCTGTGTTAGTGGTCACCTCTATTAAGCAGCCAGCCTGTATTAAGCAGCCAGTTTCCAGATTCCCAATATGCTGTTTTATTATATATCTGACCTCTGTTAAGCAGCCACCTCTGATAAGCAGCCACATTCTATGATTCCCTTGGCTGGCTGCTTTATTATATATTTGACCTCTATTAACCAGATTCCCAATATGCTGTTTTATATATATTTGACCTCTGTTAAGCAGCCACCTTGGCTAAGCAGCCACTTTCTATGATTCCCTTGTCTGGCTGCTTAACACAGGTTTGACTGTATGCTTGTCATTCTTCATTTATACTCCTTCAATATTTATCTTAAATGTACACATGTCATATAGCAGCATTAACAGTACTCACTTTTGTACTCCTTCATTATTTATCATAAGTGTACACATGTCATATAGCAGCATTACTCACTTTTGTAGTCCTTCAATATTTATCATAAGTGTACACATGTCATATACAATATTACTCACTTTTATAGTCCTTCAATATTTATCATAAGTGTACACATGTCATATAGCAAGATTAACAGTACTCACTTTTGTAGTCCTTCATTATTTATCATAAGTGTACACATGTCATATAGCAATATTACTCACTTTTGTTATTATTGCCGTTCCAGCGAGTCAACGGTTCAGAGTCTATGGTCTCGGCTGCGGAGAGATGATGGTGACATGGCCAGCCACTTTGAGGACTTACTCTACAGGGTAGCAAATGAATTAAAGAAATCCAAGCTGGACTTTGATACCTTAGAAGGAGCATTGAGAAGGTATGGAAGTTATGTAGAAGTTTGCCCAGTATAGACTATCATTCACACCTGCCCCTTCTTTTTGATGTGAACCTTATTTTTTTATACTAATATTTCGGCTCACTCCTGATTTTGGAATTTGGAGGAACATTTGTAATGGCCATTGGATATTTGTCTGTATCATGGTGAGGTTGTCAACCCATTGTACAGTAATCATTCTAGAGGGCGATGTGGGCGAAATTTTCGCCCTAGGGACCCTGAATTCGGCCTCTGGGGGCCCCCACTTCTCCCTAAACAAAAAAGGTTTTTCAAACAAAAGTTTGCCTAGTAAGATACACTGGCCCATTATAAAGCACTCCTTCTATTCAAATGTTGTATTTAATGGTTGTACTGTGCATTTTAACCCTATTTTGCAGAAGTATATTTAAGGACACGATCGCGCGCTTTCTCACTTCTCCCAAAAATTCTGACCTAGAATGAACCCTGTTGTAATGCGGCTTCAGCGACACTGGGGAAAATTGCTATATTTAAGAAAAATAAAAGGCAATGTCCTTTTCATTTTTTTTATAGGTTTTGTCTGTGATGAAGGATGATTGATCTGTGATGAAGGATGAGTTATCTGTGATGAAGATGAAGGATGATTTATCTGTGATGAAGGATGCGTTATCTGTGATGAAGGATGAGTTATCTGTGATGAAGGATGAGTTATCTGTGATGAAGGATGGGTTATTTGTGATGAAGGATGAGTTATTTGTGATGAAGGATGAGTTATCTGTGATGAAGGATGAGTTATCTGTGATGAAGGATGAGTTATCTGTGATGAAGGATGAGTTATCTGTGATGAAGATGAAGGATGCGTTATCTGTGATGAAGGATGAGTTATCTGTGATGAAGGATGAGTTATCTGTGATGAAGGATGAGTTATCTGTGATGAAGGATGCGTTATCTGTGATGAAGGATGAGTTATCTGTGATGAAGAATGAGTTATCTGTGATGAAGGATGAGTTATCTGTGATGAAGGATAAGTTATCTGTGATGAAGGATGAGTTATCTGTGATGAAGGATGAGTTATCTGTGATGAAGGATGAGTTATCTGTGATGAAGAATGAGTTATCTGTGATGAAGGATGAGTTATCTGTGATGAAGGATAAGTTATCTGTGATGAAGGATGAGTTATCTGTGATGAAGGATAAGTTATCTGTGATGAAGATGAAGGATGAGTTATCTGTGATGAAGGATGAGTTATCTGTGATGAAGGATGAGTTATCTGTGATGAAGGATGAGTTATCTGTGATGAAGGATGAGTTATCTGTGATGAAGGATAAGTTATCTGTGATGAAGATGAAGGATGAGTTATCTGTGATGAAGGATGAGTTATCTGTGATGAAGGATGAGTTATCTGTGATGAAGGATGAGTTATCTGTGATGAAGGATGAGTTATCTGTGATGAAGGATGAGTTATCTGTGATGAAGGATGAGTTATCTGTGATGAAGGATGAGTTATCTGTGATGAAGGATGAGTTATCTGTGATGAAGGATAGTTATCTGTGGAAGAGAAGGATGAGTTATGTGATGAAGGATGAGTTATCTGTGATGAAGGATGAGTTATCTGTGATGAAGGATGAGTTATCTGTGATGAAGGATGAGTTATCTGTGATGAAGGATGAGTTATCTGTGATGAAGGATGAGTTATCTGTGATGAAGGATGAGTTATTTGTGATGAAGGATGAGTTATCTGTGATGAAGGATGAGTTATCTGTGATGAAGGATGAGTTATCTGTGATGAAGGATGAGTTATCTGTGATGAAGAATGAGTTATCTGTGATGAAGGATGAGTTATCTGTGATGAAGGATGAGTTATCTGTGATGAAGGATGAGTTATCTGTGATGAAGGATGAGTTATCTGTGATGAAGGATGAGTTATCTGTGATGAAGGATGAGTTATTTGTGATGAAGAATGAGTTATCTGTGATGAAGGATGAGTTATCTGTGATGAAGGATGAGTTATTTGTGATGAAGGATGAGTTATCTGTGATGAAGGATGAGTTATCTGTGATGAAGGATGAGTTATCTGTGATGAAGGATGAGTTATCTGTGATGAAGGATGAATTATCTGTGATGAAGGATGAGTTATCTGTGATGAAGGATGAGTTATCTGTGATGAAGGATGATTTATCTGTGATGAAGGATGATTGATCTGTGATGAAGGATGATTGATCTGAAAAACTCGATTAAGTCAATTAAACAACAAAGCTTTAGTTTATACAAATTTATATTAGCTCGATTGTGAAACAAGTTATTATAACTTATATTAATCACTCTCGAGACCTCATTCCTGATGGAATCCATCGTCATGAGGGAGAGAGAAGAGGCAACGTGGAATTTAAATGCCTTGCCTAAGGGCACAATCGTAACGGCTCCAGCGGGGCTCGAACTCCGGACCTTTCGCACCTGAAGCGACCGCGCATCCACTGCGCTATCACGACTTTAATTAATTACCTCTAACTAGTGTAGTCTCATTATGTCGAGCAACGATGGCTCCGTCAACAGTTGCATATCCCAAAAAACCATTAAATAATTTGATAAGTTGCATACTGTTTCCAGGGGTAGTTTGCAAGTCGAACTAAAATAATGGTGTCCAGAAATATTTAACCCGTCAAAACAAATCTTGTTATCATTTCTAAAAAATGTCAAAGGTATGGCTTTGAAATTTTGCATGTACATCAGAGGACTAATTCTCTACACACACTGTTAGTCCCCACCATACCAGTGACCTTAAACTTGAAATTTGGCCAAAATTAGTATTATTTAAGAAATTATTTATGCGGTAAAAAATCTCTAACATTATCATTCCTCAAAAACCGTTTAAAGATATTTCTTTGAAACTTTGCATGCACACCCGAGGAATAATTCTCCACACCCACGGGTAATCGCCACCTACCAGTCACCCACACCCACGGTTAATCGCCACCCTATCAGTCACCCACACCCACGGTTAGTCGCCACCCTACCAGTGACCTTGCATATGAAATTTAACTAAAATAGTATGTTATCAGAAATTACCTCTCAAAAAATGTCTGAGGTATTGATTTGAAACTTGGTATACATATTCGAGGACAATTTCTCAACACCAACAGTAAGTCCCTCACCCTATCACTGACCTTGAACTGACCTTGAAGTTGAAATTCTGCCAAAAGTAGTACAAGTTCAGAAATTATTTATGCTTCCTTAAAAATCACAAACATTATATTTCTCAAATACCGTCGAATATATTGCTTTGAAACTATTAATACACTTCCGAGAACTAATTCTGTACACCCACAGTAAGTTCCTACCAGTGACTTGATCTTGAACATTTGGCACTATTGGGGCATTTCCTTGGTAATATTTTGGAAGCCCTGAACACAAGTACATGTATATGTAATATTAATAATTGCGTACACTGTAATTGCAGTCCCATACATGTGAATTCTGCAGATTTTGGCGCCAGTCTCCCAAATGCAACCACAACTCCCGCATCCCACAATCGGGAGAATGAATATACCATTTTCCGAAAATCGAAGAAAATTAAAAAACAAAACAATTAAATAACAAAACAAAATGTCCGCCTCCGTGGTCGAGTGGTTACGGTCGCTGACTTGTATACCACTGTAACCACGGGTTCGAGCCCCGCTCAGGCCGTGTCTCATTTATATGAAAAAGTTGGCAGTTTCTTACGGAGGTTGGTGCACCCAAGTACTTGTTAACCACTTGAGCCTGCCCAGGAAAGGTGTTGTTAGGTAAACTGCCCGCCGGCGATATAGCCCAAAATGGTGCTGATGCAGGCGTAAAACCCGAAATATAACATAACAAAACAAAAACTGAATTTCTTAAAATCCTGTAAATATTTGTTTAAGACATCAATTGAGCACTTGTTTGCATTTGTTTTCCAAGAGTGCATTCTCAAGTTCTTGACAAGATGTATTTGTTTCTCGCCATATCAGTCTTTAACAGTGCTCGTTGTGTATGGTAATTTCTTACAATTTAACAAATATGACAAAACGACCAGCATCAGACGCTGACAGACGGAACTGTAGTCCAGTGGTAACACGCTGGACTGGTAATCCAGGGTTCACATGGGACGTTAAACCGAGGTCTCGTGTCGGTGCTTTACACCGTGCACGTAAAAGAACCAGAGGAGATTCTGGAATTGGTCTCTGTCTGTATCATGCACTATCCTCCAAAAATCTAAAATGACTAATCTCTTCAGGAGGCGTCGCTCATATGGGCAACCTGTATCGACGATAAATAGACGTAAAACACACACATCAAACACGCCTTTCTACTAGAACTGCGTTAAATATTAAGGATTCGTACATCTCCCACAGAAACAAAATCTCCCTACTTGAAGCCAAATCTCCCACTTTCAGAAGGTCAAACTGCCACTTTCCATTTAAAAAAAGGTTCACATGTATGCAGTCCCATGTCCCACAAAATAATAATGCAGACAGAGTCTTCTAATTGTGAATAATATATATAATTTGATCCATTTTTATACTTTTTTTCACCGACTTTTTGACGGGTATTAAATGTAATAATAACTGACATTAAATATATACATATTTGTTAATTCATATATTCATGCAATATTAATATTATTTTCATTAAATGAACAAAACACTGAAGTGTATAGTAAATTAATTCGAAATATGTGGAAAAGTTAGCAATGACACCAGTTGGTCACAGTTTTCAAAAAGTCAGTCATACAGAAGTGTTTATCTGGGTTTATTGTTTGGCAACATTAAACTGAGACAAATTAATCTCGGTCAACGCCTTCATAACTTTTCGTGCAAATCACAATAATTACCGAACCGTTTATAATCGCCGGGTGCACCAAATACAAAATTTGTATATGTGTATATAATTTGTTTTGACCAATTTGATCCCTTTTTATACATTTTTTATATTTTCTATCTATCTATCTTCCTTTAATGTCGACTTTGGGTATTAAATGAACACCTTGGTAAATTAAAAACTGCGAAAGATTCTAGCCCTGGACAATTCTTATTTCAATAATTACTATATACCCCCGTTTAAAGGCCTGCAGTTTGACCCCATCCAATTGTAAAGATTTATACTTTACTACCTGTTCCATGTGATTAGTGGCTTGTACCTGTTCCATGTGATTAGTGGCTTGTAAGCCCTGACAATTTAAGTAAACGTATATTATTGATTGTAAAGAAAATTGATAGTTATGAGTATTCAAACTACATAATCCAGATCAGCCCAGGGACATAGATTACATGTTATGTAGGTGCCTCATCATACATGTATTCTATTCTATATGTCAAATAATTATTCACAACCTTTTGCATGAGAAATTCCTGTGTTGATATTTGAATGTACTTTGCTTGATTAATTGATATCTAGACAGTGACACAATATCCTTATAATAACAATGGAAGGGAGGGTAAAAAAGCACATACATACATTCCCGTGTTTAATTTACAATGATCCGTGGATGGGAATTTCTTCTTTTTCTTCTTATTTCCTCTTGTTTAAACAGTGTATGTAAGAGAATCGGTAGAAACTCTGGAATTGATCTCTGTCTGCATGAAACGCTATCCTCATAGACTCTGGAATTGATCTCTGTCTGCATGAAACGCTATCCTCATAGACTCTGGAATTGATCTCTGTCTGCATGAAACGCTATCCTCATAGACTCTGGAATTGATCTCTGTCCGCATGAAACGCTATCCTCATAGACTCTGGAATTGATCTCTGTCTGCATGAAACGCTATCCTCATAGACTCTGGAATTGATCTCTGTCTGCATGAAATGCTATCCTCATAGACTCTGGAATTGATCTCTGTCTGCATGAAACGCTATCCTCATAGACTCTGGAATTGATCTCTGTCTGCATGAAACGCTATCCTCATAGACTCTGGAATTGATCTCTGTCTGCTTGAAACACTATCCTCATAGACTCTGGAATTGATCTCTGTCTGCATGAAACGCTATCCTCAGACTCTGGAATTGTTCTCTGTCTGCTTGAAACACTATCCTTGGAGACTCTGGAATTGATCTCTGTCTGCATGAAACATTATCCTCATAGACTCTGGAATTGATCTCTGTCTGCATGAAACATTATCCTCATAGACTCTGGAATTGATCTCTGTCTGCATGAAACGCTATCCTCATAGACTCTGGAATTGATCTCTGTCTGCTTGAAACACTATCCTTGGAGACTCTGGAATTGATCTCTGTCTGCATGAAACGCTATCCTCATAGACTCTGGAATTGTTCTATGTCTGCATGAAACGCTATCCTCATAGACTCTGGAATTGATCTCTGTCTGCATGAAACGCTATCCTCATAGACTCTGGAATTGATCTCTGTCTGCATGAAACGCTATCCTCATAGACTCTGGAATTGTTCTATGTCTGCATGAAACGCTATCCTCATAGACTCTGGAATTGATCTCTGTCTGCATGAAACACTATCCTCATAGACTCTGGAATTGATCTCTGTCTGCATGAAACATTATCCTCATAGACTCTGGAATTGATCTCTGTCTGCATGAAACGCTATCCTCATAGACTCTGGAATTGATCTCTGTCTGCTTGAAACACTATCCTTGGAGACTCTGGAATTGATCTCTGTCTGCATGAAACGCTATCCTCATAGACTCTGGAATTGTTCTATGTCTGCATGAGACGCTATCCTCATAGACTCTGGAATTGATCTCTGTCTGCATGAAACGCTATCCTCATAGACTCTGGAATTGATCTCTGTCTGCATGAAACGCTATCCTCATAGACTCTGGAATTGTTCTATGTCTGCATGAAACGCTATCCTCATAGACTCTGGAATTGATCTCTGTCTGCATGAAACGCTATCCTCATAGACTCTGGAATTGATCTGTCTGCTTGAAACGCTATCCTCATAGACTCTGGAATTGTTCTATGTCTGCATGAAACGCTATCCTCATAGACTCTGGAATTGATCTCTGTCTGCTTGAAACACTATCCTCATAGACTCTGGAATTGATCTCTGTCTGCATGAAACGCTATCCTCATAGACTCTGGAATTGATCTCTGTCTGCTTGAAACACTATCCTTGGAGACTCTGGAATTGATCTCTGTCTGCATGAAACATTATCCTCATAGACTCTGGAATTGATCTCTGTCTGCATGAAACATTATCCTCATAGACTCTGGAATTGATCTCTGTCTGCATGAAACGCTATCCTCATAGACTCTGGAATTGATCTCTGTCTGCTTGAAACACTATCCTTGGAGACTCTGGAATTGATCTCTGTCTGCATGAAACATTATCCTCATAGACTCTGGAATTGATCTCTGTCTGCATGAAACATTATCCTCATAGACTCTGGAATTGATCTATGTCTGCATGAAACATTATCCTCAGATACTCCGGAATTGTTCTATGTCTGCATGAAACGTTATCCTCGGAGACTCTGAAAGGTGGCAGCTGTCTCTCGTTTATTCGGGAGCAAGGAATTATATTAGTGACAAAGTTAGGGTCCACTAGTAATACGGCATTTTCTGCAGTATTTATTGATCAGCCCTCGTACATTTCATTTATCTATATAATATGTTGGATAGAAATTTGGTGAGCAATTTAATTTATATTAGTTTCTAGAAATTTATTTTAGCTAGATTGCGAAACAAGTTCCTCCAACATAAGCTTAGCTGCTCTTGAGACCTCATTCCTGATGGAATCCATCACCAAGAGTGAGAGAGAAGAGGCAATGTGGAAATTATGTACTATTGTAATGGTTACAGCTTGGCACAAACTCCAGCCCTCTCATACCTGAAGCAAACACATTACCACAACGCTATCACCATGACTTCCACTCAAAATGGGATGCTTCACATGTGCAATTATAAATCATTAGTATATCAACCAATTGATAGGGGGAAGAACTAACTATATACGTTTTCTTTGGTTCTAATCTAGTCTACTGCTGTTAAATTATATGTAAAATGTTCATTTCTTGATAAAATAAATAATGTTTATTTTAAATAACTAACCATGTAGTAGGGCTCCCTCCACCATGCACCCCCCCCCCTTTGTATAAACAAATATTGTTTTTTTACAGGAGGCCCTAGGATGTAATACAAGGCTTTTGGCATGTTACAAGTAAAATTTCAAACTCCTGTGGTTCTATTTTTTTGTTGTTGAATGTCCCTTGCTGTGGTAACTATTTGAGTTGCTGTGGCAACTACTTGAGTTGCTGTGGTTGGTAACTACTTGAGTTGCTGTGGCAACTATTTGAGTTGCTGTGGCAACTACTTGAGTTGCTGTGGAAACTACTTGAGTTGCTGTGGCAACTACTTGAGTTGCTGTGGAATCTACTTGAGTTGCTGTGACAACTACTTGAGTTGCTGTGGTTGGTAACTACTTGAGTTGCTGTGGCAACTATTTGAGTTGCTGTGGCAACTACTTGAGTTGCTGTGGAAACTATTTGAGTTGCTGTGGCAACTACTTGAGTTGCTGTGGCAGTTGCTGTGGAAACTACTTGAGTTGCTGTAGCAACTACTTGAGTTGCTGTGGCAACTATTTCAGTTGCTGTGGCAACTACTTGGCAACTACTTGGAAATATAATAGGAAAGTACATTCTGTGGAAATTTGCAGTTTTCACCGATGTTGTGTCTCTTTAAATCAATTTATCCACCATCTATAGTCTAAACTTTATTTATTTTACAACGATTGTGAAACAAGCTTTAACAACTTATATTAAATCACTCTCGTTGGCGTGGATGAAAGTGTAAATGTGGTCATTCTTGTGGGAGGAAACCGGAGTACCCGGAGAAAACCTATCTGTCCGATCTGGCGACCACCGTCGCGAAATGTTCATAAATCAAATCACAAACAAACGATTGAAACAACTCCAAATCACTTCACGTGTGAGGACGGATCCTCTCAATGGGACAGTCCACCATGAATGGGAATACTACATATGTGTGGATGGTCCTCTGAAAGGGGACATCATCCTGTAGGTGGTATACTACACGTGTGGATGGTCCTCTCAAAGGGGACATCATCCTGTAGGTGGTATACTACACGTGTGTGGATGGTCATCCTGTAGGTGGTATACTACACATGTGTGGATGGTCACCCTGTAGGTGGTATACTACACATGTGTGGATGGTCCTCTCAAAGGGGACATCACCCTGTAGGTGGTATACTACACATGTGTGGATGGTCCTCTGAAAGGGGACATCATCCTGTAGGTGGTATACTACACATGTGTGGATGGTCCTCTCAAAGGGGACATCATCCTGAAGTGGTATACTACACATGTGTGGATGGTCCTCTCAAAGGGGACATCATCCTGTAGGTGGTATACTACACATGTGTGGATGGTCCTCTCAAAGGAGACATCATCCTGTAGGTGGTATACTACACGTGTGTGGATGGTCATCCTGTAGGTGGTATACTACACATGTGTGGATGGTCCTCTCAAAGGGGACATCATCCTGTAGGTGGTATACTACACATGTGTGGATGGTCCTCTCAAAGGGGACATCATCCTGTAGGTGGTATACTACACATGTGTGGATGGTCCTCTCAAAGGGGACATCATCCTGTAGGTGGTATACTATACGTGTGGATGGTCCTCTCAAAGGGGACATCACCCTGTAGGTGGTATACTACACATGTGTGGATGGTCCTCTCAAAGGGGACATCACCCTGTAGGTGGTATACTACACATGTGTGGATGGTCCTCTCAAAGGGGACATCTTCCGGAAGTGGTATACTACACATGTGTGGATGGTCCTCTCAAAGGGGACATCTTCCGGAAGTGGTATACTACACATGTGTGTTGTAGTGTGTAAAATGGCATATACAACAGTTTAATGATGACAGTTTTCACTTTGATGATAATAGGCTATGCTTAAAGTAATGTTATATAAACAATTCAGAGGTGACACTTGGACCTCCTGCCTAATATATCATCTGTGGTATGAAATAATTTATTTCACTCTTAAAGCCGTTCAACATTTGAGATAAAGTTGTGTCACTGTGCACACATGTAGGCTTTTGAATCTGGTATATAACTAGCATTTAAACATATTTTTGATTGAATTTTGTGGAGAGAATTATCTTGAGTTGTCATTTGTGCAGGAATATAGAGGTTGTGTTTTGACACGCTGGCTATTCTGTTGTTTTGTCACGTGAGTAATATAATTAACCCGTAAAATGCTTAATAAATTGGAAGTTATGTGCACACAACATAGATCCAGATCGGCCACATCATTGTCTGATCAGGATCTATGTTGTTTGCTATTCTGCCAAGTGTTATAGCTCCACTATCCGAATATCAAACAGCATAGAGCCTGATCAGAGAGCACATTCTGTGCCATATGACCTGGCTCTATGCTGTTTGCAAAAATGAACATACTCATTTCCAGCGCAGTATATTCGAGTTATCAAGCCCGTATATCTGAGTATATTCGAGTCATCAAGCCCATATATCTGAGTATATTCGAGTTATCAAGCCCATATATCTGAGTATATTCGAGTTATCAAGCCCGTATATCTGAGTATATTCGAGTCATCAAGCCCGTATATCTAAGTATATTCGAGTTATCAAGCCCGTATATCTGAGTATATTCGAGTTATCAAGCCCGTATATCGTGAGTATATTCGAGTCATCAAGCCCGTATATCTGAGTATATTCGAGTTATCAAGCCCGTATATCTGAGTATATTCGAGTTATCAAGCCCGTATATCTGAGTATATTCGAGTCATCAAGCCCGTATATCTGAGTATATTCGAGTCATCAAGCCCGTATATCTGAGTATATTCGAGTCATCAAGCCCGTATATCTGAGTATATTCGAGTCATCAAGCCCGTATATCTGAGTATATTCGAGTCATCAAGCCCGTATATCTGAGTATATTCGAGTTATCAAGCCCGTATATCTGAGTATATTCGAGTTATCAAGCCCGTATAATATTATCTGAGTATGCGGAAGTTATCAGAGCACATGTATCTATGTATATGGAAGTTATCAGAGCACATGTATCTATGTATATGGAAGTTATCAGAGCACATGTATCTATGTATATGGGAGTTATCAGAGCCCATATACTCGCGGGTTAAGCTGATGTAGCTAGCATTACTAACTGAATGCATCTTACATGTATTTATTACTTAGATATGGATTTTTGCCGTTATTTGCCTGCCACAATACTGTCTAAACACCCAGGTTGCCTGCCACAATACTGTCTAAACACCCAGGTTACCTGCCACAATACTGTCTAAACACCCAGGTTGATACGCTGTGTTTTGCAGTATGATATAACGTTTGCTGGTTTGGGACGTCCACATGCTTGTATTTGACCAGTTCCTGAGATAGGTATTTAACCAGTTCCTGAGATAGGTATTTAACCAGTTCCTGAGATAGGTATTTAACCAGTTACTGAGAAATGTATTTAACCAGTTCCTGAGATAGGTATTTAACCAGTTACTGAGAAAATAATGCATGCACACTCGGTGCTAGTTTGTTTACTTCCTGTAGCATCTCAGCATGTCAAATTTGACAGATCAGAGATGAGATGTTTGTAATTTCGTGGTAATATTTCAATCGTTTTTTGTGTATCTACTTCAGTAATTGTGATTTATTCCTGATAAATGGATAACAGAGAGAAGGATTTCGATAATTAAATATTCAAATTCATATCAAAATAATAAAAGACGTTACTACGTGGCTAATAAGTCTCGTACTGATATCAAGTTACCTTGGGTCGATCTATCTCAGGCTGATAGCAAGTTACCTTGGGTTGATCTATCTCAGGCTGATAGCAAGTTACCTTGGGTCGATCTATCTCAGGCTGATAGCAAGTTACCTCAGGTTGATCTGTCTCAAGTTGATATCAAGCTACCTTGGGTCGATGATACCTAGGCTGATATCAAGTTACCTCACGTCGACACGTAGGTTGATATCAAGTTACCTCAGGTCAATACCTAGGTTGATATCAAGCTACCTTGGGTTGATGCCTAGGCTGATATCAAGTTACCTCACGTCAACACAGGTTGATATCAAGTTACCTCAGGTCAATACCTAGGTTGATATCAAGCTACCTTGGGTCGATACCTAGGCTGATATCAAGTTACCTCAGGTCGATACCTAGGCTGATATGAAACTAGCCACAGAATAACCTCACAATTATTGTTATATGATGCTGTAGCTTATTGGTTAATGTTTTGAACTTTCAGTAAGACTAATGCACATGACGAGGAAGTAAGAAAATTGTACGAGGAAATGGAAGTTCAGATAAAACAAGAAAAAGATAAGATTCTGTCCGAGGTTTGTTCTGTTTTATTAGTTATAAGACTAGGTGTGTATCACAGAATGATGTGTAGATAATAAAGCTACAGTAATCTGTAAACTCAGTCCTGCACTATCAGAGTCCTACAACTAGCTGTGTATCATAGATGATGTGTAGATAATAAAGCTACAGTAATCTGTAAACTTGGTCCTGCTACATTAGAGCCATACAACTAGCTGTGTATCATAGAATGATGTGTAGATAATAAAGCTACAGTAATCTGTAAACTCGGTCCTGCACCATCAGAGCCATACAACTAGCTGTGTATCATAGATGATGTGTAGATAATAAAGCTACAGTAATCTGTAAACTCGGTCCTGCACCATCAGAGCCATACAACTAGCTGTGTATCATAGAATGATGTGTAGATAATAAAGCTACAGTAATCTGTAAACTCGGTCCTGCACCATCAGAGTCCTACAACTAGCTGTGTATCATAGAATGATGTGTAGATAATAAAGCTTCAATAATCTGTAAACTTGGTCCTGCAACATCAGAGAAAGTGGAAAGGTCATTTCCAGGGCTCATTCTACAGGGTAACATGGGCGAAATGATCACCATAGGGCCCCGGACTCCGCCCCTTGCCCCGCGAGTTCCCCCATTTCTTTTCTTTACATTTTTATATCGAATCTTGTCCAGTAAGCTACACTGGCCAATGTACAGCGACCCTATTAAAATGTTGTATTTAATGGTGATTGTAAAAAATATAATTCCTAGACTTTTTAACCCATTTGATTCTGGATACCGTTCTTTAACCCATTTGATTCTGGATACCGTTCTTTAACCTATTTGATTCTGGATACCGTTCTTTAACCTATTTGATTCTGGATACCGTTCTTTAACCCATTTGATTCTGGATACCGTTCTTTAACCTATTTGATTCTGGATACCGTTCTTTAACCTATTTGATTCTGGATACCGTTCTTTAACCTATTTGATTCTGGATACCGTTCAAACAGTATTTGCAAAGAACCTATAGAGCCAGATCAGCCACCACGGAACATGCTGTCTGATCAGGCTCTATGCTGTTTGCTATTCAGATGATCTTGCTAGGACACTTGGCTATGTAGCAAGCAACCTAGATCCTGATCTGGATCTATGTTGTTTGCAAAAGCCTTTAAATGTATCTAGAATAGTAATGGCTAGTTTATATGTTCGGTAAATATAAATTGTAGAGAAACTATTGAATACTTAAACAGTAGTGGCAAATGTTTGGACTTAGTTTATACAAATTTATTTTAGCTCGATTGCGAAACAAGTTATTTCAACTTATATAAATCACTCTCGAGACCTCATTCCTGATGGAATCCATCGCCACGAGGGAGAGAGAAGAGGCAACGTGGAATTTAAATGCCTTGCCTAAGGGCACAATCGTAACGGCTCCAGTGGGGCTCGAACTCCGGACCTTTCGCACCTGAAGCGAACGCGCATCCACTGCGCTATCACGACTTTGTTTGGACTTGATATTGCTAAATGTTCGCATATATTTACAGCATCGCGTTATTGTAATTTTAGAAGGTAGCAATAAGGAAACGTTTGATCCAAATATGTAAACTATCAAAAAAGAATCTGGTATTGTCGCACGACGGGCCGGGACCAAAAGGGAGAGAACCCCCACGTTCACCTAGGTATCGAAACGCCCTGCATTCCTAAGACGAGTTAGTGTCAGTGCTTGACAAGCTGGACCTAATACTTAGTGCGATTTGGATAATATCAATACCCGTTAATCTCTGTAGACAATATCCATGATGTCTATGTGCTTCTGTCCATCTGAAAACATTAACATTGCCCATAACTTCTTTATCTTGTAATCTGATTTAGCTCACATGCACACACAATTCTCCACATTGATATTGAGCAAAAATATTAATCGCACAGTATAAATAAAATGTAGGGATGGCAATGAATATTCGAATATTCGCTCGGACGTCCGAATACTATTCCAGTATTCGAATATTCGGGAAAAATATTATATAATTATCAAATATGAAATAAACTGTTGGTTATGTTGTTTTCTTTTGAAAGCACCATAAAACATTCCAATACAAAGGAAATCGCCCCAGGATGTGTGAATAAACAATGTTAATTGACACTCTTGAATGTAATCGGATAATTACAGTAGGTGCTAAGGTAGGTAGTTTATATTATATGTTATATTTCGGGTTTTACGCCTGCATCAGCATCATTTTGGGCTATTTCGTCGGCGGGCAGTTTACCTAACAACACCTTTCCTGGGCAGGCTCCAACGGTTAACCAGTACTTTGGTGCACCAACCTCCGTAAGAAACTGCCAACTTTTTCATATAAATGAGACACGGTCTGAGCGGGGCTTGAACCCGTGACCATCAGTGATGATAGGTTACAGTGATATACAAGTCAGCAACCTTAACCACTCGACCACGGAGGCGGACGGTAGGTAGTTTAAGGAGGTTTAATTATGATGTCAAAACTGTTTAGACGAGAACATTCCTTCGAAATTTTACAGACAGTTTGCAACAACAACCACTCCCATGCATCTTACATTTTTAATTAACTGCTCAGTATTACCAAAAAGTACTATTTAAAGTACGATTTTTATTATATTGTCCTCAAAAATACCAAATTGAGTGATTTTGAGTTTTTGATAGAATTATATCGGAATATTCGAATACCTTCCCGACCGAATATTCGAATAGTAAAATCTCTATTCGTTGCCATCCCTAATAAAATGAGATGTTTTTTAACTTCTATTTCCATGGTAGTTTGGCCTATTTTTACAGTAAAGGTCAGACTTTACACAAACTGTATTTGGCATGTTTCCCCTATATAGAAATATTAATGTATTATCATTGTAGGAGAGAACCAAGGAACGTCAGTTACGAGACTCCATGGAGAACGAAATTCTGGAGAAGGACTGTCAGCTGCAGGAATTCCTTGCCAAACATACCGAGGTTTGTCGATTGCATTTTCTGATCTGTCTATCAGAGTTATCTTCCCATTACTACTTTCTCAGTACAGGTTTTACGGTGCTTGTCAGGTATTTCTATTCATGGAGTATCCATGGATGCCATTATTATCTTCTTCTGTTTCATTTTTCTGCTTGACAACACTTAAGTCTTGTCGTCCTAGTAAACTGCCTCGTGTTTACTGGTATAGATGAGTGAAGAGTACTAACCGCAACTATATCATTCTATGGCTTGACAAGCACACGTTTTCGGTACATACTGAGACTGAATGTAATTCACAGACTTTTTAATGGAGATCAATCCGTTTACATGCAAAACCATTTACTGTAATACTATGCTATAATTTCGTGAACAGAACACTTTATTTCGCGATTTTCACCATTTTGAACATTTTCAAATAATTTGAGGAGTTTTGAATTTGCACATCAGTGATGTATTGCGAAAATTAAAGGTGACTATCACTTATAAATGTATAGACTTTCAAAATTGTAAAAAATGTACATATTTTCGGATGTAACTACATTCGGACACAGTATTATTCACGAGAATCATGAATTCGCGATTAACTTAGATCGCTACAATTAGCCTAAAATAAATGCACACGAATATATAGTGTTCTACAGTACATACAAAACCACTTGCATACAGAGCCATTTCAGCAATGTATAATTTTATCACTCAAAATATGATGACGATTAGTACCATGTGGTTTCTAAGCACAGGTTTAAGAAAGCATGAGCATGTATTTGCTTTTATTGCTGATTCGTCACCAAAATATGATAGGATCTTAAGAAATTGGAAGTCGTGATAGCGCAGTGGATGCGCGTTCGCTTCAGGTGCGAAAGGTCCGGAGTTCGAGCCCCACTGGAACTGTTACGATTGTGCCCTTAGGCAAGGCATTTAAATTCCACGTTGCCTCTTCTCTCTCTCTCATGGCGATGGATTCCATCAGGAATGAGGTCTCGAGAGTGATTTATATAAGTTGAAATAACTTGTTTAGCAATCGAGTTAAATTAAATTTGTATAAACTAAGAAAGAAAAACTATTGGTAGCATGTTCGCTTCAGGTGTGAGAGGCCAGGTGGTCGCACCCAGCCACACCATTACAATTGTACCCTTAGGCAATGTACTTAAATTCCACGTTGCCTCCTCTCTCCCTCATGGTGATGGGTTCCATCAGGAATGAGGTCTCAAGAGCGATTAAACTAATGTTGTTTGCTTCCAAATCGAGCTAATATAAATTTGCATAAATTAGGAAAACAAATAAATACCACATACATAATTATACAAGTCGATAGAAATTCTAGAAAGCAAACAAACCAGAATTAGATGTTGTCAATGCAAACAGCAGTTTGTATCAGGAAATTGTACAATTGCAAACAAGTCACTTGAATACCAGTGAGCCAGCTTGTGACTGCTTACACACTTTAAGATAGCTTGCAATATTGCCATTTTGTGCTTGAACAAATATATTCAAGCATAAATTCTGACTTTTTGTTCAATAGTTCATGTGCTTATTCCAAACATGTTAAATGATATCCTATATCTAAATCCAGTACACATTGTCAGCCTGTGTTTGCATATTATTTTCAAAATTGATAGTTTCAAAATCTCCAAAAATGCTTGTGTGTTTTAGATAAATAAAGTAACGGACCTTTTATGTATTGTATAAGTAACATGACAGGACTTTTATGTATTGTACAAGTAATGTGACAGGACTTTTATGTATTGTATAAGTAACGCGACAGGACTTTTATGTATTGTACAAGTAATGTGACAGGACTTTTATGTATTGTATAAGTAACATGACAGGACTTTTATGTATTGTATAAGTAACGTGACAGGACTTTTATGTATTGTATAAGTAACGCGACAGGACTTTTATGTATTGTATAAGTAACGTGACAGGACTTTTATGTATTGTACAAATAACATGACAGGACTTTTATGTATTGTACAAGTAATATGACAGGACTTTTATGTATTGTATAAGTAACATGACAGGACTTTTATGTATTGTACAAGTAACATGACAGGACTTTTATGTATTGTATAAGTAACATGACAGGACTTTTATGTATTGTACAAGTAACATGACAGGACTTTTATGTATTGTATAAGTAACATGACAGGACTTTTATGTATTGTACAAGAACCAACAACAAACAAATAACATGACAGGACTTTTATGTATTGTATAAGTAACATGACAGGACTTTTATGTATTGTATAAGTAACGTGACAGGACTTTTATGTATTGTACAAGTAACATGACAGGACTTTTATGTATTGTACAAATAACATGACAGGACTTTTATGTATTGTATAAGTAACATGACAGGACTTTTATGTATTGTATAAGTAACGCAACAGGACTTTTATGTATTGTATAAGTAACAGTGACAGGACTTTTATGTATTGTACAAATAACATGACAGGACTTTTATGTATTGTATAAGTAACATGACAGGACTTTTATGTATTGTATAAGTAACATGACAGGACTTTTATATATTGTACAAGTAACGCGACAGGACTTTTATGTATTGTATAAGTAACGTGACAGGACTTTTATGTATTGTATAAGTAACATGACAGGACTTTTATGTATTGTATAAGTAACATGACAGGACTTTTATGTATTGTATAAGTAACATGACAGGACTTTTATGTATTGTATAAGTAACGCAACAGGACTTTTATGTATTGTATAAGTAACGTGACAGGACTTTTATGTATTGTATAAGTAATGTGACAGGACTTTTATGTATTGTATAAGTAACACGATGGGACTTTTATGTATTGTACAAGTAACGTGACAGGACTTTTATGTATTGTATAAGTAACGTGACAGGACTTTTATGTATTGTATAAGTAACGTGACAGGACTTTTATGTATTGTATAAGTAACGTGACAGGACTTTTATGTATTGTATAAGTAACGTGACAGGACTTTTATGTATTGTATAAGTAATGTGACAGGACTTTTATGTATTGTATAAGTAACGTGACAGGACTTTTATGTATTGTATAAGTAACGTGACAGGACTTTTATGTATTGTATAAGTAACATGACAGGACTTTTATGTATTGTATAAGTAACGTGACAGGACTTTTATGTATTGTACAAGTAATGTGACAGGACTTTTATGTATTGTACAAGTAATGTGACATGACTTTTATGTATTGTACAAGGAACGCGACGGGACTTTTGCAACCATGACAGTTTTCTTCCACTTGTTTTCAGATGGAGGAACGGTTGGGATTTTTGAACACGGTAGAAACTGAAACTAAAATTGAAAATGAGAAACTTGCAAAGGTAACACCATTTATTCCACGTATTTATCATAATTATGTCAACCTTAATCAAAAGCCGATTGGCAATATCTTTGCTATGATGGCAACTGATTCAAATTGCAATCAAATTGCACCTCCATTGTAACGGTCCACCTCAGTATTGCCTGTGTGTAAGTGTGAGTCCCTCCAGAAGCATGCTGGTCGTGCCTTTAGACAAGACACTTAAATCCACATTATGTACGGTCTCTCTCTCATGGCATTACATTAGGAAATAGGTCTCAAGAGCGATCAGTCTCAAGTTTAAAAACTTTGTTTCTCAATCAAGCTAAAATTAATTTGTAGCGACAGCTTTGTGCCCCAGCTGTAAGTCGAAGTTGAGACTGCCAACAACAAATCAATACAAGCTAAACAAGTTTAAGTCGAACAAAACGATGATATTTGTTTGTTCAATGAATGCTCGAATTATATTTCACCAAATGAACATTGAAAGCATTGCTAGCATGAGTGGCATTAAATTCTTTTTATTTTATGCTGAAAAGTGTTTTATGATAGAAAATGATGCAAGTGTGCGCTAAATGCCACGTGGAAGTCGTGATAGCGCAGTGGATATGTGTTCGCTTCAGGTGCGAAAGGTCCGGAGTTCGAGCCCCGCTGGAGCCGTTACGATTGTGCCCTTAGGCAATGCATTTAAATTCCACATGCCTCTTCTCTCTCCCTCGTGGCGATGGATTCCATCAGGAATGAGGTCTCGAGAGTGATTAAAATAAGTTGTAAGAACTTGTTTCGCAATCAAGCTAAAATAAATTTGTATAAACTAAAAATAAACTAAATGCTGCTTGAATGTCATGTTTAGATGACCATAAATGACGTCGTAGCAGACGCTGATAGCTTGAGTCCGAAAACATGCGTGTTGACAACATTTCAACATGCAGCGGCTAGGTAGCCCGCACGTGCTAAACATTGAGAAATAAAATGTGTTGTTCCGCTGCTTTCAACCAGTGGAATAAAATATTTTATTTCACTAATAAATTTCTATATTTCATTGGAAAGCATAAATAAAAGAAATGATTTACTTGTCTGTCTTTATCTGAAGTCGTATGCACATTTTGAATTGTGTAAACACTAAAGACCACATATACGCTTTCATAAACCAATAAATGAATCAGAAAATCACATTTGAACAAGTTCATTTATCAAAATGGGTAATTATGTCTAAAAATAGTCATATCACTGGCAAAAAGTGCAGATCCTGATGAGACGGCTCGTCACGAGCCGGCTCATCTGGATCTACACTTTTTGTAAGCCTATTTAGAGGTCTGTGGTGTTGAAAGGGTTAAAGTAAATAATACATACACATTTTCCTACAGGAAAAGGATGACCTAGAAGACATGTTAATGAAGTCCCAGGTTAGTCTAGAAGAGTCGCAGTCGTACATTAATCAAGTACGTCAAACACAGAAAGTGGAAAAGAGAGAAAGAGCGAAGTAAGTACTCTATAGAGAACCTGTCAATGTAGCCTGGGTTCCAGTCTATCGACAATATATCAATGCATGTTCCCAGGATACTGTCAATGTAGCCTGGGTTCCAGTCTATCAACAATATATCAACGCATGTTCCCAGATCAATGTAGCCTGGGTTCCAGTCTATTGACAGTATATCAACGCATGTTCTCAGGATACTGTCAATATAGCCTGGGTTCCAGTCTATCGACAGTATATCAACGCATGTTCTCAGGATACTGTCAATGTAGCCTGGGTTCCAGTCTATCGACAGTATATCAACGCATGTTCTCAGGATACTGTCAATGTAGCCTGGGTTCCAGTCTATCGACAGTATATCAACGCATGTTCTCAGGATACTGTCAATGTAGCTTGGATTCCAGTCTTATCAACAATATATCAACGCATGTTCCCAGGATACTGTCAATGTAGCCTGGGTTCCAGTCTATCGACAATATATCAACGCATGTTCCCAGGTCAATGTAGCCTGGGTTCCAGTCTATCGACAATATATCAACGCATGTTCCCAGGTCAATGTAGCCTGGGTTCCAGTCTATCAACAATATATCAACGCATGTTCCCAGGTCAATGTAGCCTGGATTCCAGTCTATCAACAATATATCAACGCATGTTCCCAGGATACTGTCAATGTAGCCTGGGTTCCAGTCTATCGACAATATATCAACGCATGTTCCCAGGTCAATGTAGCCTGGGTTCCAGTCTATCGACAATATATCAACGCATGTTCCCAGGTCAATGTAGCCTGGGTTCCAGTCTATCGACAATATATCAACGCATGTTCTCAGGCTACTGTCAATGTTAAGATAGTGTGAACAATAATGGCGGGGGATATATCTATGGAATGACTAAGCGAAAAATGTTAGCTAGTTTCATTCATGATCAATCTCATCAGAACATACTGATGGTTTTATAATATATATAGGATCGTTCATGAGTCGTGATTTCATACCATTTTTTATGAAATGAATTTTGAAATTTTGGTAGTTTCATAAAATATGGTATGAAATGACCACGAGTGCAAGATCCTTTTTATCACATTCCCATATTGGATTATAGTTTTGTCAAAAATAATGTTGCTGCTTTCATTTTGGCACCAACTATCAGCGCAAATTGTCATGACGTCACTAAATTGTCATGATGTCACTAAATTGTCATGACGTCACTAAATTGTCATGATGTCACTAAATTGTCATGATGTCACTAAATTGTCATGATGTCACTAAATTGTCATGACGTCACTAAATTGTCATGATGTCACTAAATTGTCATGACGTCACTAAATTGTAATGACGTCGCTACGTAAAGCAGCGTTATATTTATGTTTTAAACAATGCATAAAGACTTCTTTTAAATCGTAGTTTGTCTTACCAGTAACGTTATGCAACAAATCAAATAGAAATATGCATAATTTAAAGTTTAATTTGCAAATTATAAGGATTATTCTCTCAACCAATTAGAATCCTTCCAGGTGTTATAACACGTGTGTACATATAAGAAATTATGAAATGGCTGTATTACACCGAATACAAGCAAAGTTATGTGATACATATATTTTCAGGGCAGCCATAAGGTTATCTGAGGGTATAGCTGTGGAAAGGGAAACTTTAGTTAAGCAGCTTGACATGCTCAAGTAGGTGAAGCATTTATAACTGTATAATACATGTACGTAGCCATGGTTACAGTCAAACCTGTGTTAGTGGTCACCTCTATTAAGCACCCACCTGTGTTAAGCAGCTTGACATGCTCAAGTAGGTGAAACATTTATAACTGTATAATACATGTACGTAGGCATGGTTACAGTCAAACCTGTGTTAGTGGTCACCTCTATTAAGCACCCACCTGTGTTAAGCAGCTTGACATGCTCCAGTAGGTGAAACATTTATAACTGTATAATACATGTACGTAGCCATGGTTACAGTCAAACCTGTGTTAGTGGTCACCTCTATTAAGCACCCACCTGTGTTAAGCAGCTTGACATGCTCAAGTAGGTGAAGCATTTATAACTGTATAATACATGTACATAG
This sequence comes from Archivesica marissinica, assembly GCA_014843695.1. Lineage (NCBI taxonomy): Eukaryota > Metazoa > Mollusca > Bivalvia > Venerida > Vesicomyidae > Archivesica > Archivesica marissinica. Next base: position 56,971,339 of record CM026402.1, read on the forward strand.
GCATGGTTACAGTCAAACCTGTGTTAGTGGTCACCTCTATTAAGCACCCACCTGTGTTAAGCAGGTTGACATGCTCAAGTAGGTGAAGCATTTATAACTGTATAATATATGTACATAGGCATGGTTACAGTCAAACCTGTGTTAGTGGTCACCTCTATTAAGCACCCACCTGTGTTAAGCAGCTTGACATGCTCAAGTAGGTGAAGCATTTATAACTGTATAATACATGTACATAGCCATGGTTACAGTCAAACCTGTGTTAGTGGTCATCTCTATTAAGCATCCACCTGTGTTAAGCAGCTTGACATGCTCAAGTAGGTGAAACATTTATAACTGTATAATACATGTACATAGGCATGGTTACAGTCAAACCTGTGTTAGTGGTCACCTCTATTAAGCACCCACCTGTGTTAAGCAGCTTGACATGCTCAAGTAGGTGAAACATTTATAACTGTATAATACATGTACGTAGCCATGGTTACAGTCAAACCTGTGTTAGTGGTCACCTCTATTAAGCACCCACCTGTGTTAAGCAGCTTGACATGCTCAAGTAGGTGAAGCATTTATAACTGTATAATACATGTACATAGGCATGGTTACAGTCAAACCTGTGTTAGTGGTCACCTCTATTAAGCACACACCTGTGTTAAGCAGCTTGACATGCTCAAGTAGGTGAAACATTTATAACTGTATAATACATGTACATAGGCATGGTTACAGTCAAACCTGTGTTAGTGGTCACCTCTATTAAGCAGCCAGTTTCAGATTCCCAATATGTTGTATTGTTATACATTTGCCCTCTATTAAGCACCCACCTGTGCTAAGCAGCTTGACATACTCAAGTAGGTGAAACATTTATAACTGTATAATACATGTACATAGGCATGAGTCAATAGGCATGATTACAGTTAAACCTGTGTTAGTGGTCACCTCTATTAAGCAGCCAGTTTCAGATTCCCAATATGTTGTATTGTTATACATTTGCCCTCTATTAAGCACCCACCTGTGCTAAGCAGCTTGACATACTCAAGTAGGTGAAACATTTATAACTGTATAATACATGTACATAGGCATGAGTCAATAGGCATGATTACAGTTAAACCTGTGTTAGTGGTCACCTCTATTAAGCAGCCAGTTTCAGATTCCCAATATGTTGTATTGTTATACATTTGCCCTCTATTAAGCACCCACCTGTGCTAAGCAGCTTGACATACTCAAGTAGGTGAAACATTTATAACTGTATAATACATGTACATAGGCATGAGTCAATAGGCATGATTACAGTTAAACCTGTGTTAGTGGTCACCTCTATTAAGCAGTCAACCTGTATTAAGCAGCCAGTTTTCAGATTCCCAATATGTTGTATTGTTATACATTTGACATCTATTAAGCACCCACCTGTGTTAAGGGGATCCGCTTCCGTGGTCGAATGGTTAAGGCTGCTGACTTGTATACCACTGTAACCTATCATCACTGATGGTCACGGGTTCAAGCCCCACTCAGGCCGTGTCTCATTTATATGAAAAAGTTGGCAGTTTCTTACGGAGGTTGGTGCACCCAAGTACTGGTTAACCGCTGGAGCCTGCCCAGGAAAGGTGTTGTTAGGTAAACTGCCCGCCGGTGATATAGCCCTAAATGGTGCTGATGCAAGCGTAAAACCCGAAATATAACATAACCTGTGTTAAGCAGATTTTCTGTGATTCCCTTGGCTGGCTGCTCAAGACAGGTTTGATTGTAGTCTAAAATAGTTCACATGTATGAGAGATGTCCCTCCTTGGGATCTATAAATGGTTCACATGTATGAGAGATGTCCCTCCTTGGGATCTATAAATGTATCACATGTGTATGAGAGATGTCCCTCCTTGGGATCTATAAATATATCACATGTATGAGAGATGTCCCACCTTGGGATCTATAAATGGTTCACATGTATGAGAGATGTCCCTCCTTGGGATCTATAAATATATCACATGTATGAGAGATGTCCCACCTTGGGATCTATAAATGGTTCACATGTATGAGAGATGTCCCTCCTTGGGATCTATGCATGTTTCACATGTATGAGAGATGTCCATCCTTGGGATCTATGCATGTTTCACATGTATGAGAGATGTCCATCCTTGGGATCTATGCATGTTTCACATGTATGAGAGATGTCCATCCTTGGGATCTATGCATGTTTCACATGTATGAGAGATGTCCATCCTTGGGATCTATGCATGTTTCACATGTATGAGAGATGTCCATCCTTGGGATCTATGCATGTTTCACATGTATGAGAGATGTCCATCCTTGGGATCTATGCATGTTTCACATGTATGAGAGATGTCCATCCTTGGGATCTATGCATGTTTCACATGTATGAGAGATGTCCATCCTTGGGATCTATGCATGTTTCACATGTATGAGAGATGTCCATCCTTGGGATCTATTAATGGTTCACATGTATGAGAGATGTCCCTCCTTGGGATCTATTAATGGTTCACATGTATGAGAGATGTCCATCCTTGGAATCTATAACTGTTTCACATGTATGAGAGATGTCCCTCCTTGGGATCTATAAATGTTTCACATGTATGCCAGTTTGAGATGTGAGTAAATGATTAAGATTTATAACCTCAGATCCATGTGTGTTATTATAATATTGCAGGAACATGAATCGACAACTACAGGACGAGAAAGATGAAGCCGATATAAGGCGGGTAATCTGTCTTATATGATTCTATACCGTAACCTGCACTGTATAAACCGCATATCTGGTTATATTCGAGTATTGCAAATTTCACATTCATGTGTCCGTTTTAATATTCGCAAATCTAATATTCGCATTTATTTCGCTTCGAAATGCAGTTTTCACGTGCTGCTGTTTACTTGGAGAATTTGACCTTGACACCTGTTTGCGATCAGGATCAAATACATACATGTAGCCTGTTTGTACCGTGAAAAAACTTGTATACTATACTTGCAAGTTATATTAATCACTCTCGTTGGCGCGAATGAAAGCGTATATGTGGTCATTCGTGTGTGAGGAAACCGGAGTACCCGGAGAAAACCGACCTGTCCGATCTGGTGACCACCGTACCATCTCACATACATCACATACATACATCCGAGTATCGAACCCGGGTCGCATTGGTGAGAAGCGAGTGCGCTAACCACTGCACTAATCAGACACCATACTGTATTAATCAGGGATCATTCTAGATGGCGATGTGGGGGAAATAGTCGCCCTAGGGACTCTGACTTCGCCCTTGTTTTAAAATTATTTTTTTTGGGTTTTTACGATTTTCCAAAAAAAAATTGTCTAGTAAGATACACTGGCCCATTCATTATAAAGCACTCCTTCTATTCAAATGTTGTATTTAATGGTTGTACTGTGCATTTTATGCAAAAGTATATTAACCCTTTCAACCCCACAGGCCTCTAAATAGGCTTATGAAAAGTGTAGATCCAGATGAGCCGGCTCGTGACGAGCCGTCTCATCAGGATCTGCACTTTTTTGCCAGTACTAATTATTACTATTTTTAGATAAAATTACACATTTTGATAAATGAACTGGTCTAAAGGTAATTTTCTTATTAATTTATTGGTCTGAAAATATCACGCACAAGTCCATGTCAGTTACTTGGGGTTGAATGGGTTAAAGAACACCATTTAAGGAAGTGATCACGCGCTTTCTCACTTCTCCCAAACATTCTGACCTAGAATGACCCCTAGGGTCCCTGACCTAAAATGACCCCTAGGGTCCCTGACCTAGAATGACCCCTAGGGTCCCTGACCTAGAATGACCCCTAGGGTCCCTGACCTAGAATGACCCCTAGGGTCCCTGACCTAGAATGACCCCTAGGGTCCCTGACCTAGAATGACTCCTAGGGTCCCTGACCTAGAATGACCCCTGATTAATGTCTTAATTTTGGGGTTATATTTGCATATGTATATCTATGGAAACAATAATTATAATCAAAAGCTGTGATGTGTATGATGTTTTTATTTACAATGTACAATACGTATATGTAGATATTTTCCATTGAAAAACATGCAAGTACACACATACTATTGATCTGTGCAGTTTTGAAAATATTAATGACAAATATTAATGAATCAATGTTCGCTGTTCTAATTTTAGCAATTAAAGGTGCACGCGAATAAAGCGAAAATTAAATTGTCACGAATAAAAACAGATATACGGTATGCATACTAGGCTAGCCTCAAAGCTTCCTGTCAAAACATATAACATTTGCTGTAAATACATGTAGCATCTGCTGTAAATACATGTAGCATCTGCTGTAAATACAGGTAATATCTGCTGTAAATTTGTATAGTGTCTGCTGTAAATACATGTAGCATCTGCTGTAAATACATATAACATCTGCTGTAAATATACAATGTCTGCTGTTAATGCAGAATAATGTCTATTCTTAGGCTATGCTAATAATTGCTGTAAATATAGAACAGAAACGTTAGTGTAATTGTGTAGCACAAGACATACTGAAATATTGTTGTTTAAATTGTAATAGGACATTTCATTGGCTAACACAACACATACTGAAATATTGTTGTTTAAATTGAATTAGAACATTTCATTGGCTAACACAACACATACTGAAATAGTATTGTTTCAATTGTATTCAGACATTTCATTGGTTAACATAAGACTTACAGAAATATTGTTGTTTAAATTGTATTAGGACATTTCATTGGATAACACAAGACATACTGAAATATTGTTGTTTAAATTGTATTAGGACATTTCATTGGATAACACAAGACATACTGAAATATTGTTGTTTAAATTGTATTAGGACATTTCATTGGATAACACAACACATACTGAAATATTGTTGTTTCAATTTAATTAGGACATTTCATTGGCTAACACAACACATGCTGAAATATTGTTGTTTAAATTGAATTAGAACATTTCATTGGCTAACACAACACATACTGAAATAGTATTGTTTCAATTGTATTCAGACATTTCATTGGTTAACATAAGACTTACAGAAATATTGTTGTTTAAATTGTATTAGGACATTTCATTGGATAACACAACACATACTGAAATATTGTTGTTTCAATTTAATTAGGACATTTCATTGGCTAACACAACACATGCTGAAATATTGTTGTTTAAATTGAATTAGAACATTTCATTGGCTAACACAACACATACTGAAATATTGTTGTTTCAATTGAAGTAGGACATTTAATTGGATAACACAAGACATACTGAAATATTGTTGTTTCAATTGAATTAAGACATTTCATTGGATAACACAACACATACTGAAATATTGTTGTTTAAATTGAATTAGGACATTTCATTGGCTAACACAACACATGCTGAAATATTGTTGTTTAAATTTAATTAGGACATTTCATTGGCTAACACAACACATACTGAAATATTGTTGTTTCAATTGAATTAGAACATTTCATTGGTTAACACACAAGACATACTGAAATATTGTTGTTTCAATTGTATTAGGACATTTCATTGGTTAACACAGCACATACTGAAATATTGTTGTTTCAATTGTATTCAGACATTTCATTGGATAACACGACACATATTGAAATATTGTTGTTTAAATTGAATTAGGACATTTCATTGGCTAACACAACACATACTGAAATATTGTTGTTTCAATTGAATTAGGACATTTCATTGGATAACACAACACATACTGAAATATTGTTGTTTCAATTTAATTAGGACATTTCATTGGCTAACACAAGACATACTGAAATATTGTTGTTTCAATTTAATTAGGACATTTCATTGGTTAACACGACACATACTGAAATATTGTTGTTTAAATTGAATTAGGACATTTCATTGGCTAACACAAGACATACTGAAATATTGTTGTTTCAATTTAATTAGGACATTTCATTGGCTAACACAACACATGCTGAAATATTGTTGTTTAAATTTAATTAGGAAATTTCATTGGATAACACAACACATGCTGAAATATTGTTGTTTAAATTTAATTAGGAAATTTCATTGGATAACACAACACATGCTGAAATATTGTTGTTTCAATTTAATTAGGAAATTTCATTGGATAACACAACACATACTGAAATATTGTTGTTTCAATTTAATTAGGACATTTCATTGGCTAACACAAGACATACTGAAATATTGTTGTTTCAATTTAATTAGGACATTTCATTGGATAACACGAGTTTGGAGAAAGAGGTATATAAATCATAGTTATATATAGTGATCTAGAGTTCAAACCAGTTGTATGCTTACACCACTTAGCCCTGTCTGCATGTATACCCGTTTAATATGTTAATATTTTGCATAGACAGATTATTTGAAATTAAATTTACAAACCCACAACTCTGCAATAGTTGTTGCAGCTGTGAAAAAGGTTGTAAGACATACCCCTACCCTCCCTCACCACCCTTCATTGTTGTCATATGTGGACAAAACATAATGGTTTTGTGTGGACATAACACCCCATTCTGAAATTGCTACCTGGAGACAAATACATACCAGTTCCATTACTGTGGTGGACAAAACATCTCTAGTGCTAGGACAAATCACCCTCATACTATGACAAAATACAGCCTTGACCCCTAGTAGTTCCGGGATCATTCTAGAGGGCGATGTAGGCGAAATAGTTGCCCTAGGGATAATGGCCCAACTTTTTATTTTATACAATTTTCTAACAAAATTTTGTCCAGTAATATACACTGGCCCATTGTGAAGCACTCATTCCATTCAAATGTTGTATTTAATGGTTGTACTGTGCATTTTAACCATATTTTGTTGAACTTTATTAAATAACACCATTTAAGGACACGATCGCGCGCTTTCTCACTTCTCCCAAAAATTCTGAACAAGAATGAATCCTGGTAGTTCTGTCAGAATAATTGTAGAGTATATACCCATGCACCCCGCCCCTTGACAAAAACCTCCATCATTCATTTTGCCATAGGTGGACAACACGCCCCCTTACTGAAATTATTACTTTGATAAAACACAAACCAGATAAACCCGCTACTGTGGACCATGCCCTTCTCTCTGTTCGGATGGAGTCGATCGGTGAGATAACCATGTACAACCAAGCCCTTCTCTCTGCTCGGATGGATCGGTGAGATAACCATGTACAACCAAGCCCTTCTCTCTGCTCGGATGGATCGGTGAGATAACCATGTACAACCAAGCCCTTCTCTCTGCTCGGATGGATCGGTGAGATAACCATGTACAACCAAGCCCTTCTCTCTGCTCGGATGGATCGGTGAGATAACCATGTACAACCAAGACCTTCTCTCTGCTCGGATGGATCGGTGAGATAACCATGTACAACCAAGCCCTTCTCTCTGCTCGGATGGATCGGTGAGATAACCATGTACAACCAAGCCCTTCCCTCTGTTCGGATGGAGTCGATCGGTGAGATAACCATGTACAACCAAGCCCTTCTCTCTGCTCGGATGGATCGGTGAGATAACCATGTACAACCAAGACCTTCTCTCTGCTCGGATGGATCGGTGAGATAACCATGTACAACCAAGCCCTTCTCTCTGCTCGGATGGATCGGTGAGATAACCATGTACAACCAAGCCCTTCTCTCTGTTCAGATGGAGTCGATCAGTGAGATAACCATGTACAACCAAGCCCTTCCCTCTGTTCGGATGGAGTCTATCGGTAAGATAACCATGTACAACCAAGCCCTTCTCTCTGTTCGGATGGATCGGTGAGATAACTATGTACAACCAAGCCCTTCTCTCTGTTCGGATGGATCGGTGAGATAACCATGTACAACCAAGCCCTTCCCTCTGTTTGGATGGAGTTGATCGGTGAGATAACCATGTACAACCAAGCCCTTCCCTCTGTTCGGATGGATCGGTGAGATAACCATGTACAACCAAGCCCTTCTCTCTGTTCGGATGGATCGGTGAGATAACCATGTACAACCAAGCCCTTCTCTCTGTTCGGATGGATCGGTGAGATAACCATGTACAACCAAGCCCTTCTCTCTGTTCGGATGGATTCGATCGGTGAGATAACCATGTACAACCAAGCCCTTCCCTCTGTTCGGATGGAGTCGATCGGTGAGATAACCATGTACAACCAAGCCCTTCCCTCTGTTCGGATGGATCTATCGGTGAGATAACCATGTACAACCAAGCCCTTCTCTCTGTTCGGATGGATCGGTGAAATAACCATGTACAACCAAGCCCTTCCCTCTGTTCGGATGGAGTCTATCGGTAAGATAACCATGTACAACCAAGCCCTTTCCTCTGTTCGGATGGAGTCATCGGTAAGATAACCATGTACAACCAAGCCCTTCCCGATCGGATGGATCGGTGAGATAACCATGTACAACCAAGACCTTCTCTCTGCTCGGATGGATCGGTGAGATAACCATGTACAACCAAGCCCTTCCTCTGCGGATGGATCGGTGAGATAACCATGTACAACCAAGCCCTTCCCTCTGTTCGGATGGATCGGTGAGATAACCATGTACAACCAAGCCCTTCTCTCTGTTCGGATGGATCGGTGAGATAACCATGTACAACCAAGCCCTTCTCTCTGTTCGGAGATCGGTGAGAAATACAACCAAGCCCTTCTCTCTGTTCGGTTGGATCGGTGAGATAACCATGTACAACCAAGCCCTTCTCTCTGTTCGGTTGGATCGGTGAGATAACCATGTACAACCAAGCCCTTCTCTCTGTTCGGTTGGATCGGTGAGATAACCATGTACAACCAAGCCCTTCTCTCTGTTCGGTTGGATCGGTGAGATAACCATGTACAACCAAGCCCTTCCCTCTGTTCGGATGGAGTGATCGGTGAGATAACCATGTACAACCAAGCCCTTCCCTCTGTTCGGATGGAGTCTATCGGTGAGATAACCATGTACAACCAAGCCCTTCTCTCTGTTCAGATGGATCGGTGAAATAACCATGTACAACCAAGCCCTTCCCTCTGTTCGGATGGAGTCTATCGGTAAGATAACCATGTACAACCAAGCCCTTTTCTCTGTTCGGATGGAGTCGATCGGTAAGATAACCATGTACAACCAAGCCCTTCCCTCTGTTCGGATGGATCGGTGAGATAACCATGTACAACCAAGACCTTCTCTCTGCTCGGATGGATCGGTGAGATAACCATTTACAACCAAGCCCTTCTCTCTGTTCGGATGGATCGGTGAGATAACCATGTACAACCAAGCCCTTCTCTCTGTTCGGATGGAGTCGATCGGTGAGATAACCATGTACAAAACATTTCTCAAACTGATTGACAAAAAATATATTTACCGTCTATTCTTTACTAATATTAGGATTAGAAAAGCCGTTGTTTTTGTCTGATAATTTGTCCACTACAGTACGGAGAGCATATTGTCCAAGGTGTGTTTTGTCCAGACAACAAATTTGGGAAGGGTATGTTTTGCCCACCTGGCCCCTTGTCTTTGTTGGATGAGGGCATATTGTCCATCTATCATAAAAATGGTGTTTACACAGAAGTTTGGTAAAATCTTTATCTCAACCAGCCGATCAGAATATAGTATCAACCATGCATAACGCGCCTTCATCACTTGCTCCGCCCAGGGTTAGGGTTGGGTTAGGGTCAAAATGCGTGGTTGATGTCATTATTCAGTTGGGTGGTTGAGAAAAAAGGCTTACCCAGAAGTTTACATCTTCTGACATAGTGAGATTATACTTATGATGCCCATTATACCCC
>CM026402.1:56982041-57017818 GCA_014843695.1 Archivesica marissinica
CTGTTCGGATGGAGTCGATCAGTGAGATAACCATGTACAACCAAGCCCTTCCCTCTGTTCGGATGGAGTCTATCGGTAAGATAACCATGTACAACCAAGCCCTTCTCTCTGTTCGGATGGATCGGTGAGATAACTATGTACAACCAAGCCCTTCTCTCTGTTCGGATGGATCGGTGAGATAACCATGTACAACCAAGCCCTTCTCTCTGTTCGGTTGGATCGGTGAGATAACCATGTACAACCAAGCCCTTCCCTCTGTTTGGATGGAGTTGATCGGTGAGATAACCATGTACAACCAAGCCCTTCCCTCTGTTTGGATGGAGTTGATCGGTGAGATAACCATGTACAACCAAGCCCTTCTCTCTGTTCGGATGGATCGGTGAGATAAACATGTACAACCAAGCCCTTCTCTCTGTTCGGATGGATTCGATCGGTGAGATAACCATGTACAACCAAGCCCTTCCCTCTGTTCGGATGGAGTCGATCGGTGAGATAACCATGTACAACCAAGCCCTTCCCTCTGTTCGGATGGAGTCTATCGGTGAGATAACCATGTACAACCAAGCCCTTCTCTCTGTTCGGATGGATCGGTGAAATAACCATGTACAACCAAGCCCTTCCCTCTGTTCGGATGGAGTCTATCGGTAAGATAACCATGTACAACCAAGCCCTTTTCTCTGTTCGGATGGAGTCGATCGGTAAGATAACCATGTACAACCAAGCCCTTCCCTCTGTTCGGATGGATCGGTGAGATAACCATGTACAACCAAGACCTTCTCTCTGCTCGGATGGATCGGTGAGATAACCATGTACAACCAAGCCCTTCTCTCTGCTCGGATGGATCGGTGCGATAACCATGTACAACCAAGCCCTTCCCTCTGTTCGGATGGATCGGTGAGATAACCATGTACAACCAAGCCCTTCTCTCTGTTCGGTTGGATCGGTGAGATAACCATGTACAACCAAGCCCTTCTCTCTGTTCGGATGGATCGGTGAGATAACCATGTACAACCAAGCCCTTCTCTCTGTTCAGATGGATCGGTGAAATAACCATGTACAACCAAGCCCTTCCCTCTGTTCGGATGGAGTCTATCGGTAAGATAACCATGTACAACCAAGCCCTTTTCTCTGTTCGGATGGAGTCGATCGGTAAGATAACCATGTACAACCAAGCCCTTCCCTCTGTTCGGATGGATCGGTGAGATAACCATGTACAACCAAGACCTTCTCTCTGCTCGGATGGATCGGTGAGATAACCATTTACAACCAAGCCCTTCTCTCTGTTCGGATGGATCGGTGAGATAACCATGTACAACCAAGCCCTTCTCTCTGTTCGGATGGAGTCGATCGGTGAGATAACCATGTACAAAACATTTCTCAAACTGATTGACAAAAAATATATTTACCGTCTATTCTTTACTAATATTAGGATTAGAAAAGCCGTTGTTTTTGTCTGATAATTTGTCCACTACAGTACGGAGAGCATATTGTCCAAGGTGTGTTTTGTCCAGACAACAAATTTGGGAAGGGTATGTTTTGCCCACCTGGCCCCTTGTCTTTGTTGGATGAGGGCATATTGTCCATCTATCATAAAAATGGTGTTTACACAGAAGTTTGGTAAAATCTTTATCTCAACCAGCCGATCAGAATATAGTATCAACCATGCATAACGCGCCTTCATCACTTGCTCCGCCCAGGGTTAGGGTTGGGTTAGGGTCAAAATGCGTGGTTGATGTCATTATTCAGTTGGGTGGTTGAGAAAAAAGGCTTACCCAGAAGTTTACATCTTCTGACATAGTGAGATTATACTTATGATGCCCATTATACCCCCCCCCCCCCACTGTGCCTGTTTACAGATGGAATTCACATTGTTTGTTTTTAAAGTTTTGTTTATAGTTTCCTCACAGAGTTACTCCATGCAGCCAATGACCATTGAGGTTATAAAACTTCTCCACTATCAAAACTCAGTCTCAAGCTTTCTGATTGGTTTGGCGAGTATAAACATCTGACTCAACAAATGGAATAACTTGAGACCTTTAGTTGGATATTGTAGAATGTAGAGCTTGGGCTCCCGTTCCATGCAGTCCTGGCCCCGAGGTTATAAAGTTATAAATCTTTTCTCAGATCTCTGACACATGTTCAAAAGATTTGATTGGTTGACTCTGAGATTTGCACCAATCAGATACTAATAGATTGAGACAGACCGAGCTAGAGAATGGAGCAAAGATTTATAACCTTGGGGCCCTAATAACTTTTGATGTATCAATTGTAGAAGTTTATGTTTTTAGTGCTAACCAGTGTTTATATTGTCCAGTTTAATTATTTACCAATATTTTCCAGTTTAATTATTTGCCGATATTTTCCAGTTTAATTATTTACCGATATTGTCCAGTTTAATTATTTACCAATATTTTCCAGTTTAATTATTTGCCGATATTTTCCAGTTTAATTATTTACCAATATTGTCCAGTTTAATTATTTGCCGATATTGTCCAGTTTAATTATTTACCGATATTTTCAAGTTTAATTATTTACCGATATTGTCCAGCTTGATTATTTACCGATATTGTCCAGTTTCATTATTTACCAATATTTTCCAGCTTGATTATTTACCGATATTGTCCAGTTTCATTATTTACCAATATTGTCCAGTTTGATTATTTACCGATATTGTCCAGTTTAATTATTTACCGATATTTTCAAGTTTAATTATTTACCGATATTGTCCAGTTTAATTATTTACCGATATTTTCAAGTTTAATTATTTACCAATATTGTCCAGTTTGATTATTTACCGATATTTTCAAGTTTATTATTTACCGATATTGTCCAGTTAATTATTTACCGATATTGTCCAGTTTAATTATTTACCAATATTTTCCAGTTTAATTATTTACCAATATTTTCCAGTTTAATTATTTACCAATATTTTCAAGTGTAATTATTTACTGATATTGTCCAGATTAATTATTTACCGATATTGTCCAGCTTAATTATTTACCAATATTGTCCAGTTTAATTATTTACCGATATTGTCCAGTTTAATTATTTACCGATATTGTCCAGTTTAATTATTTACCGATATTGTCCAGCTTGATTATTTACCGAAATTGTCCAGTTTAATTATTTACCAATATTTTCCAGCTTGATTATTTACCGATATTGTCCAGTTTCATTATTTACCAATATTGTCCAGTTTGATTATTTACCGATATTGTCCAGTTTAATTATTTACCAATATTTTCCAGTTTAATTATTTACCGATATTTTCAAGTTTAATTATTTACCGATATTGTCCAGTTTAATTATTTACCGATATTTTCAAGTTTAATTATTTACCAATATTGTCCAGTTTGATTATTTACCGATATTTTCAAGTTTAATTATTTACCGATATTGTCCAGTTTAATTATTTACCGATATTGTCCAGTTTAATTATTTACCAATATTTTCCAGTTTAATTATTTACCAATATTTTCCAGTTTAATTATTTACCAATATTTTCAAGTGTAATTATTTACTGATATTGTCCAGATTAATTATTTACCGATATTGTCCAGCTTGATTATTTACCAATATTGTCCAGTTTAATTATTTACCGATATTGTCCAGTTTAATTATTTACCGATATTGTCCAGTTTAATTATTTACCGATATTGTCCAGCTTGATTATTTACCGAAATTGTCCAGTTTAATTATTTACCAATATTTTCCAGCTTGATTATTTACCGATATTGTCCAGTTTCATTATTTACCAATATTGTCCAGTTTGATTATTTACCGATATTGTCCAGTTTAATTATTTACCAATATTTTCCAGTTTAATTATTTACCGATATTGTCCAGTTTAATTATTTACCGATATTTTCAAGTTTAATTATTTACCGATATTGTCCAGTTTAATTATTTACCGATATTGTCCCGTTTAATTATTTACCAATATTTTCCAGTTTAATTATTTACCAATATTTTCCAGTTTAATTATTTACCAATATTTTCAAGTGTAATTATTTACTGATATTGTCCAGATTAATTATTTACCGATATTGTCCAGCTTGAATATTTACCGATATTGTCCAGTTTAATTATTTACCGATATTGTCCAGTTTAATTATTTACCGATATTGTCCAGTTTAATTATTTATCGATATTGTCCAGTTTAATTATTTACCGATATTGTCCAGCTTGATTATTTACTGATATTGTCCAGTTTAATTATTTACCGATATTGTCCAGTTTAATTATTTACCGATATTGTCCAGTTTAATTATTTACCGATATTGTCCAGTTTAATTATTTACCGATATTGTCCAGTTTAATTATTTACCGATTTTGTCCAGTTTAATTATTTACCGATTTTGTCCAGTTTAATTATTTACCGATTTTGTCCAGTTTAATTATTTACCGATTTTGTCCAGTTTAATTATTTACAGATTTTGTCCAGTTTAATTATTTACCGATTTTGTCCAGTTTAATTATTTACCAATATTGTCCAGCTTAATTATTTACCGATTTTGTCCAGTTTAATTCAATTAGGTTTGCTACAATGTTTATTTTTGTATACTTTGAAATATTTCGGAATACACAAGAGGTGAAGGAATCATTGTATTCAATAATACAAACGTGAAATGTTCAATAATCGAATAATAGATTAGTTTTATACAAATTTATTTTAGCTGGATTACGAATAAAGTTCTCGCAACATTAATAAAATCGCGCTATCTATACCTCATTCATGATGGAATCCATCGCCACGAGGGAGAGAGTCTTCAAGCTGTATAGAAACATTGATGTAAATGACCTCTATTGATTTTTTGATCAGTGGATCAAAGGTCAAGGTTATAGGAACCTAGCATTTAAGATATGAGTCACCATATGAATTACAAGACTTTAAACCGTAAAACAAACAAACATATAATCATATAGATATTTGTGTTTTTGTGCGATTCATTTTGCACATATACAATACCGTATAACTGGCTTGCTGAAGGTCAATGGTGCTACCCGGGTGCTCGTCAGTGTGTGTAATACTGCTCGGAGGGGCATCCAGGGTCTTCCTCCACCAATAATAGCTGGAGAGTCACCATATGACCTAAGCTGTTGGAGCGACTTTAACCCTTTCAACACCACAGACCTCTAAATAGGCTTACAAAAAGTGTAGATCCAGATGAGCCGGCTCGTCACGAGCCGTCTCATCAGGATCTGCACTTTTTGCCAGTAATATTACTATTTGTAGACAAAGATTACCCATTTTGATAAATGAACTGGTCCAAATGTAATTTTCTTATTAATTTATTGGTCTGAAAATATCAGTTACTTAGGGTTGAATGGGTTAAACCCCAAAAACAAACCAACAATACTGTATAGTTATAGTTAAGAAGGTGTTTATCCTATGTGAGTATCATCACTGTAGATTAGTTTATACAAATTTATTTTAGCTCGATTGCGAAACAAGTTATTTCAACTTATATTAATCACTCTCGAGACCTCATTCCTGATGGAATCCATCGCCACGAGGGAGAGAGAAGATGCAACGTGGAATTTAAATGCCTTCTTGTCTAAGGGCACAATCGTAATGGCTCCAGCGGTGCTCAAACTCCGGACCTTTCGCACCTGAAGCGAACGCGCATCCACTGCACTATCACGACTTCCACTTCGTCACTGTAGTAATACATGTATATGGAGAAACCCTGTATTCCATCGCTCGCCCATATGGTTCGCCGGAGGCGAGGGTAAATAAGCTCAATCATCATCATCATCACGTATTCCTGCATGAAGCACACTTGAGAAACTGTAATTCGAACAAATTGTGTCTATATTGTTACAATGATTTTGCCAACAGATATAGCGTTATGATACATTGTGTGGGAGTTTCCTTAGAAAATAGACGGTTTTGTAAAGAAATACAGTCAAACCTGTGTTAGTGGTCACCTCTATTAAGCAGTCAATCTGTATTAAGCAGTCAGTTAACATATTCCCAATGTGTTGTTTTATTATACATTTGCCATCTATTAAGCAGCCACCTGTGCTAAGCAGCCACTTTCAGTGATTCCCTTGGCTGGTTACTTAATACAGGTTTCACTGTACAATTGTTTATTTCGGAAACTGCCATGTTTATTTCAATGAATAATAGGTCTCTGCTCATTGGTTGTGGAGTAGATTTCTACACAGGTTTAGTCATAATTCCATTCAGGTAAAATATATAACATATCTGACTAATTTTGCAGTGACTTTAATTGACCCATTGCATGCTAGCTGCAGATAAAATCACCTTTGCAAACAGCATAGAGCCAGATCAGATCAGATGGTACAGAATGTGTCGTCTGATCAGGCTCTATGCTATTTGCTATTCGGATAGTGGATCTAAAGCACTTGGCTGAATAGCTAACAACATAGATCCTGATCAGATCAGACGCCGCGTAACACAGCTGATCTGGATCTATGTTGTTTGCAAATGTGATTTTATTTACTCGACAGGCAAAGCGTTAATTAAGTTCACTGATTTCTCAAGAAATGCATGATTTGCATATTCAGAAGACACAGGTAGGATCACATAGAGTAGGATTGGTTCAGGAAGATAGAGGTATATTGGTAATGAATCATTGGTCAGTTACTGTCCTTGAATACTCTTAGTGGATAGAGGTATATTGGTAATAACATTGGTCAGTTACGCCTGAATACCTTAGTGGATAGAGGTAATTGGTAATGAATCATTGGTCAGTTACTGCCCTTGAATACTCTTAGTGGATAGAGGTATATTGGTAATGAATCATTGGTCAGTTACTGCCCTTGAATACTCTTAGTGGATAGAGGTATATTGGTAATGAATCATTGGTCAGTTACTGCCCTTGAATACTCTTAGAGGATAGAGGTATATTGGTAATGAATCATTGGTCAGTTACTGCCCTTGAATACTCCTAGTAGATAGAGGTATATTGGTAATGAATCATTGGTCAGTTACTGCCCTTGAATACTCTTAGTGGATAGAGGTATATTGGTAATGAATCATTGGTCAGTTACTGCCCTTGAATACTCCTAGTGGATAGAGGTATATTGGTAATGAATCATTGGTCAGTTACTGCCCTTGAATACTCTTAGTGGATAGAGGTATATTGGTAATGAATCATTGGTCAGTTACTGCCCTTGAATACTCCTAGAAAAGGATAGGTCCTATTAATTGACTTCCTTTGTTTTTATTGTTGTTTCATTTGCACCATTTGCTATCAATTTTAATCCATTTTCTCATCTTGTAATTATTAAATCACGACAGTTATCCTACATGTTCTTCCAATGGATATTTTATTGTAAAACATTTTTATGACAACAATTTTATCGTACCACAATGTCTGGTTAGGCAACAACAGTAAAAACGAAGGATTCCAATTAAAAGGACCAATATACATTAACCCTTTGCCTGTTGAGTAGATGAAATCACATTTGCAAACAACATAGATCCAGATAGACAGCGATGTAATGCCGCATCTGATCAGGATCTATGTTGTTTGCTCTTCAGCCAAGTGCTTTAGCTCCAGTATTCGAATTGCAAACAGCATAGAGCATTATCAGACAGAACATCCAAAAGTGATATTTTCTGCCGCTAGCGTGCAAAGGTTTGATGGATAAACCAGAATTTATCTACCAAAGGGAGATAATAGAGAACCAGCAATATCTTTCATTTATAGGTGTCCGGTTTACCGACCTGATTTTGCATAATTTGTAAGCTGAATAGATATTTGTTAGCACTATACTGTTGTGCCCAAAATTCTCTCAATTATCGATTTTCTCATCTGGAGATAAGAATTACCAATTTTGTTAATGTTCGTAATAACTTCTTGCTCCCTGTCTGCCAAATAACAAATTTCTATTTTGTGAACTATAGATGGATGAAACAGGATCAAGAAATGACACCCCAAGGCGGTCAGAACAAGATAGGCGCGGCTCTACGCTCGGAAAATATTTCAGTCCAAAAAGGTGATAAAGAGTAGTGTCCCCTTACAGATTTATATCCCTTCCCAGCATTGATACATCTTAATATAATTATGTAGTTGCTCTTGTTCACGTCTGACCGATTCCTTGCTCTGTAAATTTGTTTAATCCAGGACCCCCTCTAATCCAGACTTCTTCCGGACCTGACAAAAAGTCTAGTTTAGATGGTGTTCCAAATTAGAGGGTACTTTACGTTTAACATTATTATTTAATACATGTTCAACATTCATTAACATTTAGACTTTATTTATTTTACAACGATAGCGAAGCAAGTTCCAACAACTTATATTAATCACTCTTGTTGGCAAGGATAATTACATAATACATATGAATCCATTTATAATAACCAAAATTTTATTTTCAGAATTCGAAAGCTCTCATCATTCACGGAATCCTTCACAGAAGATGAAGAACTTAAGGAAGGCGGCGGACTAATAACGGACATTGATGATGGAATTGAGTGTGATGACGACGTGTATATAGACGGACAGACACCGGCATTCATGCATCATAATGTAGATACATATGACCATGACAACAGAGCAAATCATATTTCACCATGGCAACAATTAACAGGAAATGAGGCAGATGCAGCAGTAGGTGACCGTGATTTAAACGACGGAAGGTAAGAAATCAAACTTTTTTTCTTTCTTTTTTCAGCTTTCTTTCAACTCTTTGGAATAGAAGAATATATAAATATGCTCATGATCATTTCCTCAAACACTGGATATAATGTCGATTTTTTTTTCCATGACCCCAAATGTGCGTAATCCCGTTTATTATTTTCCAATGTAAACATACCTACAGTCAAACCTGTGTTAGTGGTCACCTCTATTAAGCAGCCAACATGTATTAAGCAGCCAGTTTCCAGATTCCCAATCGGTTATTTTATTATATATTTGACCTCTATTAAGCAGCCACCTGTACTAAGCAGCCACTTTCTCTCACTCCCTTGGCTGGCTGCTTAAGACAGGTTTGACTGTATATTCACAGAAATCACATCCAATGCATGACAATTATAGACAATAACCTTGAGTTAGCATAATATTCTTGGCAACATGAAAATGATATAGGGGTATATTTGCATTGTCTCCCTTTATCAACAACGAAATATACACCAGATACCTTGTAATATTTTGACATGAAATTTTACAGAATAAGAATTGCTAGTAAAATACGAAAACAAAGATCAAATCATTCAGAAACAGTTTGTTTGAAACTGTTAGTAGAAGCTGCTCCAATGTCGACATAATAGAAAAACCATTTAACACATCGTGCTAAAATACAGACTGATCTATAATCCAGTGGTAACACGCTGGACTGGTAATTCCGGGATCGCAAGTTCGATCCCCAATCTGACCCTAATAAAATTAACAGTCTTTCAGATGGGACTTTAAACCGAGGTCTCGTGTCGTTGCTGTACACCCTGCACGTAAAAGAACCAGAGGAGACTCTGGAATGGGTCACTGTCTGTATCATTGCACTATCCTCCACAAATCTAAAATAATCTCTACAGGAGGCGTCGCTCATATGGGTAACCGGTAGCGACGATAAATAAACGTAAAACACAAAATTGAGACACTCGCACAAAAAGCTCCTGTCTGCACACATCATTGTCATAAGCCTGCCTTTTCCATCTAATTTTCATTTCCCTAGCAAGTTCTGATTTAACTCACCAGGCCTGCACAACCAGTTGTGTCTAGCTACAACCCTGAAAATGTATGTCTCGTATGAATTGAGTTTATGAAACAATCAAGCTATCACAGTTGATGTGTAGATGTTCGAACTATCACAGTTGATGTGTAGATGTTCGAGCTATCACAGTTGATGTGTAGATGTTCGAGCTATCACAGTTGATGTGTAGATGTTCGAGCTATCACAGTTGATGTGTAGATGTTCGAGCTATCACAATTGATGTGTAGATGTTCGAGCTATCACAGTTGATGTGTAGATGTTCGAGCTATCACAGTTGATGTGTAGTTGTTCGAGCTATCACAGTTGATATGTAAATGTTCGAGCTATCACAGTTGATGTGTAGATGTTCGAGCTATCACAGTTGATGTGTAGTTGTTCGAGCTATCACAGTTGATGTGTAGATGTTCGAGCTATCACAGTTGATGTGTAGATGCTTGTTCTCTCGTGCAGTTCACCTACTAGTGTTGAGTTTAATTACTTGCCCAAGTCACACAGTGAGGGATGCAAGCCTCTGTATGTGTAGTTTGAGATGTGTGATTTGTTTCTACACTAAATTCTGCATTAACCCGTAACCTGCCGAATAAATTGAACGTAATGTGTAAACATCATAGATCCAGATCAGCCGCGGCGTACCGCAGCGTCTGATCAGGATCGATGTTGTTTGCTATTCAATCAAGCGTTTTAGCTCCACTATTCGAATAGCAAACAGCATAGAGCCTGATCAGATGACATGTTCTGTGCAAAAGCGAATGTTGTTGTGATCGGCAGTTTACGTGTTAATGTGTCTGAACATGAGTGAATATTATGGCATACACATGTATTTATATAATTTGCTAGAACTTATCTTGTGAATATTAAGTGAGAATTTGTTGACCCATGTTTGTTATTACAGGTGGATTGTGCTCAATTAGAAGCAACAAAGCAAAGTAATTACAATATATAGCGTGATAGACGTGTCTATGCTTGTGCTTGATAACACCATACTGTCTCTATGAACACGCCCAGGTACATCGCTCTATTAACCACGCCCAGGAGGCCTGGAGTTCGCGCCCAGCTGTAGCCATTAAGACTGTGCCATTACGCAAGGCATTTAAAGTCCACCATGCCTTCTCCCTCGTGGCGATGGATTCCATCAGGAATGAGGTCTCGAGAATGATTAATAATTATAAGTTGTAGGAATCCAGCTAAAATAATATTTGTATAGTCTAACCACGCCCAGGCTTGTTGCTAAGTGTTGCCAGAGTACAGTACTTAAGAGTCTCATGTATACCACAATGCAGTGCAACAAAATATCCCCCGCGCCACACAATAATGCCGATGACACAGTGAGGGATATATCTGTCATTGCCAAGGGATACATCTGTCATTGCCAAGGAATACATCTGTCATTGCCAAGGGATGCATCTGTCATTGCCAAGGGATACATCTGTCATTGCCAAGGGATACATCTGTCATTGCCAAGGGATACATCTGTCATTGCCAAGGGATACATCTGTCATTGCCAAGGGATACATCTGTCATTGCCAAGGGATACATCTGTCATTGCCAAGGGATACATCTGTCATTGCCAAGGGATACATTGTCATTGCCAAGGGATACATCTGTCATTGCCAAGGGATACATCTGTCATTGCCAAGGGATACATCTGTCATTGCCAAGGGATACATCTGTCATTGCCAAGGGATACATCTGTCATTGCCAAGGGATACATGTCATTGCCAAGGGATACATCTGTCATTGCCAAGGGATACATCTGTCATTGCCAAGGGATACATCTGTCATTGCCAAGGGATACATCTGTCATTGCCAAGGGATACATCTGTCATTGCCAAGGGATACATCTGTCATTGCCAAGGGATACATCTGTCATTGCCAAGGGATACATCTGTCATTGCCAAGGGATACATCTGTCATTGCCAAGGGATACATCTGTCATTGCCCAGGGATACATCTGTCATTGCCAAGGGATACATCTGTCATTGCCAAGGGATACATCAGTCATTGCCAAGGGATACATCTGTCATTGCCAAGGGATACATCTGTCATTGCCAAGGGATACATCAGTCATTGCCAAGGGATACATATGTCATTGCCAAGGGATACATCTGTCATTGCCAAGGGATACATCTGTCATTGCCAAGGGAGACAGACACCTGTCATTGCCAAGGGAGACAGACACCTGTCATTGCCAAGTGTGACACCTCTTCTCCCTAGGGAGACACCTGTCATTGCCAAGGGTGACACCTCTTATCCTAGGGAGACACAGGTTACTTCTAATGCCAAGGGAGATACCTCTTATCTTAGGGAGACACCTGTCATTGCCAACGGTGACACCTCTTATCCCTAGGGAGACACCTTTTACTTCTAATGCCAAGGGTGACACCTCTTATCCCTAGGGAGACACCTTTTACTTCTAATGCCAAGGGTGACATCTCTTATCACTAGGGAGACACCTGTCATTGCCAAGGGTGACACCTCTTATCCCTAGGGAGACACCTGTCATTGCCAAGGGTGACACCTCTTATCCCTAGGGAGACACCTTTTACTTATAATGCCAAGGGAGATACCTCTTATCTTAGGGAGACACCTGTCATTGCCAAGGGTGATACCTCTTATCCCTAGGGAGACACCTTTTACTTATAATGCCAAGGGAGATACCTCTTATCTTAGGGAGACACCTGTCATTGCCAAGGGTGATACCTCTTATCCCTAGGGAGACACCTGTTACTTCTAATGTCAAGGGAGAAATCTCTTATCCCTAGTGAGACACCTGTTACTTCTAATGTCAAGGGAGAAACCTCTTATCCCTAGGGAGACACCTGTTACTTCTAATGTCAAGGGAGAAACCTCTTATCCCTAGGGAGACACCTGTTACTTCTAATGTCAAGGGTGACACCTCTTATCCCTAGGGAGACACCTGTTACTTCTAATGTCAAGGGAGAAACCTCTTATCCCTAGGGAGACACCTGTTACTTCTAATGTCAAGGGAGATACCTCTTATCTCTAGGGAGACACCTGTTACTTATAATGCCAAAGGTGACACCTCTTATCCCTAGGGAGACACCTGTTACTTCTAATGTCAAGGGAGATACCTCTTATCTTAGGGAGACACCTGTCATTGCCAAGGGTGATACCTCTTATCCCTAGGGAGACACCTTTTACTTATAATGCCAAGGGAGATACCTCTTATCTTAGGGAGACACCTGTCATTGTCAAGGGAGATACCTCTTATCCCTAGGGAGACACCTGTTACTTCTAATGCCAAAGGTGACACCTCTTATCCCTAGGGAGACACCTGTTACTTATAATGCCAAGGGAGACACCTCTTATCCCTAGGGAGACACCTGTTACTTATAATGCCAAGGGAGACACCTCTTATCCCTAGGGAGACACCTGTTACTTCTAATGCCAAGGGAGAAACATCTTATCCTAAGAGAGACACCTGTTACTTCTAATGCCAAGGGAGACACCTCTTATCCCTAGGGAGACAACTGTCTCTTCAGGAGGCGTCGCTCATATGGGCAACCGTAGCGACGATAAATAAACGTAAAAAAACACACAATTTGAAGGTGAGATATGTGTTAGTTAGAGAGTGTTCATTAAATAGAGACAATATGGTACTTGTAGTGCTTAAATTGTATGTGATTGTACGCAAACACTCTATATGGTACACATATATTACTCAGTATTGCAATTTGTGTACTCAGTATTACTAATATAACATTTATCCACTGTGTATAAGTATATACTACAATTAGTAGTAGTTTTTGTATCGTCGCGTATACCAGTAAATAGTATTATTTTTGTATTGTTCGCGTATACCCGTAATTACTTTGTGTTATTATTGATTGTATAAACAACTGTATTCTATTTAGAGGTTATTACCTGGGTAGTTTCATATCAGCCTAGGTATCGACCCGAGGTAACTTGATATCAGCCTGGCACTGAATGTGAACATTTAATAACCGAAATCATGCTCTCCGTTATCCATTTATCAGGAATAAATCACAATTACTGAATTAGATACACAAAAACGATTGAAATATTACCACGAAACTACAAAACATTGTTATCTGTCAAATTTGACACGCTAATACGCTATGGGAAGGAGTGCACATGTGTTTTTCTCTCAGGAACTAGTTATGATACAGCCTTTTCTGGTTTGATACGGGATGGTGACCCTATCAAACCAGCAAACGTAATATTAGACTGGAAAACACAGCGTATCAACCGGGGTGGTAGACAGTATTGTGGTAGACTAATAACGGCAAAAAAAGGTTGTAAAATTGATCTCTAAATAATATAAAACAATATGTACACTGTGCCAATTAGTTCCATATAATAATATGGTCTCACAGAGCGTACGATGGTCTAGGAGGGGTTACGACGGTAGCTCCGTGGAGCATCGTGTAGCCCATCATGCATCGACATGTAATGTTATTAGCATCCAAGGACCATCGTACAGAGGAAAATCATCTTTTGAAATGGTCAAAACATGCTCTTCACTGCTCAACGTCGTAGACTGTCCTTGCCATTTATTCCTCTCCAGAATAAACCCTATGGACCAAGCCTTAAATGAGTGAATGTCCCTAGTATGTGTGCTCATACACTCGGACACACTACAATACATACCATGTACACTCCCAGATACAGTAACGGTCCACCTCCGTGGTTGAGTGGTTACGGTCGCTGACTTGTATACCACTGTAACCTATCATCACTGATTGTCACGGGTTCGAGCCCCGCTCAGGCCGTGTCTCATTTATATGAAAAAGTTGGCAGTTAACCGCTGGAGCCTGCCCAGGAAAGGTGTTGTTAGGTAAACTGCCCGCCGGCGATATAGCCCGAAATGGTGCTGATGCAGGCGTAAAACCCGAAATATAACATAACATAAGATAAAGTAACAGTTTCCGCCAGTGTTAACTCTATTGATATGCATGTATAATAAAATGTGATTGTACTATGTGTATGTTTGTATCTTGTATCCATGGTTGTACTATGTTTATGTTTGTATCTTGTAACTATGGTTGTACTATGTTTATGTTTGTATCTTGTATCCATGGTTGTACTATGTGTGTATTTGTATCTTGTAACTATGGTTGTACTATGTTTATGTTTGTATCTTGTAACCATGGTTGTACTATGTGTATGTTTGTATCTTGTAACCATGATTGTACTATGTGTATGTTTGTATCTTGTAACCATTGTTGTACTATGTGTATGTTTGTATCTTGTAACCATTGTTGTACTATGTTTATATGTGTATGTTTGTATCTAGTAACCATGGTTGTACTATGTTTATGTTTATATCTTGTATCCATGGTTGTACTATGTTTATATCTTGTATCCATGGTTGTACTATGTGTATGTTTGTATCTTGTAACCATGGTTGTACTATGTGTATGTTTGTATCTTGTAACCATGGTTGTACTATGTGTATGTTTGTATCTTGTAACCATGGTTGTACTATGTGTATGTTTGTATCTTGTATACATGGTTGTACTATGTGTATGTTTGTATCTTGTAACCATGGTTGTACTATGTTTATATCTTGTATCCATGGTTGTACTATGTGTATGTTTGTATCTTGTAACCATGGTTGTACTATGTGTATGTTTGTATCTTGTAACCATGGTTGTACTATGTGTATGTTTGTATCTTGTAACCATGGTTGTACTATGTGTATGTTTGTATCTTGTATCCATGGTTGTACTATGTGTATGTTTGTATCTAGTAACCATGGTTGTACTATGTTTATATGTGTATGTTTGTATCTAGTAACCATGGTTGTACTATGTTTATGTTTATATCTTGTATCCATGGTTGTACTATGTGTATGTTTGTATCTTGTATCCATGGTTGTACTATGTGTATGTTTGTATCTTGTATCCATGGTTGTACTATGTGTATGTTTGTATCTTGTAACCATGGTTGTACTATGTGTATGTTTGTATCTTGTAACCATGGTTGTACTATGTGTATGTTTGTATCTTGTAACCATGATTGTACTATGTGTATGTTTGTATCTTGTAACCATGGTTGTACTATGTGTATGTTTGTATCTTGTAACAATGATTGTACTATGTGTATGTTTGTATCTTGTAACCATGGTTGTACTATGTTTATATGTGTATGTTTGTATCTTGTAACCATGGTTGTACTATGTGTATGTTTGTATCTTGTAACCATGGTTGTACTATGTTTATATGTGTATGTTTGTATCCTGTAACCATGGTTGTACTATGTTTATATGTGTATGTTTGTATCCTGTAACCATGGTTGTACTATGTGTATGTTTGTATCTTGTAACCATGGTTGTACTATGTTTATATGTGTATGTTTGTATCCTGTAACCATGGTTGTACTATGTTTATATGTATATGTTTGTATCTTGTAACCATGATTGTACTATGTGTATGTTTGTATCTTGTAACCATGGTTGTACTATGTTTATATGTGTATGTTTGTATCTTGTAACAATGATTGTACTATGTGTATGTTTGTATCTTGTAACCATGGTTGTACTATGTTTATATGTGTATGTTTGTATCTTGTAACCATGGTTGTACTATGTGTATGTTTGTATCTTGTAACCATGGTTGTACTATGTTTATATGTGTATGTTTGTATCCTGTAACCATGGTTGTACTATGTTTATATGTGTATGTTTGTATCCTGTAACCATGGTTGTACTATGTGTATGTTTGTATCTTGTAACCATGGTTGTACTATGTTTATATGTGTATGTTTGTATCCTGTAACCATGGTTGTACTATGTGTATGTTTGTATCTTGTAACCATGGTCGTACTATGTTTATATGTGTATGTTTGTATCCTGTAACCATGGTTGTACTATGTTTATATGTGTATGTTTGTATCCTGTAACCATGGTTGTACTATGTGTATGTTTGTATCTTGTAACCATGGTTGTACTATGTTTATATGTGTATGTTTGTATCCTGTAACCATGGTTGTACTATGTTTATATGTATATGTTTGTATCTTGTAACCATGGTTGTACTATGTTTATATGTGTATGTTTGTATCCTGTAACCATGGTTGTACTATGTTTATATGTATATGTTTGTATCTTGTAACCATGATTGTACTATGTGTATGTTTGTATCTTGTAACCATGGTTGTACTATGTTTATATGTGTATGTTTGTATCTTGTAACAATGATTGTACTATGTGTATGTTTGTATCTTGTAACCATGGTTGTACTATGTTTATATGTGTATGTTTGTATCTTGTAACCATGGTTGTACTATGTGTATGTTTGTATCTTGTAACCATGGTTGTACTATGTTTATATGTGTATGTTTGTATCTTGTAACCATGGTTGTACTATGTGTATGTTTGTATCTTGTAACCATGGTTGTACTATGTTTATATGTGTATGTTTGTATCTTGTAACCATGGTTGTACTATGTGTATGTTTGTATCTTGTAACCATGGTTGTACTATGTTTATATGTGTATGTTTGTATCTTGTAACCATGGTTGTACTATGTGTATGTTTGTATCTTGTAACCATGGTTGTACTATGTTTATATGTGTATGTTTGTATCTTGTAACCATGGTTGTACTATGTGTATGTTTGTATCTTGTAACCATGGTTGTACTATGTTTATATGTGTATGTTTGTATCTTGTAACCATGGTTGTACTATGTGTATGTTTGTATCTTGTAACCATGGTTGTACTATGTTTATATGTGTATGTTTGTATCCTGTAACCATGGTGTACTATGTTTATATGTGTATGTTTGTATCCTGTAACCATGGTTGTACTATGTGTATGTTTGTATCTTGTAACCATGGTTGTACTATGTTTATATGTGTATGTTTGTATCTTGTAACCATGGTTGTACTATGTTTATATGTGTATGTTTGTATCTTGTAACCATGGTTGTACTATGTGTATGTTTGTATCTTGTAACCATGGTTGTACTATGTTTATATGTGTATGTTTGTATCTTGTAACCATGGTTGTACTATGTGTATGTTTGTATCTTGTAACCATGGTTGTACTATGTTTATATGTGTATGTTTGTATCTTGTAACCATGGTTGTACTATGTGTATGTTTGTATCTTGTAACCATGGTTGTACTATGTTTATATGTGTATGTTTGTATCTTGTAACCATGGTTGTACTATGTGTATGTTTGTATCTTGTAACCATGGTTGTACTATGTTTATATGTGTATGTTTGTATCTTGTAACCATGGTTGTACTATGTGTATGTTTGTATCTTGTAACCATGGTTGTACTATGTTTATATGTGTATGTTTGTATCTTGTAACCATGGTTGTACTATGTGTATGTTTATATCTTGTAACCATGATTGTACTATGTGTATGTTTGTATCTTGTAACCATGGTTGTACTATGTTTATATGTGTATGTTTGTATCTTGTAATCATGGTTGTACTATGTGTATGTTTGTATCTTGTAACCATGGTTGTACTATGTTTATATGTGTATGTTTCAGGGTTCCATCTGTCTGAATTTTGTCTGCGCCACTGCTGTTGCCAATTGAAAAAAGTGGAGCCAATTTGAAAAACTTGGAGCCAACTAAGAGCCATATAGTTCACAGATAAATATTTGAAGCCATGTATTTGACAAAACATGTTGTGCCAAAAAAAAAAAACAATTGCATCACATATATTCGCCAATTCACAAAGTTTAGCGTCAGTATTTGTTTTTTGGCGCCATTGGCGACCGACAGCAGGAACCCTGTGTTTGTATATTGTAAACATGATTGTAGTTTGTCTATATGTCTTGTAATCAATGCAAAGTGGAATAATAGAAAATAGAAAAAAACATACGTCTGTATTATTTATGTATAATGTACATATATATATATGTCCAGACGGACCAAACCTACATGTCTGTTAAGTTGTATTTACATTGCTATATGCCTTTTAATGTTTGAATATGTAGCAGTGTGTGCCATATTTCATATGCTTGTGTAGACTACACGGTATACACATCTATCATATGCTTGTGTAGAGTACACGGTATACACATCTATCATATGCTTGTGTAGAGTACACGGTATACACATCTATCATATGCTTGTGTAGAGTACACGGTATACACATCTATCATATGCTTGTGTAGAGTACACGGTATACACATCTATCATATGCTTGTAATACACGGTATACACATCTATCATATGCATGTGTAGAGTACACGGTATACACATCTATCATATGCATGTGTATAATACACGGTATACACATCTATCATATGCTTGTGTAGACTACACGGTATACACATATATCATATGCTTGTGTAGAGTACACGGTATACACATCTATCATATGCTTGTGTAGAGTACACGGTATACACATCTATCATATGCTTGTGTAGAGTATACGGTATACACATCTATCATATGCTTGTGTAGACTACACGGTATACACATCTATCATATGCTTGTGTAGACTACACGGTATACACATCTATCATATGCTTGTGTAGACTACACGGTATACACATCTATCATATGCTTGTGTAGACTACACGGTATACACATCTATCATATGCTTGTGTAGAGTACATGGTATACACATCTATCATATGCTTGTGTAGAGTACACGGTATACACATCTATCATATGCATGTAATACACGGTATACACATCTATCATATGCTTGTGTAGAGTACACGGTATACACATCTATCATATGCTTGTGTAGAGTACACGGTATACACATCTATCATATGCTTGTGTAGAGTACACGGTATACACATCTATCATATGCTTGTGTAGAGTACACGGTATACACATCTATCATATGCTTGTGTAGACTACACGGTATACACATCTATCATATGCTTGTGTAGACTACACGGTATACACATCTATCATATGCTTGTGTAGACTACACGGTATACACATCTATCATATGCTTGTGTAGACTACACGGTATACACATCTATCATATGCATGTAATACACGGTATACACATCTATCATATGCTTGTGTAGAGTACACGGTATACACATCTATCATATGCTTGTGTAGACTACACGGTATACACATCTATCATATGCATGTAATACACGGTATACACATCTATCATATGCTTGTGTAGAGTACACGGTATACACATCTATCATATGCATGTAATACACGGTATACACATCTATCATATGCTTGTGTAGAGCACACGGTATACACATCTATCATATGCTTGTGTAGAGTATACGGTATACACATCTATCATATGCTTGTGTAGAGTACACGGTATACACATCTATCATATGCTTGTGTAGAGTATACGGTATACACATCTATCATATGCTTGTGTAGAGTACACGGTATACACATCTATCATATGCTTGTGTAGACTACACGGTATACACATCTATCATATGCTTGTGTAGAGTACACGGTATACACATCTATCATATGCTTGTGTAGACTACACGGTATACACATCTATCATATGCTTGTGTAGAGTACACATCTGTCATATGCTTGTGTAGAGTACACGGTATACACATCTATCATATGCTTGTGTAGACTACACGGTATACACATCTATCATATGCTTGTGTAGAGTACACGGTATACACATCTATCATATGCATGTAATACACGGTATACACATCTATCATATGCTTGTGTAGAGTACACGGTATACACATCTATCATATGCATGTAATACACGGTATACACATCTATCATATGCTTGTGTAGAGTACACGGTATACACATCTATCATATGCTTGTGTAGACTACACGGTATACACATCTATCATATGCTTGTGTAGAGTACACGGTATACACATCTATCATATGCTTGTGTAGAGTACACGGTATACACATCTATCATATGCTTGTGTAGAGTACACGGTATACACATCTATCATATGCATGTAATACACGGTATACACATCTATCATATGCTTGTGTAGAGTACACGGTATACACATCTATCATATGCTTGTGTAGAGTACACGGTATACACATCTATCATATGCTTGTGTAGAGTACACGGTATACACATCTATCATATGCTTGTGTAGAGTACACGGTATACACATCTATCATATGCTTGTGTAGAGTACACGGTATGCACATCTATCATATGCTTGTGTAGAGTACACGGTATACACATCTATCATATGCTTGTGTAGAGTACACGGTATACACATCTATCATATGCTTGTGTAGAGTACACGGTATACACATCTATCATATGCTTGTGTAGAGTACACGGTATACACATCTATCATATGCATGTAATACACGGTATACACATCTATCATATGCTTGTGTAGAGTACACGGTATACACATCTATCATATGCTTGTGTAGACTACACGGTATACACATCTATCATATGCTTGTGTAGAGTACACGGTATACACATCTATCATATGCTTGTGTAGAGTACACGGTATACACATCTATCATATGCTTGTGTAGACTACACGGTATACACATCTATCATATGCTTGTGTAGAGTACACGGTATACACATCTATCATATGCTTGTGTAGACTACACGGTATACACATCTATCATATGCTTGTGTAGAGTACACGGTATACACATCTATCATATGCTTGTGTAGAGTACACGGTATACACATCTATCATATGCTTGTGTAGAGTACACGGTATACACATCTATCATATGCTTGTGTAGAGTACACGGCATACACATCTATCATATGCATCTTTGTCTTTGTACACATGTATAGTTTTTATTCATTATTAATTCTTACTCAAGCACTCGGTCTGATAAAAAGGCAGTTAGAACTAGCCATTCCAGAAACGGAGATAGTTCCAGGGAACCAGCTAGTGACAGTCAGAGTTCCATGGCAACTGCTAGATACAATGAAACGGCCACACAACCAGCTAGGTACAGTGACGATCTCCATGAACTAGGAAGATATGATGAACTTTCCACACAACCAACTGGATATGGTTCCATTGAACATGTTAGATGTGCTGGGAGTTCCTCTGAACAAACTGGACGTGATGGAAGTTGTACAGAACCTGCGAGATATAGCTCAACATATCCACCAAAGTTTGATCAAGTTGCCTATGCTACTACTGCGGTCGCCACCTTTGCTAAACCCAAATTAAGGTTACATATATGATAGTCAATGGTATACAGTGGTTGTTGGTACATACGAGGGAATAGGATAGATATACAATATACAGTGGTTGTTGGTACATACGAGGGAATAGGATAGATATACAGTGGTTGTTGGTACATACGAGGGAATAGGATAGATATACAGTGGTTGTTGGTACATACGAGGGAATAGGATAGATATACAGTGGTTGTTGGTACATACGAGGGAATAGGATAGATATACAGTGGTTGTTGGTACATACGAGGGAATAGGATAGATATACAGTGGTTGTTGGTATATACGAGGGAATAGGATAGATATACAATATACAGTGGTTGTTGGTACATATGAGGGAATAGGATAGATATACAATATACAGTGGTTGTTGGTACATACGAGGGAATAGGATAGATATACAATATACAGTGGTTGTTGGTACATACGAGGGAATAGGATAGATATACAATATACAGTGGTTGTTGGTATATACGAGGGAATAGGATAGATATACAGTGGTTGTTGGTATATACGAGGGAATAGGATAGATATACAGTGGTTGTTGGTACATACGAGGGAATAGGATAGATATACAGTGGTTGTTGGTACATACGAGGGAATAGGATAGATATACAGTGGTTATTGGTATATACGAGGGAATAGGATAGATATACAATATACAGTGGTTGTTGGTACATACGAGGGAATAGGATAGATATACAATATACAGTGGTTGTTGGTACATACGAGGGAATAGGATAGATATACAGTGGTTGTTGGTACATACGAGGGAATAGGATAGATATACAATGGTTGTTGGTACATACGAGGGAATAGGATAGATATACAATGGTTGTTGGTACATACGAGGGAATAGGATAGATATACAATGGTTGTTGGTACATACGAGGGAATAGGATAGATATACAATGGTTGTTGGTACATACGAGGGAATAGGATAGATATACAATGGTTGTTGGTACATACGAGGGAATAGGATAGATATACAATGGTTGTTGGTACATACGAGGGAATAGGATAGATATACAATGGTTGTTGGTACATACGAGGGAATAGGATAGATATACAATGGTTGTTGGTACATACGAGGGAATAGGATAGATATACAATGGTTGTTGGTACATACGAGGGAATAGGATAGATATACAATGGTTGTTGGTACATACGAGGGAATAGGATAGATATACAATGGTTGTTGGTACATACGAGGGAATAGGATAGATATACAATGGTTGTTGGTACATACGAGGGAATAGGATAGATATACAATATACAGTGGTTGTTGGTATATACGAGGGAATAGGATAGATATACAATATACAGTGGTTGTTGGTACATACGAGGGAATAGGATAGATATACAGTGGTTGTTGGTACATACGAGGGAATAGGATAGATATACAGTGGTTGTTGGTCCATACGAGGGAATAGGATAGATATACAGTATACAGTGGTTGTTGGTACATACGAGGGAATAGGATAGATATACAATATACAGTGGTTGTTGGTCCATACGAGGGAATAGGATAGATATACAGTGGTTGTTGGTATATACGAGGGAATAGGATAGATATACAGTGGTTGTTGGTATATACGAGGGAATAGGATAGATATACAGTGGTTGTTGGTACATACGAGGGAATAGGATAGATATACAGTGGTTGTTGGTACATACGAGGGAATAGGATAGATATACAATATACAGTGGTTGTTGGTACATACGAGGGAATAGGATAGATATACAATATACAGTGGTTGTTGATACATACGAGGGAATAGGGTAGATATACAATATACAGTGGTTGTTGGTACATACGAGGGAATAGGATAGATATACAGTGGTTGTTGGTACATACGAGGGAATAGGATAGATATACAGTGGTTGTTGGTCCATACGAGGGAATAGGATAGATATACAGTGGTTGTTGGTACATACGAGGGAATAGGATAGATATACAGTGGTTGTTGGTATATACGAGGGAATAGGATAGATATACAGTGGTTGTTGGTCCATACGAGGGAATAGGATAGATATACAGTGGTTGTTGGTACATACGAGGGAATAGGATAGATATACAGTGGTTGTTGGTACATACGAGGGAATAGGATAGATATACAATATACAGTGGTTGTTGGTACATACGAGGGAATAGGATAGATATACAATATACAGTGGTTGTTGGTATATACGAGGGAATAGGATAGATATACAGTGGTTGTTGGTCCATACGAGGGAATAGGATAGATATACAGTGGTTGTTGGTACATACGAGGGAATAGGATAGATATACAGTGGTTGTTGGTACATACGAGGGAATAGGATAGATATAATTTGGTTGTGGTTGGGTAGATATACAGTGGTTGTTGGTACATACGAGGGAATAGGATAGATATACAGTGGTTGTTGGTACATACGAGGGAATAGGATAGATATATCAGTGGTTGTTGGTACATACGAGGGAATAGGATAGATATACAGTGGTTGTTGGTATATACGAGGGAATAGGATAGATATACAGTGGTTGTTGGTACATACGAGGGAATAGGATAGATATACAGTGGTTGTTGGTACATACGAGGGAATAGGATAGATATACAGTGGTTGTTGGTACATACGAGGGAATAGGATAGATATACAGTGGTTGTTGGTACATACGAGGGAATAGGATAGATATACAATATACAGTGGTTGTTGGTATATATGAGGGAATAGGATAGATATACAGTGGTTGTTGGTCCATACGAGGGAATAGGATATATACAGTGGTTGTTGGTACATACGAGGGAATAGGATAGATATACAGTGGTTGTTGGTACATACGAGGGAATAGGATAGATATACAGTGGTTGTTGGTACATACGAGGGAATAGGATAGATATACAATATACAGTGGTTGTTGGTATATACGAGGGAATAGGATAGATATACAGTGGTTGTTGGTACATACGAGGGAATAGGATAGATATACAGTGGTTGTTGGTACATACGAGGGAATAGGATAGATATACAATATACAGTGGTTGTTGGTATATACGAGGGAATAGGATAGATATACAATATACAGTGGTTGTTGGTACATACGAGGGAATAGGATAGATATACAATATACAGTGGTTGTTGGTACATACGAGGGAATAGGATAGATATACATATACAGTGGTTGTTGGTATATACGAGGGAATAGGATAGATATACAATATACAGTGGTTGTTGGTATATACGAGGGAATAGGATAGATATACAGTGGTTGTTGGTACATACGAGGGAATAGGATAGATATACAGTGGTTGTTGGTATATACGAGGGAATAGGATAGATATACAGTGGTTGTTGGTACATACGAGGGAATAGGATAGATATACAGTGGTTGTTGGTACATACGAGGGAATAGGATAGATATACAATATACAGTGGTTGTTGGTATATACGAGGGAATAGGATAGATATACAATATACAGTGGTTGTTGGTCCATACGAGGGAATAGGATAGATATACAATATACAGTGGTTGTTGGTATATACGAGGGAATAGGATAGATATACAATATACAGTGGTTGTTGGTATATACGAGGGAATAGGATAGATATACAATATACAGTGGTTGTTGGTATATACGAGGGAATAGGATAGATATACAGTGGTTGTTGGTCATACGAGGGAATAGGATAGATATACAGTGGTTGTTGGTACATACGAGGGAATAGGATAGATATACAATATACAGTGGTTGTTGGTATATACGAGGGAATAGGATAGATATACAATATACAGTGGTTGTTGGTACATACGAGGGAATAGGATAGATATACAATATACAGTGGTTGTTGGTACATACGAGGGAATAGGATAGATATACAATATACAGTGGTTGTTGGTATATACGAGGGAATAGGATAGATATACAATATACAGTGGTTGTTGGTATATACGAGGGAATAGGATAGATATACAGTGGTTGTTGGTACATACGAGGGAATAGGATAGATATACAGTGGTTGTTGGTACATACGAGGGAATAGGATAGATATACAGTGGTTGTTGGTATATACGAGGGAATAGGATAGATATACAGTGGTTGTTGGTACATACGAGGGAATAGGATAGATATACAGTGGTTGTTGGTATATACGAGGGAATAGGATAGATATACAGTGGTTGTTGGTATATACGAGGGAATAGGATAGATATACAGTGGTTGTTGGTACATACGAGGGAATAGGATAGATATACAATATACAGTGGTTGTTGGTATATACGAGGGAATAGGATAGATATACAATATACAGTGGTTGTTGGTCCATGGTTGCTTTTCTTTATTATGAAATATTTTGTATTCACATGTATATTTAAAACAAATCTAACAAACAAATATGATTAAGCTAAAGGAATTATATGCCCATTCTAAACCAATTAAAGGAATTATATGCCCATTCTAAACCAATTAAAGAATATATGCCCATTCTAAACCAATTAAAGGAATTATATGCCCATTCTAAACCAATAAAGGAATTATATGCCCATTCTAAACCAATTAAAGGATTATATGCCCATTCTAACCAATTAAAGGAATTTATGCCCATTCTAAACATTAAAGGATTATATGCCCATTCTAAACCAATTAAAATGTTATTAAATTTAATACATATAATATATAGCCAAGTATGAATATGCACACAGACGGATCTGTAGCCCAGTGGTAAAATGCTGGACTTGTAATCCAGGGATCGCAGGTTCGATCCCCCGTCTGACTCTAATAAAATTAAGTCTTTCAGATGGGACGTTAAACCGAGGTCTTGTGTCGGTGCTTTACACCGTGCACGTAAAAGAACCAGAGGAGACTCTGGAATGGGTCTCTGTCTGTATCATGCACTATCCTCCAAAATCTAAAATTACTAATCTCTTCAGGAGGCGTCGCTCATATGGGCAACCGGTAGCGACGATAAATAAACGTAGAACACACATAGAATATGCACATATGGTTGGTGGTTCAGTGGTAACACGCTGGACTGCGATTCCATGAATCGCAGGTTCGATCCCCCATCTGACCCTAATAATATTAACAGTCGTTCAGATGGGACTTTAAACCAAGGTCTTGTGTCGGTGCTTTACACCGTGCACGTAAAAGAACCAGAGGAGACTCTGGAATGGGTCTCTCTCTGTATCATTGCACTATCATTCAAAAATTGAAAATGACTTAAACTCTTCTGGAATGGTCTCTCATAGGGGGCAACCGGTAGCGACGATAAATAAAGGCACAGATACACTTACCGTAGTCGTGCATACTATATTTCTAATGGTGTATCATTATAATATACAGTCAACAAAATTGCTAATCGGTCACCTCATGTTTTACAGTATTTGGAGCAAACTAACAACCAAATAATATCAATATTCATATCATCTTATTGGTTATATTTTATTACAGATCGTTGTTATATTTTATTACAGATCGTTGTTATATTTTATTACAGATCGTTGTTATATTTTATTACAGATCGTTGTTATATTTTATTACAGATCGTTATGTATGCTTTTCATATATAATCATTTCGGATAAAATGCATTAACCCATTCAACACCAAGTATATATCCATGATATTTTTAGACCAATAAATTAATAAGGAAATTACATTTGGATCAGTTCATTTATCAAAATGGGTAATTTTTTCTCTAAAAATAGTAATATTACTTGCAAAAGTGCGGATCCTGATGAGACGGCTCATCATGAGCCAGCTCATCTGGATCTACACCTTTTTGTAAGTCTATTTAGAGGCCTGTGGTGTTGAAATGGTTAAATGACAATTAGAAAATATTTACATTGTATGATTATTAATTGGCTCCAAATAAAATATAAAATACCAGGAGACCGATTAGAAATGTTGTTGAGTGTAGATGGATTTTGTTGAGTTAGATGGATTTTGTTGAGTGTAGATGGATTTTGTTGAGTGTAGATGGATTTTGTTGAGTGTAGATGGATTTTGTTGAGTGTAGATGGATTTTATGCTTACTATAGCTCTCTATGCAACCAAATCATTTTGAAAAGATCGAAATCGAAATACAGTCAAACCTGTCTATAAAGGCCACCCTCTGGAAAGTCAAAAAGTGGTCTTTGTTGGCAGGTGGCCTCTCAATAGAGGGTTAAAATGCATTGAAAATGGCTCGACAGGAGAGAAAACTGGTTGTCTTTATAGACAGGTTTTTCATATGCAGCCTTTATTCGGAGGTGGGCTTTAGCACAGGTTTGACTGTATAAGAACTAACTAAAGATCAGTCCGCCTCCGTGGTCGAGTGGTTAAGGTCGCTGACTTGTATACCACTGTAACCTATCATCACTGATGGTCACGGGTTCGAGCCCCGCTCGGGCCGTGTCTCATTTATATGAAAAAGTTGGCAGTTTCTTACGGAGGTTGGTGCACCCAAGTACTGGTTAACCGCTGGAGCCTGCCCATGAAAGGTGGTGTTAGGTAAACTGCCCGCCGACGATATAGCCCGAAATGGTGCTGATGCAGGCGTAAAACCCGAAATATAAATAAATAAAAACTAAAGATCAGTTTCATTTGTTTCAATCTATACTCAAACGCAAAAGAAAAAGTGTGCATATAGGTTTTTCTTAATATTCGTTATATCCATAATAGAAATTGTATGATGTTTGGTACCACTGTTTAGCTTATTCAATTGCCTACAAACCCAAATAATATTTTTTAAAATAGCGGTTACTATTGATGCACAGAATTCGGTTACATGTGTTTAGGGTCAAAATGAAAAATACACAAACTGTGATATTGGTGTTATTGTGAGTATAATCACGTTTTGCAGCTCTCCTAGTGGTTTTGTTGTGATTATTTGATTAATACCGGGTATGGCCGCCAGTTTGTCTGTAACCTGTACAATACGGCGTCTCATGGAATTGACGTAACGTTGTACGACGTGTGCCGGTATGTTGTTCCATTCCATCTGCAGAGCATTCTGTAGGTCCTGCAAATTGTTGACGACATGTCTTGACCTAACTCTACGACCAAGAACATCCCAGATATGCTCGATTGGGTTGAGGTCAGGAGAAACGGCAGGCCAAGGCAAGGCGCTATCGCCATTTGCATTTAGGTATTGCTGCGTTAGCTGTGCTGTGTGCGGATGTGCATTGTCGTGCATCAATGTGGCGGGTGCATGCTGATTAACGAATGGAACAGCTACTGGTCTTAACACCTGCATTAAGATTGCCATTAACAATAACCAGATCAGTTTTCCTGTTTCCCATGATCCCGCCCCAAACCATAGCACTGCCCCCGCCAAACCTGTTTCTCTCTACAACACAGGCGTTAGCAAATTGCCCCCCTCTCCTCCTAAATACCCCCACCCTCCCATCATGATGACTCGGGTTAAACCTAGATTCATCGGAGAAGACAATTATATCCCACTGACGTCTTTGCCAGCGGAGATGAAGCCGTGCCACGCGATGACGTCGTTCGAGTACATTACCAACGTAAGCCCGTCTAGGTCTGATAGGCCGAACACAAAGACGCAGACGCCTCAGAACTGTGTCCCTGCTAATACCGTACTGCCTTGCTGTAGCGCTAGCACTTTGGAAATGACGCCTGGTGTGTGTCCGTTCAAAATGACGATCTAATATGACGTCAGTTACACGAGGCCTGTCGGTTCGAGGACCTTCGGCAACTGTTCCTGTTTGCTGGAACCTGGCACGAAGTTCACTTACTGTGTTTCTGTGGCAATTAAATGCCCGTGAAACAGTATCGATGAAGTCACCACTGCTAAGCATCATCAAAGCTTCAATACGTTGACGCAGAGAGAGTCTGTCTTTGGCGAGTTTTGAAAATATTCAAATTGCTGTGTGTTTTTCTTACTCCTAGATGTTGTAAGAAAGTAATGAGAGATTATTTGACCGATTTCACATTTGTCCAGACATTGCACGGGCAAATCGTGCAAAACGCTTGTATAGGGACGTTACGTAACAATACTGACACAATACTGACAGATATAGCCATTGTTCAACACAGTGACGGGCGTGCTTCACGTGCTACACATATGAAATATTTATAACCGATATAGCTATCATAAAAAGAAACGTGCACACTTTCTTTTGCGTTTGAGTATAGTTTCATGTTGTGTTGTATCATATTGTTCGCAGTAAGGATGATTTGTTGTATCGGATTGCATAGGGTGATTTATTTGTTTATGAATTAGAATAGCTTTGTAACTGCTTGTTTGAATCATTTCATATTCGTTTGTTTTTGCTTGCAATGCTAGAAAGTACATTGTATGTGCATATGTGTATAGTGTTTGCTACTTTATGTTGTATATCGTGCATGTATTTCTAAATGTTTATGCAAATAATATGTTTATAAATACAGTCATTGTCATGTCACCTGTACTAGGACCGTAATGACATTAATGGAATATGTAAACAGAATGTAAATACCATTAATGGTGTAAGGGAGACAACTTATTTCAGAAATATATTTAAAAAATGCTTGTTTGTTATTTTATATTTGGTTGTCTCCCTTACACCATAAAATGATATTACATATATATAATTATTTACTTGTATAATTATAATATTTGTTTTGTTTATTTTATTATGTTGTAATTAATACCATTAAAGGGAGAATATATAGTATATCAAAATTGTGTTTTATTAAATATTCAAACTTAATTTAAAATCTGAATATTGTTGTTCCTTATTCTCTATGTGCAGGTCATTCTACATAACATGAAAGTTTGTTCAGATATTTGTTAGTCCTCCGTTGTCGAGTGGTTACGGTCGCTGACTTGTATACCACTGTAACCTATCATCACATAGCCTTGCTCGGACCGTGTCTCTTTATATGAAAAAGTTGACAGTTTCTTACGGAGGTTGATGTACCAAGTACTGGTTAACCACTGGAGCCTGCCCAGGAAAGGTGTTGTTAGGTAAACGGTCCGTCGCTCAAATGGGCAACCGGTAGCGACGTTAAATAAACTTAAATAAAAAAAACAAAAAGATATTTGTATCTGACTTTATAGACGATAAAAAAAATATGTTGTTAGCTTATTGAGTTGATTTAGGCATGTAATTCCGTGTATATTCCGTGTATATTCCGTGTATATTCCGTGTATATTCCGTGTATATTCAGTGTTTATATTGTCAACATATATTTATTTGTTTCAGTGGATGTAGTTCGTATTCCCCCGACTCGTCCAGGGTTCAACCTGTTGGTGCAGATGAGCTTACAGACTCCGGAATACAGGTATATATATAGCAATATAATAGACGTAACGGAGGACTCGCTATGTGTTCATTGTATCTCCGGAATACAGGTATATATATATAGCAATAAATAGACGTAACGGAGGACTCGCTATGTGTTCAGTGTATCTCCGGAATACAGGTATATATATATAGCAATAAATAGACGTAACGGAGGACTCGCTATGTGTTCAGTGTATCTCCGGAATACAGGTATATATATATAGCAATAAATAGACGTAACGGAGGACTCGCT
The DNA here is from genome assembly GCA_014843695.1 of Archivesica marissinica. Lineage (NCBI taxonomy): Eukaryota > Metazoa > Mollusca > Bivalvia > Venerida > Vesicomyidae > Archivesica > Archivesica marissinica. Next base: position 57,013,344 of record CM026402.1, read on the forward strand.
ATGTGTTCATTGTATCTCCGGAATACAGGTATATATATATAGCAATAAATAGACGTAACGGAGGACTCGCTATGTGTTCAGTGTATCTCCGGAATACAGGTATATATATACCGAGTCAAAAAAGAAACGATACAAAACTAAAAATGACGTAAAACGGATAAAACCATAGAAAGGTTTAATATATTATTACGTATCAGTACCGGGTATCTTATTGCAACGTCAGCCAACCATAAACACAGGTAAATAAACACCCGATAATCCTGGAACGCCGAATTTCCGATTTGCACGTGCTCCTCAACAAAGACAACTTCCTGCACATGTACAAATCGGAAAACCGGTTTATTGTACTGGTATTGCATTATCATCGAGGAAAAACACCTTACATACCCATTGTTACCTCTAACAAAATGCCTAGGCTAAACCGCAATCGGAGAATGCGTGCCATTGGCATGATTGACGGCGGTTTACGTCAGCGTGACGTCGCAAATCGAATCGGGGTTACGCGGATCACGATAACACGTCTACTTCGACGTTATCGAACACATGGATCGATGGACGACCGTCCAAGATCTGGTCGACCACGTGTGACGACGCGTGAACAGGACCGTCACATTCGGACGTCACATTTACGTGACCGGTTCCTACCTGCTACGCACACAGCTGCCGTTACTCCTGGGATGACCAACACTCGCATCAGTGCACAAACAGTCAGGAACCGGCTCGGTGAACGTGGCATTCGTGCCTATCGGCCATACATTGGACCCATCCTGACACGACGTCACCGTGACGTACGGCGGGAATGGACGACGGAACGTGCTCGCTGGACTCGGTTACAGTGGAATTCGGTGATGTTTAGCGATGAATCGCGGTTCTGTTTGCGTCGAGCGGATGGCAGAGAGTGGGTATATCGCAGATGCGGTGAACGTTACGCCGACGCATGTGTATGTCAGGTCGATCTGTTCGGGGGCGGAAGCGTTATGGCGTGGGGCGGTATCACCTTCGGCAGTCGCACTGAACTGTTAGTGGTGGACGGGAACCTATGTGATGAGATCCTTGCGCCAGTTGTTGTGCCGTTCTTTAACGCCAACAGAAACGTCACACTGTTCCAACAGGACAACGCCAGGTGTCATACTGCTCGGATTTCCACCACATGATTGGAGCAGAACAATATTGAAACCCTGCCGTGGCCTGCTTTGTCACCAGACTTGTCACCCATAGAACATGTGTGGGATACGTTAGACCGCCGCGTCAGACGACGTCAGCTGGTAACGTTAAACCAACTGAGGGATGTTTTGCGTCAGGAGTGGACAAATATTGACCAGCAAGAGATTCAGACACTCTTCCGTTCGATGCGACGGCGGTGCATTGCAGTGAGAGACGCAAATGGTGCCCATACTCGGTATTGACGTCTGTGTGAAAACTCCATTAGACACCTGTCCGACGAATTACGTCATCACGCAGCAGACAGTTTCGGAGGCTCATTATGCTTTATGTGCTCCTCTTTCAAACATGTTGGACTATCATCTTATGAATTTTCAAAGAATTTTCTTAATAAATGTTGAAATTATAGACACATAAACACCAGGTATCGTTTCTTTTTTGACTCAGTATATATAGCAATATAATAGACGTAATGGAGGACTCGCTATGTGTTCATTGTATCTCCGGAATACAGGTATATATATATAGCAATAAATAGACGTAACGGAGGACTCGCTATGTGTTCAGTGCATGACTTGTACATATAGCAACCATAGACTATATATCGAGTACAAAATTTGCGAAAAAACTGTAGTTAATATGTTCAAACATTTAAATTCCACCAACAGACAGGAATCCGGGCAGGGGGAGTTGTTATTGTTGAAGCTAAAACACTTGGCTGAATGGCAAACAACATAGATCCTGATCAGATGTGACATAATGCCGTGGCTGATCTGGATCTATGTTGTTTGCACATTCCTTCTAATTTATTAAGGGTATAAACGGGTTAAAAGGTAACTATACGATGTGAAGCCTCGATGGTGTAATGGATACAATGTAAACCTTGCAATCGAGAGGTTGTGAGTTTGAACCACGCCAGAACCATGGAGGTGATGACCTTAGACAGGACAATTATATCCACATTACCTCTACTCTCACAGTCATTTATCTTTATTTACAATTCATAAGAGCTCCGCCTCCGTGGTCGAGTGGTTAAGGTCGCTGACTTGTATACCACTGTAATCTATCATCACTGATGATCATGGGTGCGAGCCCCGCTCGGGCCGTGTCTCATTTATATGAAAAAGTTGGCCGTTTCTTACGGAGGTTGGTGCACCCATGTACTGGTTAACCGCTGGAGCCTGTCCAGGAGAGGTGTTGTTAAGTAAACTGCCCGCCGGCGATATAGCCCAAAATGGTGCTGATGCAGGCGTAAAACCCGAAATATAACATAACAATTCATAAGAAATTGATTATTTGTTGAATTTTACAGAATGGTACAGAATCGATGCCCATACAGAGAGTGTTTAAAGTTGTGTTTGTGGGTGACTCGGGCGTCGGCAAATCCAGCTTCATACACAGATTTTGTTCCAATCATTTCAAGGCATTTGCAGCAACAATAGGTATAATATTATTTTTAAAATAAGTCTGTTGTTGCCTCCCTTTACCAAAACATTTTAATTTATGGTCAAGATTTTACCAACATTTAAATTACAGATGTAGACTTTACCAGTATTTAAATTCCAGGTGTAGATTTTACCAGTATTTAAATTCCAGGTGTAGATTTTACCAACGTTTAAATTACAGATGTAGACTTTACCAGTATTTATATTCCAGGTGTAGATTTTACCAACGTTTAAATTCCAGGTGTAGATTTTACCAGTATTTATATTCCAGGTGTAGATTTTACCAACGTTTAAATTCCAGGTGTAGATTTTACCAGTATTTATATTCCAGGTGTAGATTTTACCAACGTTTAAATTCCAGGTGTAGATTTTACCAGTATTTATATTCCAGGTGTAGATTTTACCAACGTTTAAATTCCAGGTGTAGATTTTACCAGTATTTATATTCCAGGTGTAGTTTCATACTTGTATGCATAGCTTTCTAAGATTAAACTTGTGTAAATATACGAACTCATAGTGTGAACTTGTATTTGAATAGTTAATGCATAACATTGGTGATGAGGATGTGATTCCAACCCACACGGGCAAAGCCACATGGGTAAAGCCATATGGGCAAATCCACACGGGTAAAGCCACGCAGGTAATGTCACACGGTCAAAGCATCACAGACAAACCCACTCGGGCAAAGAGCCACACAGGCAAACCCACTCGGACAAAGAGCCACACAGGCCAACCCACTCGGGCAAAGAGCCACACAGGCAAACCCACTCGGACAAAGAGCTACACAGGCCAACCCACTCGGGCAAAGAGCCACACAGGCAAACCCACTCAGATAAAGAGCCACACAGGCCAACCCACTCGGGCAAAGAGCCACACAGGCAAAGAGCCACACAGGCAAACCCACTCGGGCAAAGCCACACAGGCAAACCCATGCGGGCAAAGAGCCACACAGGCAAACCCACTCGGGCAAAGAGCCACACAGGCAAACCCACTCTGGCAAAGAGCCACAAAGGCAAACCCACTCAGGCAAAGAGCCACACAGGCAAACCCACTCAGGCAAAGAGCCACACAGGCAAACCCACTCAGGCAAAGAGCCACAAAGGCAAACCCACTCAGGCAAAGAGCCACAAAGGCAAACCCACTCAGGCAAAGAGCCACACAGGCAAACCCACTCGGACAAAGAGCCACACAGGCAAAGCCACACAGGCTAACCCACACCGGCAATCCACGCGGGCAAATTCGTTCATGTGAGGAAGCCATCCAGCTGGCTTGTGGAAGGTCTATCACGAGTTGTTGTACCCTGGTGCCCGTCCTGGCTTGTGGAAGGTCTATCACGAGTTGTTGTACCCTGGTGCCCGTCCTGGCTTGTGGAAGGTCTATCATGAGTTGTTGTACCCTGGTGCCCGTCCTGGCTTGTGGAAGGTCTATCACGAGTTGTTGTACCCTGGTGCCCGTCCTGGCTTGTGGAAGGTCCATCACGAGTTGTTGTACCCTGGTGCCCGTCCTGGCTTGTGGAAGGTCCATCACGAGTTGTTACCCTGGTGCCCGTCCTGGCTTGTGGAAGGTCTATCACGAGTTGTTGTACCCTGGTGCCCGTCCTGGCTTGTGGAAGGTCTATCACAAGTTGTTCTACCCTGGTGCCCGTCCTGGCTTGTGGAAGGTCTATCACGAGTTGTTGTACCCTGGTGCCCGTCCTGGCTTGTGGAAGGTCTATCACGAGTTGTTGTACCCTGGTGCCCGTCCTGGCTTGTGGAAGGTCTATCATGAGTTGTTGTACCCTGGTGCCCGTCCTGGCTTGTGGAAGGTCTATCACGAGTTGTTGTACCCTGGTGCCCGTCCTGGCTTGTGGAAGGTGTATCACGAGTTGTT
>CM026402.1:57018818-57057040 GCA_014843695.1 Archivesica marissinica
CCACTCAGGCAAAGAGCCACACAGGCAAACCCACTCAGGCAAAGAGCCACAAAGGCAAACCCACTCAGGCAAAGAGCCACACAGGCAAACCCACTCAGGCAAAGAGCCACACAGGCAAACCCACTCAGGCAAAGAGCCACAAAGGCAAACCCACTCAGGCAAAGAGCCACACAGGCAAACCCACTCGGACAAAGAGCCACACAGGCAAAGCCACACGGGCTAACCCACACCGGCAATCCACGCGGGCAAATTCGTTCATGTGAGGAAGCCATCCAGTTGGCTTGTGGAAGGTCTATCACGAGTTGTTGTACCCTGGTGCCCGTCCTGGCTTGTGGAAGGTCTATCACGAGTTGTTGTACCCTGGTGCCCGTCCTGGCTTGTGGAAGGTCTATCATGAGTTGTTGTACCCTGGTGCCCGTCCTGGCTTGTGGAAGGTCTATCACGAGTTGTTGTACCCTGGTGCCCGTCCTGGCTTGTGGAAGGTGTATCACGAGTTGTTGTACCCTGGTGCCCGTCCTGGCTTGTGGAAGGTCCATCACGAGTTGTTGTACCCTGGTGCCCGTCCTGGCTTGTGGAAGGTCCATCACGAGTTGTTGTACCCTGGTGCCCGTCCTGGCTTGTGGAAGGTCCATCACGAGTTGTTGTACCCTGGTGCCCGTCCTGGCTTGTGGAAGGTCTATCACGAGTTGTTGTACCCTGGTGCCCGTCCTGGCTTGTGGAAGGTCTATCATGAGTTGTTGTACCCTGGTGCCCGTCCTGGCTTGTGGAAGGTCCATCACAAGTTGTTGTACCCTGGTGCCCGTCCTGGCTTGTGGAAGGTCTATCATGAGTTGTTGTACCCTGGTGCCCATCCTGGCTTGTGGAAGGTCCATCACGAGTTGTTGTACCCTGGTGCCCGTCCTGGCTTGTGGAAGGTCTATCATGAGGTGTTGTACCCTGGTGCCCGTCCTGGCTTGTGGAAGGTCCATCACGAGTTGTTGTACCCTGGTGCCCGTCCTGGCTTGTGGAAGGTCTATCGTGAGTTGTTGTACCCTGGTGCCCGTCCTGGCTTGTGGAAGGTCTATCACGAGTTGTTGTACCCTGGTGCCCGTCCTGGCTTGTGGAAGGTCTATCACGAGTTGTTGTACCCTGGTGCCCGTCCGTGCCTGTAATACTGTTTGGAGGAACACCCGAACATATTGGTGCAACTTTAACCCCAAAAATAAAACCAATATTTAAATAGCATTGGTGTATGTAGATTTGATCAACATTTATATTGCAGGTGTAGATTTTCAAGTGAAGAACATACCTATAGAAGGCCAGATTATCGTGCTACAACTCTGGGATACCGCTGGACAGGAAAGGTATAATGTATAGCCTTAGTTTGTCTATCAGTTAAATTAAAAATAATTATGGTGGCACATACAGAAACAAGTATGGGTGGAGATGATACTAGGTGTGGGTGGAGATGATACTAGGTATGGGTGGAGATTGTACTAGGTGTGGGTGGATATTGTACTAGGTGTGGGTGGAGGTTATACTAGGTATGGGTGGAGATTGTACTAGGTATGGGTGGAGTTTGTACTAGGTATGGGTGGAGGTGATACTAGGTATGGGTGGAGATTGTACTAGGTGTGGGTGGAGATCATACTAGGTATGGGTGGAGTTTGTACTAGGTATGGGTGGAGATTGTACTAGGTATGGGTGGAGATTATACTAGGTATGGGTGGAGATTATACTAGGTATGGGTGGAGATTGTACTAGGTATGGGTGGAGATTGTACTAGGTATGGGTGGAGTTTTACTAGGTATGGGTGGAGATTGTACTAGGTATGGGTGGAGATGATACTAGGTATGGGTGGAGGTCGTACTAGGTATGGGTGGAGATTGTTCTAGGTGTGGGTGGAGATCATACTAGGTATGGGTGGAGATTGTACTAGGTATGGGTGGAGGTCGTACTAGGTATGGGTGGAATTATACTAGGTATGGGTGGAGATTATACTAGATATGGGTGGAGATGATACTAGGAATGGGTGGAGATGATACTAGGTGTGGGTGGAGATTGTACTAGGTATGGTTGGAGATTGTACTAGGTATGGGTGGAGATGATACTAGGTATGGGTGGAGATTGTACTAGGTATGGGTGGAGATGATACTAGGTATGGGTGGAGATTATACTAGGTATGGGTGGAGATGGTACTAGGTATGGGTGGAGTGATACTAGGTTGGGTGGAGTTTGTACTAGGTTGGGTGGGTGTTGGGTGGGTTTGGGGGGTTGTACTGGTATGGGTGGAGATTTACTAGGTATGGGTGGAGATTTACTAGGTATGGGTGGAGATTGTACTAGGTATGGGTGGAGATTGTACTAGGTATGGGTGGAGTTGTACTAGGTGTGGGTGGAGTTTTACTAGGTATGGGTGGAGATTGTACTAGGTATGGGTGGAGTTGTACTAGGTATGGGTGGAGTTTTACTAGGTATGGGTGGAGATTGTACTAGGTATGGGTGGAGATGATACTAGGTATGGGTGGAGGTCGTACTAGGTATGGGTGGAGATTGTTCTAGGTGTGGGTGGAGATCATACTAGGTATGGGTGGAGATTGTACTAGGTATGGGTGGAGGTCGTACTAGGTATGGGTGGAATTATACTAGGTATGGGTGGAGATTATACTAGATATGGGTGGAGATGATACTAGGAATGGGTGGAGATGATACTAGGTGTGGGTGGAGATTGTACTAGGTATGGGTGGAGATTGTACTAGGTATGGGTGGAGATTGTACTAGGTATGGGTGGAGGTCGTACTAGGTATGGGTGGAATTATACTAGGTATGGGTGGAGATTATACTAGATATGGGTGGAGATGATACTAGGAATGGGTGGAGATTGTACTAAGTATGGGTGGAGATGATACTAGGAATGGGTGGAGATGATACTAGGTGTGGGTGGAGATTATACTAGGAATGGGTGGAGATGATACTAGGTGTGGGTGGAGATTGTACTAGGTATGGGTGGAGATTATACTAGGTATGGGTGGAGTTTGTACTTGGTATGGGTGGAGATTGTACTAGGTATGGGTGGAGATTATACTAGGTGTGGGTGGAGATTATACTAGGTATGGGTGGAGATTGTACTAGGTATGGGTGGAGGTTATACTAGGAATGGGTGGAGTTCATACTAGGTGTGGGTGGAGTTGTACTAGGTATGGGTGGAGATTGTACTAGGTATGGGTGGAGATTGTACTAGGTATGGGTGGAGATTATACTAGGTATGGGTGGAGTTTATACTAGGTATGGGTGGAGATTATACTAGGTATGGGTGGTGATTATACTAGGTGTGGGTGGAGATTATACTAGGTATGGGTGGAGATTATACTAGGTGTGGGTGGAGGTGATACTAGGTATGGGTGGTGATTATACTAGGTGTGGGTGGAGATCATACTAGGTGTGGGTGGAGATCATACTAGGAATGGGTGGAGATGATACTAGGAATGGGTGGAGATGATACTAGGTGTGGGTGATTGCTAACTAACATAGGTTTTACTGTATATATATTTGTGTTGTAGATTTCGCAGCATCACCAAGCAGTATTTCAGGAAAGCAGACGGAGTTATTATAATGTACGATGTTACTTCAGAAACCTCCTTCACCAACGTCAGGAACTGGATGACCAGTGTACAGGTGTGTACAGTTTCTGTATGCAATCTATCTTGTACATAGCCTAGAACAGATGTTGCTTGCGAGTGATTTATTAAATTATATAGAAAAATGTATGTGAAATTTTATTATAGAGGCTTTGTTGAATGTTTGCTTTATCTACTCTCCAATAACATAATAAAACATAATCCTTATAATTCCAATTCAACTTATAAATAATTGCAACATTAATCAATATTTGCAAAGAACATAGAGCCAGATCAGCTACCACAGAACGTCCCGTCTGATCATACTCTATGCTGTTTGCTATTCAGATGATCTTGCTAAGACACTTGGCTATGTAACAAACAACATAGATCCTGATCAGCATGCAGCGTCACGCTGTGGCTGATCTGGATCTATGTTGTTTGCAAAAGCCTTTAAATGTATCCAGAATGAAATGGGTTAATATTCCAAGTTTTCGTTTTTATTAACCCTATGCCTGCTGAGTAAATAAAATCACTTTTGCAAACAACATTGATCCAGATCAGACTATGGCACTTCTGATCAGGATCTATGTTGTTTACTATTCAGCCATGTGTTTTATGTCCACTATCCAAATAGCACACAGCATAGAGCCTGATCAGACGGCACAGAAGGTCTGATCAGGCTCTATGCTGTTTGCAAAAGAACGTGCCGTCTGATCAGGCTCTACATTGTATGCTGTTTGCAAAAGAACGTGCCGTCTGATCAGGCTCTACATTGTATGCTGTTTGCAAAAGAACGTGCCGTCTGATCAGGCTCTACATTGTATGCTGTTTGCAAAAGAACGTGCCGTCTGATCAGGCTCTACATTGTATGCTGTTTGCAAAAGAACGTGCCGTCTGATCAGGCTCTACATTGTATGCTGTTTGCAAAAGAACGTGCCGTCTGATCAGGCTCTACATTGTATGCTGTTTGCAAAAGTGAATTTTTTTTATCTGCCACTAGCGTGCAAAGGGTTAATACAATGTCAATTGAATGAGATACATTGGTCAGTTACTTCCCCTTGTATACTCATTCAAGGTGGATAGGCCTTTTTAGCTCACCTGATAAATATATCCAGAATGAAATGGGTTAATAGTGCTTACATTCTGAAATTTGTGTGTGTTTTACGTTTATTTATCGTTGCTACCGGTTGCCCATATGAGCGACGCCTCCTGAAGAGATTAGTCATTTTAGATTTTGGAGGATAGTGCAATGATACAGACAGAGACCCATTCCAGAGTCTTCTCTGGTTCTTTTACATGCATGGTGTAAAGCACCGACACGAGACCTCTGTTTAACGTCCCATCTGAAAGACTGTTAATTTTATTAGGGTCAGACGGGGGATCGAACCTACGATCCCTGGATTACAGATCCGTCTGTCAATTTTGAAATTTCTACTGTTGTTACTTTATATTCAATTGTGTTGCCGTATGCAGAATGTGGACTATTTTAGACGGCCATCTTGAAGAAAAAGTATAAACAGATTCATGTCTTTTGCAGTCTTCAATCGATATTCCAATACATGTATAAGGGAATCTATCCGAAGCTGATTATCCAATCAGATTGCATTGAAATGTTACTTCAAAATATATGTTGTTATTATCACAGGAAGGTGTCAGTGATGATGCTGTTCTTGTGTTGCTAGGCAACAAAAATGATCTTCCTGAAGACGACGAAACAAAACCAGTAAAAATGAAAACTGGCTCTCGATTGGCTGATGTAAGTGTTAAATCAAAATCTTAACAACACACTTACCGTTTATTAATTAGCTTGTCACATATATCGTCAACATTCCTGATATCGGCCGTCATCTGGTTTCGGCCTTTGTTTATTCACATGATTTTTGTTTACATTTGGAATGCGAATTACGTCATTGTTAGCAAAACAAATGCTTTGGTACTTATGGGGTTCACATATTACTTATCAAAGAGCAAACTGCGCGTAAAGCAGATACATTTTATTTGAAAGTATGCAAATGTTGATGTTTTCATTAATCCCATTTATGTGTAGTCTAAAAATCCCTTAAACAGAGGTAAATTTAAAGAAATATGTGTTTTTGTAAAATAAGAAATTTCATCCTCTGCTCAGGAAGGTCACGTGATAGTTATGCGACAATGTCATAATGCGCATTTTACAGTTCAATTCAAATATAGTGTTCCTCTTACAGCTTTTTAACATTTTTTCTTCAAAAATACTATTGTCCAAGACATTTACTATTTATGCTAATTCAGTTTCATCCATTTTTTTCAAATCCAATATCTGTTGGTACAGCGGTCATTGTCTTCATACCTTGTCATATCTGTTGGTACAGCAGTCATTGTCTTCACACCTTGTCATATCTGTTGGTACAGCAGTCATTGTCTTCATACCTTGTCACATCTGTTGGTACAGCAGTCATTGTCTTCATACCTTGTCATATCTGTTGGTACCGAGCTGTCATTGTCTTCATACCTTGTCACATCTGTTGGTACCGAGCTGTCATTGTCTTCATACCTTGTCACATCTGTTGGTACCGAGCTGTCATTGTCTTCATATCTTGTCACATCTGTTGGTACCGAGCTGTCATTGTCTTCACACCTTGTCACATCTGTTGGTACAGCAGTCATTGTCTTCATACCTTGTCATATCTGTTGGTACAGCAGTCATTGTCTTCACACCTTGTCATATCTGTTGGTACAGCAGTCATTGTCTTCATACCTTGTCACATCTGTTGGTACAGCAGTCATTGTCTTCATACCTTGTCATATCTGTTGGTACCGAGCTGTCATTGTCTTCATACCTTGTCACATCTGTTGGTACCGAGCTGTCATTGTCTTCATACCTTGTCACATCTGTTGGTACCGAGCTGTCATTGTCTTCATATCTTGTCACATCTGTTGGTACCGAGCTGTCATTGTCTTCATACCTTGTCACATCTGTTGGTACCGAGCTGTCATTGTCTTCATATCTTGTCACATCTGTTGGTACCGAGCTGTCATTGTCTTCATACCTTGTCACATCTGTTGGTACCGAGCTGTCATTGTCTTCATACCTTGTCACATCTGTTGGTACCGAGCTGTCATTGTCTTCATACCTTGTCACATCTGTTGGTACCGAGCTGTCATTGTCTTCATACTGTGTCACATCTGTTGGTACCGAGCTGTCATTGTCTTCATATCTTGTCACATCTGTTGGTACAGCGGTCATTGTCTTCATACCTTGTCATATCTGTTGGTACCGAGCTGTCATTGTCTTCATATCTTGTCACATCTGTTGGTACAGCGGTCATTGTCTTCATACCTTGTCAAATCTGTTGGTACCGAGCTGTCATTGTCTTCACACCTTGTCATATCTGTTGGTACCGAGCTGTCATTGTCTTCATACCTTGTCATATCTGTTGATACAGCGGTCATTGTCTTCACACCTTGTCATATCTGTTGGTACAGCGATCATTGTCTTCATACCTTGTCATATCTGTTGGTACAGCGATCATTGTCTTCATACCTTGTCATATCTGTTGGTACCGAGCTGTCATTGTCTTCATACCTTGTCATATCTGTTGGTACCGAGCTGTCATTGTCTTCATACCTTGTCATATCTGTTGGTACCGAGCTGTCATTGTCTTCACACCTTGTCATATCTGTTGGTACCGAGCTGTCATTGTCTTCATACCTTGTCATATCTGTTGGTACCGAGCTGTCATTGTCTTCATACCTTGTCATATCTGTTGATACAGCGGTCATTGTCTTCACACCTTGTCATATCTGTTGGTACAGCGATCATTGTCTTCATACCTTGTCATATCTGTTGATACAGCGGTCATTGTCTTCACACCTTGTCATATCTGTTGGTACAGCGATCATTGTCTTCATACCTTGTCATATCTGTTGATACAGCGATCATTGTCTTCACACCTTGTCATATCTGTTGGTACAGCGATCATTGTCTTCATACCTTGTCATATCTGTTGATACAGCGATCATTGTCTTCACACCTTGTCATATCTGTTGGTACAGCGATCATTGTCTTCACACCTTGTCATATCTGTTGGTACAGCGATCATTGTCTTCATACCTTGTCATATCTGTTGGTACCGAGCTGTCATTGTCTTCATACCTTGTCATATCTGTTGGTACAGCGATCATTGTCTTCATACCTTGTCATATCTGTTGATACAGCGGTCATTGTCTTCACACCTTGTCATATCTGTTGGTACAGCGATCATTGTCTTCATACCTTGTCATATCTGTTGATACAGCGATCATTGTCTTCACACCTTGTCATATCTGTTGATACAGCGGTCATTGTCTTCATACCTTGTCATATCTGTTGGTACCAAGCTGTCATTGTCTTCATACCTTGTCATATCTGTTGGTACAGTGGTCATTGTCTTCACACCTTGTCATATATGTTGGTACAGCGGTCATTGTCTTCATACCTTGTCATATCTGTTGGTACACCAGTCATTGTCTTCATACCTTGTCATATCTGTTTGTACACCGGTCATTGTCGTCATACCTTGTCATATCTGTTGGTACAACGGTCATTGTCTTCATACCTTGTCACAGTGGTCATTGTCTTCATACCTTGTCATATCTGTTGGTACACCGGTCATTGTCTTCATACCTTGTCATATCTGTTGGTACACCAGTCATTGTCTTCATACCTTGTCATATCTGTTTGTACACCGGTCATTGTCGTCATACCTTGTCATATCTGTTGGTACAACGGTCATTGTCTTCATACCTTGTCACAGTGGTCATTGTCTTCATACCTTGTCATATCTGTTGGTACACCGGTCATTGTCTTCACACCTTGTCATATCTGTTGGTACACCGGTCATTGTCTTCACACCTTGTCATATCTGTTGGTACACCGGTCATTGTCTTCACGCCTTGTCATATTTGTTGGTACAGTGGTCATTGTCTTCATACCTTGTCATATCTGTTGGTACACCGGTCATTGTCTTCACACCTTGTCATATCTGTTGGTACACCGGTCATTGTCTTCACGCCTTGTCATATCTGTTGGTACAGTGGTCATTGTCTTCATACCTTGTCATATCTGTTGGTACACCAGTCATTGTCTTCATACCTTGTCATATCTGTTTGTACACCGGTCATTGTCGTCATACCTTGTCATATCTGTTGGTACAACGGTCATTGTCTTCATACCTTGTCACAGTGGTCATTGTCTTCATACCTTGTCATATCTGTTGGTACACCGGTCATTGTCTTCACACCTTGTCATATCTGTTGGTACACCGGTCATTGTCTTCACACCTTGTCATATCTGTTGGTACACCGGTCATTGTCTTCACGCCTTGTCATATCTGTTGGTACAGTGGTCATTGTCTTCATACCTTGTCATATCTGTTGGTACACCGGTCATTGTCTTCACACCTTGTCATATCTGTTGGTACACCGGTCATTGTCTTCATACCTTGTCATATCTGTTGGTACACCGGTCATTGTCTTCACGCCTTGTCATATCTGTTGATACAGCGGTCATTGTCTTCACACCTTGTCATATCTGTTGGTACAGCGGTCATTATCTTCACACCTTGTCATATCTGTTGGTACACCGGTTATTGTCTTCATACCTTGTCATATCTGTTGATGCAGCGGTCATTGTCTTCACACCCTGTAATTAAAGCTACCTGGGAATATAGAAAATGATTGTTCTGGCAAAGGTGTCTACGCGAAATCCATATCCTATGACTAAGTTGGTCTGTAAGCAGTATATGACATATGGAACAATGCTGACACCCGGACATACAGTATGACAGTATTGTGTACATATTCAGGAATACGGTTCCCTGTTTTATGTAAGCAGTATATGACATATGGAACATTGCCGACACCCGGACTACAGTATGACAGTATTGTGTACATATTCAGGAATACGGTTCCCTGTTTTATGTAAGCAGTATATGACATATGGAACATTGCTGACACCCGGACTACAGTATGACAGTATTGTGTATATATTCTGGAATACGGTTCCCTGTTTTATGTAAGCAGTATATGAGATATGGAATGATCCGACACCCGAACTACAGTATGACAATATTGTGTATATTTCAGGAATACGGTGCCCTGTTTTATGAGACGAGTGCACTGAGTGGAGAGAATGTTGACACCTGTATGGAATCCCTGGCAAGGTAACCATGGATACAGAATGCTATTGCATGCACAAGATTCTCAACCTTAAAATTTTATTATTTATGAAAGCTAATGGAAATAATTTTAACATGAGTTCAGAAATAGGGGCAGCAATTCACAAGATAAATAAATAAGAATCTATTTCCAGGATAGGTCCGCCTCCGTGGTCGAATTGTTACGGTCACTGACTTGTATACCACTGTAACCTATCATCACCGACGGTCACGGGTTTGAGCCCCGCTCAGACCGTGTCTCATTTATATGAAAAAGTTGGTAGTTTCTTACGGAGGTTGGTGCACCCAAGTACTGGTTAACCGCTGGAGCCTGCCCAGGAAAGGTGTTGTTAGGTAAACTGCCCGCCGGCGATATAGCCCAAAATGGAGCTGATGCAGGCGTAAAACCCGAAATATAACATAACGTATAACTGTTTTCAGGATTTGGGTGGACCTATATCAGTGCTGTTATGCATTGACCATCATTCTCAAATCTCATACTTGAGCTCAAATGACATCATTGGTTGGATCAGTGATTTGCTCTTGTCTCAACCAATCGGAATAGCTTTTGCTTGAGATTGGAGACATGTTTCGTAACCTCCAGGCCATGCAACACTTCTGGTATCTTGGAGATGTCTCTCCGAAGGGCAATCTCTTAACTATTTCCTTCATAGAGATTTAGGTTAATATACTATTATATCTCCATACAAACGACAGCCATTTAGCTATCATGCAGTGGATAAGTAGTCGCCATATCTATCCCACCTCCATAGATATTACTGGGACTACATAAGATTCTGGGCTATATTATGAACGTTGGTTTGGCTACTACATTTACAATGTATGTTGTATTGGTAATGGCGTCAAGAGGTGCTTCTATGAGGGAAAGGGTTAATGAACATTGCTTTGGCTACTACATTGTCAATGTATGTTGTATTGGTAATGGCATCAAGATGTGCTTCTATGAGGGAAAGGGTTAATAATAAACATGGCTAGGTAGAAACCGATATTAGAGCTCAATTGTATTTATTTCAGAGTACTGAAGGAAACTGAAGATAAACATATTGAGAACTCATTCTTTCTCGAGGAAACATCGACGAAGAAAGGATGCTGCAGCTGATTCATTGTCTCGAGGGAACATCGACGAAGAAAGGATGCTGCAGCTGATTCATTGTCTCGAGGAAACATCGACGAAGAAAGGATGCTGCAGCTGATTCATTGTCTCGAGGAAACATCGACGAAGAAAGGATGCTGCAGCTGATTCATTTCCCCAAGGAAACATCGACGAAGAAAGGATGCTGCAGCTGATTCATTGTCTCTAGGAAACATCGACGAAGAAAGGCTGCTGCAGCTAATTCATTGTCTTGCGGAAACATCGACGAAGAAAGGATGCTGCAGCTGATTCATTGTCTCTAGGAAACATCGACGAAGAACGGATGCTGCAGCTGATTCATTGCCCCGAGGAAACATCTCTCTTCGAGGCTCCATTTCTTCGTAGCAAATCATAAAACAAAGAAATGAATGTGTGTAAATCACTTTTAGAATGTTTTACTAGATTTGTTGGAGTAAGAAACTGGGGCACTGTAATTTCGTATTTTTGTGTCTCCACGTGTTTCTACATTGGTATCGGGTAAAGTGACTTCAACTGCTCTGTTGATATTTCTTTGTGTTACTGAATGATACAGAAGTTTCCATAGTTACTGTGCAATAATTTTGTTGTTGATTTGTCATACATGAATTTTCGATATATTTATATAGTTTGTTTTTAAAACCTTAGCTAACGAGAACTGTTATTAAAACACTGTCGTGACGTCATACCTTAGCTAACGAGAACTGTTATTAAAACACTGTCGGACGTCATACCTTAGCTAATGAGAACTGTTATTAAAACACTGTCGTGACGTCATACCTTAGCTAACGAGAACTGTTATTAAAACACTGTCGTGACGTCATACCTTTGTACTTGCAACACATTATTATTAATATTGGACTGCTGTCAAAAGACCAGAGTATTATATTAAATCCTACACATACATGTACGAAATTAACAATTTTAATTATTAGGATTTTGTTACATGTATATAAGTGTGCGTTTTAAGTTAGATAAGTAGAGGCTGTTTGGTGTTTGTTGTCTGTCCACAATTGCTTCAAAACTAACTCTATCGACAGAATTTGATCAATCTTTTTCTTGTTCAAATAGTTTTTTATCTGTAAGAATTTAAATAAATTGCTGTGAATCTAAACCGATCAGCAGAAGTTGCTGAAACTTTGTTTGATGAACCTTCCTGACATTGATTGAATGTCAACCCACTGGAATGTCAGCCCACTGGAATGTCAGCCCACTCGAATGTCAGTCCACTCGAATGTCAGTCCACTCGAATGTCGGCCCACTCGAATGTCGGCTCACTCGAATGTCGGCCCACTCGAATGTCGGCCCACTCGAATGTCTGCCCACTCGAATGTCAGTCCACTCGAATGTCGGCCCACTCGAATGTCAGCCCACTCGAATGTCAGTCCACTCGAACATACCAGACATATTTTAATGAAACTTTATCTGAAACACATTGGCAATGATCTTGAAGCACAAATTGTTCAAATTAGGTCGGTTTGCTTTATTCCACTAGATCAAATTGATAACGACCATTTAATAAATACTGCCTCCGAGATAAAATACCCGGTAGCAGAATGTGATGACACTCAGATGGAGCATCGTGGACATTATTCCACCAAGTTTATTCAAATGATATCGCTCTATCTAACCACTGCGTTGCTCGGTATCAACATGTTTAAATCTAATGACCGGAATTTTATGGAATTTGAAAATGTCCAATATCAAATTCGTTCACATGTCAATCCATCAAAGAACTAGGTCACTAGGTCAATGTAAGGACATCTTTGACCAGTATTTATTCAGAAAATAAACTGAGCAGAACATTATGAAACATGGCCTGTGCAACATTTAAACTAGATAAACCATCAACACACATGATCAGAGAAAGATATTCAAATTAGGTCAGTCTGCCAAAAATTAGGTCACTAAGACTTAACTCATTTTTAACGATTTTTTCTTTCAAATGTTCGATTGTGTGAAGAAGATTCGATTGAGAAACTGTTTTGAATCTGATACAACAAACCGTCGTTACTGTCAGCCATATAAAATTTTGCTATGTATTTTTTATTTTATTTAATTCTCCGCATTGACATCACATATAACGCATCCACCGAAGTTCTCTGCATTGATATCACATATAACACATACACCGAAGTTCTCCGCATTGATATCACATATAACACATCCACCGAAGTTCTCTGCATTGACATCACAATAACTCATCCACCGAAGTTCTCCGCATTGACATCACATATAACACATCCACCGAAGTTCTCCGCATTGATATCACATATAACACATCCACCGAAGTTCTCTGCATTGACATCACATATAACACATCCACTTAAGTTCTCTGCATTGACATCACATATAACGCATCTTCCGTAGTTCTCTGCATTGACATCACATATAACGCATCCGCCGAAGTTCTTAGATATTTCTGAATGTCCTAAAGTAAAGACAAATCTCATAATTTGCACACCCACTTTTATACACTTCGTCATCTAAACCCCCCCCCCCCCGTTCCCCACCCCCCGCGTTCCCCACACCCACGTATCCCACACCCCTGTTCCCCACCCCACGTTCCCCACACCTGCATATCCCACACCCCCATCCCCGTTCCCCACTCCCATGTTCCCCACACCCACGTATCCCACACCCGTGTTCCCCA
Source organism: Archivesica marissinica (assembly GCA_014843695.1). Taxonomy (NCBI): domain Eukaryota; kingdom Metazoa; phylum Mollusca; class Bivalvia; order Venerida; family Vesicomyidae; genus Archivesica; species Archivesica marissinica. Next base: position 57,032,373 of record CM026402.1, read on the forward strand.
CCCCCACATTCCCCACACCTGCATATCCCACACCCCCATTCCCCACACCCGCGTATCCCACACCCCTGTTCACCACACCCGCGTATCCCACGCCTCTGTTCCCAACACTCGCGTTCCGCACACCCCTGCACACCCCGGTCACCCACACTCGTACTACTAAGAGAATATGTTATACGTGTTCAAGGTTTACACAGCAATTTTCATGTGTCAAATACTTTGTTGAATGCTGAACTTTGTGGAAACGTATTTCTGAATACTACTACATTGTACCACAATCATGTCATCTAAGCATATAATTTCAGTCCCTAAAATACAGGAATACGCATCTCCGACCATGAACATTTTAAAAAACTTTCGGGAGGTTGGGAGGTGGGGATGTCCCAGAAGCCCCTTATTAATGCAGGCCACTTAGTCACCCTCAATGAAATGTCCCTCCTTTGCCTTCTCAAAGGTTGACAAATATGTTATTGCAATATTTTAAAACATTGCCATCTACTGTCATAGTGTACACCAGCATTCTGCCAATGACAGGTCAAGGCTATCACCTTTCATTATCTACGTACATAACTACATGAGGTGCAAATTGATTTGGACATTGCGGTAATTAGTGATAATTATATTGTCTATACAGTTCATGTATTGTTATACTTGGAAACGCGTGTATATTTATATGACGAGAATAAACGTGAGAAGTCACATACGAGTCATTGCTGGTAGTTTTCCATTGGCATCCTTCCTGGGCATAGTTGGGGCTTTCTGTATCACGGGTAAGTTGAATGATCGGTGATAATACAGCTGGGTTAGAAACGAGTCTTCATTATGTCTCACTTCCTCTGGGGTACTTGCTTTACTTCCTCTGGGTACTTGCTTTACTTCCTCTGGGGTACTTACTTTACTTCCTCTTGGGTACTTGCTTTACTTCCTCTGGGGTACTTGCTTTACTTCCTCTGGGGTACTTGCTTTACTTCCTCTGGGGTACTTGCTTCATTGCTTTACTTCCTCTGGGGTACTTGCTTTACTTCCTCTGGGTACTTGGTTTACTTCCTCTGGGGTACTTACTTTACTTCCTCTAAGGTACTTGCTTTGCTTCCTCTGGGGTACTTGCTTTACTTCCTCTAGGGTACTTGCTTCATTGCTTTACTTCCTCTGGGGTACTTGCTTTACTTCCTATGGGGTACTTGCTTTACTTCCTCTGGGGTACTTGCTTCATTGCTTTACTTCCTCTGGGGTACTTGCTTTACTTCCTATGGGGTACTTGCTTTACTTCCTCTGGGGTACTTGCTTTATTGCTTTACTTCCTCTGGGGTACTTGCTTTATTGCTTTACTTCCTCTGGGGTACTTGCTTTTTATTGCTTTACTTCCTCTGGGGTACTTGCTTCATTGCTTTACTTCCTCTGGGGTACTTGCTTTATTACTTTACTTCCTCTGGGGTACTTGCTTTATTACTTTACTTCCTCTGGGGTACTTGCTTTATTGCTTTACTTCCTCTGGGGTACTTGCTTCATTGCTTTACTTCCTCTGGGGTACTTGCTTTATTACTTTACTTCCTCTGGGGTACTTGCTTTATTACTTTACTTCCTCTGGGGTACTTGCTTTATTGCTTTACTTCCTCTGGGGTACTTGCTTCATTGCTTTACTTCCTCTGGGGTACTTGCTTTATTACTTTACTTCCTCTGGGGTACTTGCTTTATTACTTTACTTCCTCTGGGGTACTTGCTTTATTGCTTTACTTCCTCTGGGGTACTTGCTTCATTGCTTTACTTCCTCTGGGGTACTTGCTTTATTACTTTACTTCCTCTGGGGTACTTGCTTTACTTCCTCTGGTGTTTTTGTTTACTTTACTTCCTCTGGGTACTTGCTTTACTTCCTCTGGGTACTTGCTCTACTTCCCTGGGGTACTTGCTTTACTTCCTCTGGGGTACTTACTTTATTCCCGGGGTACTTACTTTACTTCCTCTGGGGAACTTGATTTACTTCCTCTGGAGCACTTGCTTTACTTCCTATGGGGTACTTGCTTTACTTCCTCTGGGGTACGCTTTATTGCTTTACTTCCTCTGGGGTACTTGCTATATTGCTTTACTTCCTCTGGGGTACTTGCTTTGCTTCCTCTGGGGTACTTGCTTTATTGCTTTACTTCCTCTGGGGTACTTGCTTCATTGCTTTACTTCCTCTGGGGTACTTGCTTTATTACTTTACTTCCTCTGGGGTACTTGCTTTATTGCTTTACTTCCTCTGGGGTACTTGCTTTATTGCTTTACTTCCTCTGGGGTACTTGCTTCATTGCTTTACTTCCTCTGGGGTACTTGCTTTATTACTTTACTTCATCTGGGGTACTTACTTTACTTCCTCTGGGGTACTTGCTTTACTTCCTCTGGGGTACTTGCTCTACTTCCTCTGGGGTACTTGCTTTACTTCCTCTGGGGTACTTACTTTACTTCCTCTGGGGTACTTACTTTACTTCCTCTGGGGAACTTGATTTACTTCCTCTGGGGCACTTGCTTTACTTCCTCTGGGGTACTTGCTTTACTTCCTCTGGGGTACTTGCTTTATTGCTTTACTTCCTCTGGGGTACTTACTTTACTTCCTCTGGGGAACATGCTTTACTTCCTCTGGGGTACTTGCTTCATTGCTTTACTTCCTCTGGGGTACTTGCTTTATTACTTTACTTCCTCTGGGGTACTTACTTTACTTCCTCTGGAGAACTTCCTCTGGGGTACTTGCTTCATTGCTTTACTTCCTTGGGGTACTTGCTTTAATACTTTACTTCCTCTGGGGTACTTACTTTACTTCCTCTGGGAACTTGCTTTACTTCCTCTGGGGTACTTGCTCATTGCTTTGCTTCCTCTGGGGTACTTGCTTCATTGCTTTACTTCCTCTGGGGTACTTGTGTTATTGCTTTACTTCCTCTGGGGTACTTGCTTCATTGCTTTACTTCCTCTGGGGTACTTGTGTTATTGCTTTACTTCCTCTGGGGTACTTGCGTTATTGCTTTACTTCCTCTGGGGCACTTGCTTCATTGCTTTACTTCCTCTGGGGTACTTGTGTTATTGCTTTACTTCCTCTGGGGTACTTGCTTCATTGCTTTACTTCCTCTGGGGTACTTGCGTTATTGCTTTACTTCCTCTGGGGTACTTACTTTACTTCCTCTGGGGTACTTGCTTTATTGCTTTACTTCCTCTGGGGTACTTGCTTTATTGCTTTACTTCCTATGGGGTACTTGCTTTACTTCCTCTGGGGTATTTGCTTTATTGCTTTACTTCCTCTGGGGTACTTACTTTACTTCCTCTGGGGTACTTGCTTTACTTCCTCTGGGGTACTTATTTTACTTCCTCTGGGGCACTTACTTTAAAATAAGGTATGGTGAGGACCATGATGCACCAGTAGTTTTCCAGCCAGGTTAATGATAAAAGATGTCCGGAACGTAACATACTATTGTGTTGGTTTATCTACAGTGTTTACTATTGTACCGGTTTATCTCCAGTGTTTACTATTGTGCAGGTTTATCTACAGTGTTTACTATTGTGTTGGTTTATCTACAGTGTTTACTATTGTACCGGTTTATCTCCAGTGTTTACTATTGTACCGGTTTATCTCCAGTGTTTACTATTGTGTTGGTTTATCTCCAGTGTTTACTATTGTGCAGGTTTATCTTCAGTGTTTACTATTGTGCCGGTTTATCTACAGTGTTTACTATTGTGTCGGTTTATCTTCAGTGTTTACTATTGTGCAGGTTTATCTTCAGTGTTTACTATTGTGTCGGTTTATCTTCAGTGTTTACTATTGTGCAGGTTTATCTCCAGTGTTTACTATTGTGCAGGTTTATCTACAGTGTTTACTATTGTGTCGGTTTATCTTCAGTGTTTACTATTGTGTCGGTTTATCTTCAGTGTTTACTATTGTACCGGTTTATCTCCAGTGTTTACTATTGTGTTGGTTTATCTCCAGTGTTTACTATTGTGCAGGTTTATCTCCAGTGTTTACTATTGTGCCGGTTTATCTCCAGTGTTTACTATTGTGCCAGTTTATCTCCAGTGTTTACTATTGTGCAGGTTTATCTTCAGTGTTTACTATTGTGTCGGTTTATCTCCAGTGTTTACTATTGTGCAGGTTTATCTCCAGTGTTTACTATTGTGCCAGTTTATCTCCAGTGTTTACTATTGTGCCGGTTTATCTCCAGTGTTTACTATTGTGCCAGTTTATCTTCAGTGTTTACTATTGTGCCAGTTTATCTTCAGTGTTTACTATTGTGCCGGTTTATCTTCAGTGTTTACTATTGTGCCGGTTTATCTCCAGTGTTTACTATTGTACCGGTTTATCTCCAGTGTTTACTATTGTGTTGGTTTATCTCCAGTGTTTACTATTGTGCAGGTTTATCTCCAGTGTTTACTATTGTGCAGGTTTATCTCCAGTGTTTACTATTGTGCAGGTTTATCTCCAGTGTTTACTATTGTGCAGGTTTATCTACAGTGTTTACTATTGTGTTGGTTTATCTTCAGTGTTTACTATTGTGCAGGTTTATCTACAGTGTTTACTATTGTGCAGGTTTATCTACAGTGTTTACTATTGTGCAGGTTTATCTACAGTGTTTACTATTGTGCCGGTTTATCTACAGTGTTTACTATTGTGCAGGTTTATCTACAGTGTTTACTATTGTGCAGGTTTATCTACAGTGTTTACTATTGTGCAGGTTTATCTACAGTGTTTACTATTGTGCCGGTTTATCTACAGTGTTTACTATTGTGCCGGTTTATCTACAGTGTTTACTATTGTGCTGGTTTATCTACAGTGTTTACTATTGTGCCGGTTTATCTACAGTGTTTACTATTGTACCAGTTTATCTTCAGTGTTTACTATTGTGCAGGTTTATCTTCAGTGTTTACTATTGTGCCGGTTTATCTACAGTGTTTACTATTGTGCTGGTTTATCTACAGTGTTTACTATTGTACCGGTTTATCTTCAGTGTTTACTATTGTGCCGGTTTATCTACAGTGTTTACTATTGTGTCGGTTTATCTTCAGTGTTTACTATTGTGCAGGTTTATCTTCAGTGTTTACTATTGTGTCGGTTTATCTTCAGTGTTTACTATTGTGCAGGTTTATCTCCAGTGTTTACTATTGTGCAGGTTTATCTACAGTGTTTACTATTGTGTCGGTTTATCTTCAGTGTTTACTATTGTGTCGGTTTATCTTCAGTGTTTACTATTGTACCGGTTTATCTCCAGTGTTTACTATTGTGTTGGTTTATCTCCAGTGTTTACTATTGTGCAGGTTTATCTCCAGTGTTTACTATTGTGCCGGTTTATCTCCAGTGTTTACTATTGTGCCAGTTTATCTCCAGTGTTTACTATTGTGCAGGTTTATCTTCAGTGTTTACTATTGTGTCGGTTTATCTCCAGTGTTTACTATTGTGCAGGTTTATCTCCAGTGTTTACTATTGTGCCAGTTTATCTCCAGTGTTTACTATTGTGCCGGTTTATCTCCAGTGTTTACTATTGTGCCAGTTTATCTTCAGTGTTTACTATTGTGCCAGTTTATCTTCAGTGTTTACTATTGTGCCGGTTTATCTTCAGTGTTTACTATTGTGCCGGTTTATCTCCAGTGTTTACTATTGTACCGGTTTATCTCCAGTGTTTACTATTGTACCGGTTTATCTCCAGTGTTTACTATTGTGCAGGTTTATCTCCAGTGTTTACTATTGTGCAGGTTTATCTCCAGTGTTTACTATTGTGCAGGTTTATCTCCAGTGTTTACTATTGTGCAGGTTTATCTACAGTGTTTACTATTGTGTTGGTTTATCTTCAGTGTTTACTATTGTGCCAGTTTATCTTCAGTTTTTACTATTGTGCCGGTTTATCTCCAGTGTTTACTATTGTACCGGTTTATCTCCAGTGTTTACTATTGTGCAGGTTTATCTTCAGTGTTTACTATTGTGCCAGTTTATCTTTAGTGTTTACTATTGTGCCAGTTTATCTTCAGTGTTTACTATTGTGCCAGTTTATCTTCAGTGTTTACTATTGTGCCAGTTTATCTACAGTGTTTACTATTGTGCCAGTTTATCTACAGTGTTTACTATTGTGCCAGTTTATCTACAGTGTTTACTATTGTGCCAGTTTATCTACAGTGTTTACTATTGTGCCAGTTTATCTTCAGTGTTTACTATTGTGCCAGTTTATCTACAGTGTTTACTATTGTGCCGGTTTATCTCCAGTGTTTACTATTGTGCAGGTTTATCTTCAGTGTTTACTATTGTGTTGGTTTATCTTCAGTGTTTACTATTGTGCCGGATTATCTTCAGTGTTTACTATTGTGCCGGTTTATCTCCAGTGTTTACTATTGTGCAGGTTTATCTCCAGTGTTTACTATTGTGCAGGTTTATCTCCAGTGTTTACTATTGTGCAGGTTTATCTCCAGTGTTTACTATTGTACCAGTTTATCTACAGTGTTTACTATTGTGCAGGTTTATCTTCAGTGTTTACTATTGTGCCAGTTTATCTACAGTGTTTACTATTGTGCAGGTTTATCTCCAGTGTTTACTATTGTGTCGGTTTATCTCCAGTGTTTACTATTGTGCAGGTTTATCTTCAGTGTTTACTATTGTACCGGTTTATCTTCAGTGTTTACTATTGTACCGGTTTATCTTCAGTGTTTACTATTGTACCGGTTTATCTCCAGTGTTTACTATTGTGCAGGTTTATCTCCAGTGTTTACTATTGTGCAGGTTTATCTACAGTGTTTACTATTGTACCGGTTTATCTTCAGTGTTTACTATTGTACCGGTTTATCTTCAGTGTTTACTATTGTGCCGGTTTATCTCCAGTGTTTACTATTGTACCGGTTTATCTTCAGTGTTTACTATTGTGCCGGTTTATCTTCAGTGTTTACTATTGTGCCAGTTTATCTACAGTGTTTACTATTGTGCTGGTTTATCTACAGTGTTTACTATTGTGCAGGTTTATCTACAGTGTTTACTATTGTGCAGGTTTATCTACAGTGTTTACTATTGTGCCGGTTTATCTACAGTGTTTACTATTGTGCAGGTTTATCTACAGTGTTTACTATTGTGCAGGTTTATCTACAGTGTTTACTATTGTGCAGGTTTATCTACAGTGTTTACTATTGTGCCGGTTTATCTACAGTGTTTACTATTGTGCAGGTTTATCTACAGTGTTTACTATTGTGCAGGTTTATCTACAGTGTTTACTATTGTGCAGGTTTATCTACAGTGTTTACTATTGTGCAGGTTTATCTACAGTGTTTACTATTGTGCAGGTTTATCTACAGTGTTTACTATTGTGCAGGTTTATCTACAGTGTTTACTATTGTGCAGGTTTATCTACAGTGTTTACTATTGTGCCGGTTTATCTACAGTGTTTACTATTGTGCTGGTTTATCTACAGTGTTTACTATTGTGCCGGTTTATCTACAGTGTTTACTATTGTACCGGTTTATCTTCAGTGTTTACTATTGTGCAGGTTTATCTTCAGTGTTTACTATTGTGCCGGTTTATCTACAGTGTTTACTATTGTGCTGGTTTATCTACAGTGTTTACTATTGTACCGGTTTATCTTCAGTGTTTACTATTGTGCCGGTTTATCTACAGTGTTTACTATTGTACCGGTTTATCTCCAGTGTTTACTATTGTGTTGGTTTATCTCCAGTGTTTACTATTGTGCCAGTTTATCTCGAGTGTTTACTATTGTACCGGTTTATCTTCAGTGTTTACTATTGTACCGGTTTATCTTCATTGTTTACTATTGTGCTAGTTTATCTACAGTGTTTACTATTCTGCCGGTTTATCTACAGTGTTTACTATTGTGCCAGTTTATCTCCAGTGTTTACTATTGTACCGGTTTATCTTCAGTATTTACTATTGTGCCAGTTTATCTACAGTGTTTACTATTGTGCCGGTTTATCTACAGTGTTTACTATTGTGCCGGTTTATCTACAGTGTTTACTATTGTGCTGGTTTATCTACAGTGTTTACTATTGTGCCGGTTTATCTACAGTGTTTACTATTGTACCGGTTTATCTTCAGTGTTTACTATTGTGCAGGTTTATCTACAGTGTTTACTATTGTACCGGTTTATCTTCAGTGTTTACTATTGTACCGGTTTATCTTCAGTGTTTACTATTGTGCCGGTTTATCTCCAGTGTTTACTATTGTACCGGTTTATCTTCAGTGTTTACTATTGTGCCGGTTTATCTTCAGTGTTTACTATTGTGCCAGTTTATCTACAGTGTTTACTATTGTGCTGGTTTATCTACAGTGTTTACTATTGTGCAGGTTTATCTACAGTGTTTACTATTGTGCAGGTTTATCTACAGTGTTTACTATTGTGCCGGTTTATCTACAGTGTTTACTATTGTGCAGGTTTATCTACAGTGTTTACTATTGTGCAGGTTTATCTACAGTGTTTACTATTGTGCAGGTTTATCTACAGTGTTTACTATTGTGCCGGTTTATCTACAGTGTTTACTATTGTGCAGGTTTATCTACAGTGTTTACTATTGTGCAGGTTTATCTACAGTGTTTACTATTGTGCAGGTTTATCTACAGTGTTTACTATTGTGCAGGTTTATCTACAGTGTTTACTATTGTGCAGGTTTATCTACAGTGTTTACTATTGTGCAGGTTTATCTACAGTGTTTACTATTGTGCCGGTTTATCTACAGTGTTTACTATTGTGCCGGTTTATCTACAGTGTTTACTATTGTGCTGGTTTATCTACAGTGTTTACTATTGTGCCGGTTTATCTACAGTGTTTACTATTGTACCGGTTTATCTTCAGTGTTTACTATTGTGCAGGTTTATCTTCAGTGTTTACTATTGTGCCGGTTTATCTACAGTGTTTACTATTGTGCTGGTTTATCTACAGTGTTTACTATTGTACCGGTTTATCTTCAGTGTTTACTATTGTGCCGGTTTATCTACAGTGTTTACTATTGTACCGGTTTATCTCCAGTGTTTACTATTGTGTTGGTTTATCTCCAGTGTTTACTATTGTGCCAGTTTATCTCCAGTGTTTACTATTGTGCCAGTTTATCTTCAGTGTTTACTATTGTGCCAGTTTATCTCCAGTGTTTACTATTGTGCTGGTTTATCTACAGTGTTTACTATTGTACCGGTTTATCTACAGTGTTTACTATTGTACCGGTTTATCTTCAGTGTTTACTATTGTGCCGGTTTATCTACAGTGTTTACTATTGTACCAGTTTATCTACAGTGTTTACTATTGTGCAGGTTTATCTTCAGTGTTTACTATTGTACCAGTTTATCTACAGTGTTTACTATTGTACCAGTTTATCTACAGTGTTTACTATTGTGCCAGTTTATCTCCAGTGTTTACTATTGTGCCGGTTTATCTACAGTGTTTACTATTGTGTTGGTTTATCTCCAGTGTTTACTATTGTGCCAGTTTATCTTCAGTGTTTACTATTGTGCCAGTTTATCTTCAGTGTTTACTATTGTGTCGGTTTATCTACAGTGTTTACTATTGTGCAGGTTTATCTACAGTGTTTACTATTGTGTCGGTTTATCTCCAGTGTTTACTATTGTGTCGGTTTATCTCCAGTGTTTACTATTGTACTGGTTTATCTACAGTGTTTACTATTGTGCTGGTTTATCTACAGTGTTTACTATTGTGCAGGTTTATCTTCAGTGTTTACTATTGTGCAGGTTTATCTACAGTGTTTACTATTGTACCAGTTTATCTACAGTGTTTACTATTGTGCCGGTTTATCTACAGTGTTTACTATTGTACCGGTTTATCTACAGTGTTTACTATTGTGCCAGTTTATCTCCAGTGTTTACTATTGTGCTGGTTTATCTACAGTGTTTACTATTGTACCGGTTTATCTACAGTGTTTACTATTGTGTCGGTTTATCTCCAGTGTTTACTATTGTGCAGGTTTATCTACAGTGTTTACTATTGTGTCGGTTTATCTTCAGTGTTTACTATTGTGCCAGTTTATCTACAGTGTTTACTATTGTGCAGGTTTATCTACAGTGTTTACTATTGTACCGGTTTATCTACAGTGTTTACTATTGTGCCGGTTTATCTCCAGTGTTTACTATTGTACTTGTTTATCTACAGTGTTTACTATTGTGCCGGTTTATCTCCAGTGTTTACTATTGTACCGGTTTATCTTCAGTGTTTACTATTGTGCAGGTTTATCTACAGTGTTTACTATTGTGCAGGTTTATCTTCAGTGTTTACTATTGTGCTGGTTTATCTACAGTGTTTACTATTGTGCCAGTTTATCTCCAGTGTTTACTATTGTGCCAGTTTATCTCCAGTGTTTACTATTGTACCGGTTTATCTTCAGTGTTTACTATTGTGCCAGTTTATCTCCAGTGTTTACTATTGTGCTGGTTTATCTACAGTGTTTACTATTGTACCGGTTTATCTACAGTGTTTACTATTGTACCGGTTTATCTTCAGTGTTTACTATTGTGCCGGTTTATCTACAGTGTTTACTATTGTACCAGTTTATCTACAGTGTTTACTATTGTGCAGGTTTATCTTCAGTGTTTACTATTGTACCAGTTTATCTACAGTGTTTACTATTGTACCAGTTTATCTACAGTGTTTACTATTGTGCCAGTTTATCTCCAGTGTTTACTATTGTGCCGGTTTATCTACAGTGTTTACTATTGTGTTGGTTTATCTCCAGTGTTTACTATTATGCCAGTTTATCTTCAGTGTTTACTATTGTGCCAGTTTATCTTCAGTGTTTACTATTGTGTCGGTTTATCTACAGTGTTTACTATTGTGCAGGTTTATCTACAGTGTTTACTATTGTGTCGGTTTATCTCCAGTGTTTACTATTGTGTCGGTTTATCTCCAGTGTTTACTATTGTGCTGGTTTATCTACAGTGTTTACTATTGTGCTGGTTTATCTAGTGTTTACTATTGTGCAGGTTTATCTTCAGTGTTTACTATTGTGCAGGTTTATCTACAGTGTTTACTATTGTACCGGTTTATCTTCAGTGTTTACTATTGTACCGGTTTATCTTCAGTGTTTACTATTGTGCCGGTTTATCTCCAGTGTTTACTATTGTACCAGTTTATCTTCAGTGTTTACTATTGTGCCGGTTTATCTTCAGTGTTTACTATTGTGCCAGTTTATCTACAGTGTTTACTATTGTGCTGGTTTATCTACAGTGTTTACTATTGTGCAGGTTTATCTACAGTGTTTACTATTGTGCAGGTTTATCTACAGTGTTTACTATTGTGCCGGTTTATCTACAGTGTTTACTATTGTGCAGGTTTATCTACAGTGTTTACTATTGTGCAGGTTTATCTACAGTGTTTACTATTGTGCAGGTTTATCTACAGTGTTTACTATTGTGCCGGTTTATCTACAGTGTTTACTATTGTGCAGGTTTATCTACAGTGTTTACTATTGTGCAGGTTTATCTACAGTGTTTACTATTGTGCAGGTTTATCTACAGTGTTTACTATTGTGCAGGTTTATCTACAGTGTTTACTATTGTGCAGGTTTATCTACAGTGTTTACTATTGTGCAGGTTTATCTACAGTGTTTACTATTGTGCCGGTTTATCTACAGTGTTTACTATTGTGCCGGTTTATCTACAGTGTTTACTATTGTGCTGGTTTATCTACAGTGTTTACTATTGTGCCGGTTTATCTACAGTGTTTACTATTGTACCGGTTTATCTTCAGTGTTTACTATTGTGCAGGTTTATCTTCAGTGTTTACTATTGTGCCGGTTTATCTACAGTGTTTACTATTGTGCTGGTTTATCTACAGTGTTTACTATTGTACCGGTTTATCTTCAGTGTTTACTATTGTGCCGGTTTATCTACAGTGTTTACTATTGTACCGGTTTATCTCCAGTGTTTACTATTGTGTTGGTTTATCTCCAGTGTTTACTATTGTGCCAGTTTATCTCCAGTGTTTACTATTGTGCCAGTTTATCTTCAGTGTTTACTATTGTGCCAGTTTATCTCCAGTGTTTACTATTGTGCTGGTTTATCTACAGTGTTTACTATTGTACCGGTTTATCTACAGTGTTTACTATTGTACCGGTTTATCTTCAGTGTTTACTATTGTGCCGGTTTATCTACAGTGTTTACTATTGTACCAGTTTATCTACAGTGTTTACTATTGTGCAGGTTTATCTTCAGTGTTTACTATTGTACCAGTTTATCTACAGTGTTTACTATTGTACCAGTTTATCTACAGTGTTTACTATTGTGCCAGTTTATCTCCAGTGTTTACTATTGTGCCGGTTTATCTACAGTGTTTACTATTGTGTTGGTTTATCTCCAGTGTTTACTATTGTGCCAGTTTATCTTCAGTGTTTACTATTGTGCCAGTTTATCTTCAGTGTTTACTATTGTGTCGGTTTATCTACAGTGTTTACTATTGTGCAGGTTTATCTACAGTGTTTACTATTGTGTCGGTTTATCTCCAGTGTTTACTATTGTGTCGGTTTATCTCCAGTGTTTACTATTGTGCTGGTTTATCTACAGTGTTTACTATTGTGCTGGTTTATCTACAGTGTTTACTATTGTGCAGGTTTATCTTCAGTGTTTACTATTGTGCAGGTTTATCTACAGTGTTTACTATTGTACCAGTTTATCTACAGTGTTTACTATTGTGCCGGTTTATCTACAGTGTTTACTATTGTGCCAGTTTATCTCCAGTGTTTACTATTGTGCTGGTTTATCTACAGTGTTTACTATTGTACCGGTTTATCTACAGTGTTTACTATTGTGTCGGTTTATCTCCAGTGTTTACTATTGTGCAGGTTTATCTACAGTGTTTACTATTGTGTCGGTTTATCTTCAGTGTTTACTATTGTGCCAGTTTATCTACAGTGTTTACTATTGTGCAGGTTTATCTACAGTGTTTACTATTGTACCGGTTTATCTACAGTGTTTACTATTGTGCCGGTTTATCTCCAGTGTTTACTATTGTGCCAGTTTATCTACAGTGTTTACTATTGTGCCGGTTTATCTTCAGTGTTTACTATTGTACTTGTTTATCTACAGTGTTTACTATTGTGCCGGTTTATCTCCAGTGTTTACTATTGTACCGGTTTATCTTCAGTGTTTACTATTGTGCAGGTTTATCTACAGTGTTTACTATTGTGCAGGTTTATCTTCAGTGTTTACTATTGTGCTGGTTTATCTACAGTGTTTACTATTGTGCCAGTTTATCTCCAGTGTTTACTATTGTGCCAGTTTATCTCCAGTGTTTACTATTGTACCGGTTTATCTTCAGTGTTTACTATTGTGCCAGTTTATCTCCAGTGTTTACTATTGTGCTGGTTTATCTACAGTGTTTACTATTGTACCGGTTTATCTACAGTGTTTACTATTGTACCGGTTTATCTTCAGTGTTTACTATTGTGCCGGTTTATCTACAGTGTTTACTATTGTACCAGTTTATCTACAGTGTTTACTATTGTGCAGGTTTATCTTCAGTGTTTACTATTGTACCAGTTTATCTACAGTGTTTACTATTGTACCAGTTTATCTACAGTGTTTACTATTGTGCCAGTTTATCTCCAGTGTTTACTATTGTGCCGGTTTATCTACAGTGTTTACTATTGTGTTGGTTTATCTCCAGTGTTTACTATTGTGCCAGTTTATCTTCAGTGTTTACTATTGTGCCAGTTTATCTTCAGTGTTTACTATTGTGTCGGTTTATCTACAGTGTTTACTATTGTGCAGGTTTATCTACAGTGTTTACTATTGTGTCGGTTTATCTCCAGTGTTTACTATTGTGTCGGTTTATCTCCAGTGTTTAATATTGTGCTGGTTTATCTACAGTGTTTACTATTGTGCTGGTTTATCTACAGTGTTTACTATTGTGCAGGTTTATCTTCAGTGTTTACTATTGTGCAGGTTTATCTACAGTGTTTACTATTGTACCAGTTTATCTACAGTGTTTACTATTGTGCCGGTTTATCTACAGTGTTTACTATTGTGTCGGTTTATCTCCAGTGTTTACAGCATATATATATGTTTATCATGTTTAAAAAAAATTCAAATCATATTTTATTGCATATTAATAGTACATATTTCATACACATAAAGATACAATACATAACATGAAAATACAAATGGTTTGGGCCCCAAGTTTTAACAACATTAGCCAACGGCCCCGTGCATATTTTGCCTATCAAAAAATAAATGAAGTTGTTTTATGCGCACTGTGAATTTTCTTCGAAGAATCCCAATGCCCTATTAAATGTTCTTTTAAAGACAATAGTAGTAATGAAATATATGATCAGATGATGTTTTATTTACATGTATTACCATATCCAGTTGTTTACATTTTATTGATTGCATGCAAATAATTATGAACTTTTGTCTCCAAACTATTGCAGACTATAATGAGAGACATCGGTCAGTTACTGCCCCTGAATACTCCCTAAAAGTAGGTCCTATTAAGTGTTTTCCTCTGTTTTTATCGTTGTTTCCTTTGCACAACTTGTTAGCAATTTTATCCCACTATCGCTTTACATGATTATTAAATTACTATATCTCGACAGATCTCGTACAGCATATGCAATGGGTACTTATTTGTAAAAGAATGTTATCAGTTAATTAACACGATTTTGATAATATCACAATTATCATACCGCAACATCTGGTTAGGGAACAACAGTAAAAACAAAGGATTCTAACTTAAAGGACCTATTCATATATTGGAATTTATCTGCCAAGGGAGGTAATAGAAAATTACAAATGACTCGCATTGTGATCTCTTATTTTGCCTTCCAGAATATTATTGTATTATTTGTGTACACAAGTAAATCTCTTCCATGTTAGCTCGCATTTATATTTCTTTATTCCATAAATATATCTTATACAATTGCCGTCCTCAGTTGCTATATACCCACATCATGAGCATTGTGAAAACGCCCTGTGCAAGTATATGTTACAATCCCATTTCAGGAAGGATTACTCCCCTTTGCAATGTAAGGAAGTATAAGTTACAATCCCATTTCAGGAAGGATTACTCCCCTTTGCAATGTAAGGAAGTATATGTTACAATCCCATTTCAGGAAGGATTACTCCCCTTTGCAATGTAAGGAAGTATGTTAAATCCCATTTCAGGAAGGATTACTCCCCTTTGCAATGTAAGGAAGTTTATGTTACAATCCCATTTCAGGAAGGATTACTCCCCTTTGCAATGTAAGGAAGTATATGTTACAATCCCATGTATGTCATGTTTACTATTTTAGGATAGATAATTCCCCTTTGCAATGTCTAGGTTTTGGAGATTTTCTTTTGGTTATCATGGCAACCCGATTTATTATTCCTCTAGTGTCGTAAACATAGATCCCCGCGCACACGACCATAGATCTGGTGAGGTTATTAACGGAGGTCCCCGCCCACATGACCATAGATCTGGTGAGGTTATTAATGGAGATCCCCGCCCACATGACCATAGATCTGGTGCGGTTACTAACGGAGATCCCCGCACACATGGATCTGGTGCGGTTACTAACGGAGTTCCCCGCACACATGACCATAGATCTGGTGAGGTTATTAACGGAGTTCCCCGCACACATGACCATAGATCTGGTGAGGTTATTAACGGAGATCCCTGCGCACATGATCTAACGGAGGAACACCAACACAATTTACATTCTTTATTTTGATAAAAGTAGACAAGACATATAATGTTTCACTACATCTACCAATGAAAATGTTCACTTGAAATGGACTATCATATAACATATAGCCGACAAAATAACTGTGACAAGTACTTGTTGCAATAATAATGCTAGATCCAACATCTAACACTTGGGATTGTAAAAGCGACTTTAGTTGCGATTGGCCAAACAGCATAGGGCCAGATCAGACGACAAAGAACATGCCATCTGATCAGATGACACAGAACATGCCACCTGATCATATGACACAGAACATGCCACCTGATCATATATGACACAGAACATGCCACCTGATCATATGACACAGAACATGCCACCTGATCATATGACACAGAACATGCCACCTGATCATATGACACAGAACATGCTATCTGATCAGACGACACAGAACATGCCACCTGATCATACGACACAGAACATGCCACCTGATCATACGACACAGAACATGCTATCTGATAATATAACACAGAACATGATATCTGATCAGATGACACAGAACATGCCATCTGATCAGATGACACAGAACATGATATCTGATCAGACGACACAGAACATGCCATCTGATCAGATGACACAGAACATGATATCTGATCAGACGACACAGAACATGCCATCTGATCAGATGACACAGAACATGCTATCTGATCAGATGACACAGAACATGCCATCTGATCAGACGACACAGAACATGCCATCTGATCAGATGACACAGAACATGCTATCTGATCATATGACACAGAACATGCCACCTGATCATACGACACAGAACATGCCATCTGATCAGATGACACAGAACATGCTATCTGATTATATGACACAGAACATGCCACCTGATCATATGACACAGAACATGCCACCTGATCATCGACACAGAACATGCCATCTGATCAGATGACACAGAACATGCCACCTGATCAGACGACACAGAACATGCCACCTGATCATACGACACAGAACATGCCATCTGATCATACGACACAGAACATGCCATCTGATCAGACGACACAGAACATGCCATCTGATCAGATGACACAGAACATGCCACCTGATCAAGCTCTATGCTGTTTGCTATTCGGATAGTGGAGCTAAAACATGTCTCAATAGTACATGATTTTACACATTGCAGTACGCAGTGGTTGATCTGGATCTATGCTGTTTGCACATTCCATCCATTTTATTTGGCAGGTAAGGGCTAACATAGAACAAGGTATAGTGCAATACAAAATGGGGGAACATTCCTCGATAATGCAAACCCTGAATTGTTTCTCCAAGGTTATTTACTTTTGGCTTTGTCCACCAGATATACAAGTCTACAGTATTCATGGCGGTTATACGACATAATTCAAAACTGTACAAAACTCTGGAACAACCACAGATTACAAAGAGCCATGTCTTATTTTCCAGGGCTGCAAAAGTCCCAGGCTGTAAGGAGTACCATGGATCAAGGGACTTTCCCATGCTGTAAGGAGTGCCATGGATCAAGGGACTTTCCCAGGCTGTAAGGAGTGCCATGGATCAAGGGACTTTCCCAGGCTGTAAGGAGTGCCATGGATCAAGGGACTTTCCCAGGCTGTAAGGAGTGCCATGGATCAAGGGATTTTCCCAGGCTGTAAGGAGTGCCATGGATCAAGGGATGTTCCCATGCCGTAAGAGCCATGGATCAAGGTATTTTCCCATGCCATAAGAGCCATGGATCGAGGGATTTTCCCATGCCATAAGAAGTGCCATGGATCAAGGGATTTCCCCCATGCCGTAAGAGCCATGGATCAAGGGATTGTCCCCATGCTGTAAGGAGTGCCATGGATCAAGGGATTTTCCCATGCCATGGATCAAGGGATTTTCCCATGCCGTATGAAGAGCCATGGATCAAGGGATTTTCCCATGCCATAAGAGCCATGGATAAAGGGATTTTCCCATGCCATAAGAAGTCATATGGACCAAGGGATTTTCCCAGGATGCAATAGCCACAGACCAACTATCACCTACTTGAACTCTGTAAGGCCTGGACTGAGGCTGCCAAATTATTCGGTTGAGAGACCTGGAGTTGAGGCAAATCAATGTATCTAAACGTTTCACTTGGCAATGCATTCAACATTTCCTGTGGTTGGTCTTTATCCTAGTTACCAGTTTGTACAGTCAAACCTGTATTAGTGGTCACCTCTATTAAACAACCAGCCAGTTTCCAGATTCCAAATATGTTGTTTTATTATACATTTGACCTCTATTAAGCAGCCACCTGTGCTAAGCAGCCACTTTCTGTGATTCCCTTGGATGGCTGCTTAAGACAGGTTTGACTGTATTTCAATAACCCTGAAGCTTTGTAAGACTATATATATATACATTAGGGACACAAAAAGAATTCTAACAGATCTGCAGGGAGGTAATCCAGTACAAACTTCTAACAATATGACAGAATACCATTCAAACAACACTAACAAAGATTCATCAAAATATGCCACAACTAATACTAATAAAACATACATTTGTATTGACAAATGAAAAATAATGCTATATCACACATGTATATATAGTGCTAAAATGTTCTAATCAACATAACAATTATAACATACGTAAATCACAGAAGCTTAAAGTATAGTACATGCCCTATAGCAACATTGTTTTCAATATTTATTATTGCAAGTTATAGTGTTATTACTGGGTATTCAAATTCAAGATTTCACTAAAATACAAAGGCCCCAATTCGAAAATTGCAGTATGAAAATTTAAAAAATATTTTTCCCCCCAATATTTACACATAAAAATATTGAGGGGGAAAATATCCGTACTGGGATTCGATACTGGCCCGTCGGATTTGTAGGCCAATGATGTTCCAATGTTAAATTTATATATATTTTTCTTTTCCGAAAAATGTTTATAGTGTACCGTAATATTGCGCTTGTTGATTTTATTCCACAATAAAATAGTGTCAATGAATGTTAATCTGGCTCATAAGAATGCTGTCAGACTAATCTATCTCATTAAGAACGCAGTTCGAGCCTCGTTGCGGCTCTTTCTGTCCGCCCTCCATGTGGCCTGGCCTCCCTTTACTAATCTCCCACAATTCATTTTCCGGCACGAAAATTTTAATTGAGATGAGAGTGTAACATGGAAATTCTGATTTCAACTCAAGCTACCATAAAGCTATGCGAGAGAGCTTAGAGCTTGTGAAGCTCCATTGTCTCTGTATTCATTCAAGTGTATATAACCGAGTTTATACTTTCAAGAAGTATGTAAAAGATACATGTATAACTAAAACAGAGGACCTGGATTGCTCACCTGAGTTGAAAAGCTCAAACGGTTTATAAAAAATAGTGTTCGGGAAGTTTGCACATTTGATTTCAAACTACTAGGTACACCAAATTCCTTTAATATTATTTTAACAGGTGTCCAATTGAAAGAACATAGTTGTAGCACAGCCATACCGAGACATATCCACAATGCTAGTTTAGTATCATTATGTCTAATGGTATATGAAATATAGCCCAGACAAGCGTTTTCTGGCAGATGCGATATATGCTGTTACGATTAAGGTCACAGCAACCATATTTTGGTATGCTATAAATAGTTGTATCCACATGTCAATTAGTTTGTATCTGTATGTCTTCAAGCAGTGATAGTTGTATCCACATGTCAATTAGTTTGTATCTGTATGTCTTCAAGTAGTGATAGTTGTATCCACATGCCAACTAGTTTGTATCTGTATGTCTTCAAGTAGTGATAGTTGTATCCACATGTCAATTAGTTTGTATCTGTATGTCTTCAAGTAGTGATAGTTGTATCCACATGTCAACTAGTTTGTATATGTATGTCTTCAAGTAGTGATAGTTGTATCCACAAGTCAATTAGTTTGTATCTGTATGTCTTCAAGTAGTGATAGTTGTATCCACATATCAACTAGTTTGTATCTGTATGTCTTCAAGTAGTGATAGTTGTATCCACATGTCAACTAGTTTGTATCTGTATGTCTTCAAGTAGTGATAGTTGTATCCACAAGTCAATTAGTTTGTATCTGTATGGTCTTCAAGTAGTGATAGTTGTATCCACAAGTCAATTAGTTTGTATCTGTATGTCTTCAAGTAGTGATAGTTGTATCCACAAGTCAATTAGTTTGTATCTGTATGTCTTCAAGTAGTGATAGTTGTATCGACAAGTCAATTAGTTTGTATCTGTATGTCTTCAAGTAGTGATAGTTGTATCCACATATCAACTAGTTTGTATCTGTATGTCTTCAAGTAGTGATAGTTGTATCCACATGTCAACTAGTTTGTATCTGTATGTCTTCAAGTAGTGATAGTTGTATCCACAAGTCAATTAGTTTGTATCTGTATGTCTTCAAGTAGTGATAGTTGTATCCACAAGTCAATTAGTTTGTATCTGTATGTCTTCAAGTAGTGATAGTTGTATCGACAAGTCAATTAGTTTGTATCTGTATGTCTTCAAGTAGTGATAGTTGTATCCACATATCAACTAGTTTGTATCTGTATGTCTTCAAGTAGTAAAATCTCAAGTCCGCCTCCGTGGTCGAGTGGTTAAGGTCGCTGACTTGTATACCACTGTAACCTATCATCACTGATGTTCACGGGTTCGAGCCCCGCTCAGGCCGTGTCTCATTTATATGAAAAAGTTGGCAGTTTCTTACGGAGGTTGGTGCACCCAAGTACTGGTTAACCGCTGGAGCCTGCCCAGGAAAGGTGTTGTTAAGTAAACTGCCCGCCGGCGATATAGCCCAAAATGGTGCTGATGCAGGCGTAAAACCCGAAATATAACATAAATAACAGTAAAATCTCAATACTGGCAACCATGTTTTTGGACGAATCGATATAACTTGTAACTTTAGATGACTATCATTTATAATACTCCGCACAAAATGTCATCATATTCCTGCTGTAGTGACGCAGAATTATTTCACGCAACATGATGACGACGGACGCAGGGCGATCTCAAACGTTCTAAGAGCTAAAAACTTGGTAGAAATGCATAACCGGGTTTACATTTTCACTTCATATATAAAACATACAAATGTATAACCGGGTTTACATGTTCCTTTGTGGTGTAAAACATTTTGAAACTAGGTATATACTATAATGATATATAACCGGATGTTCTAATGGTCTAATGTTAAGCATACACAAATGCTTGAACCTAAAGTATATAATTATGTACATGCAATTCAGTTGAACAGTTTTCACATAGCCCACAGTAGTACAGTCATGTAGTACCGGCATGCGCATTGTTCATTCTAGCCAAAGTTAAAAATTCAATTATAATTTCATCTAAGTTCATAAACAATACCGTAAAACCAATAAAATCCACTAATTAAGCCAGTTGGTCCCATTACTTTCAACATGCATAAATATGTACAGAAAATGAAATGGGAATCCCAATGCATTACATTATGGAATTCTAACATAGTACTATAAATCCAGATTTATCAGCAAAACATTATATTTACTACAGGTGTACAATAATCAACTGTTATACCTTGTTATTACCCAACCTTCTACATAATTTTTTTTACATTCGGCCGCTCGACTATAAAACAATTTCCTCATTTTTTTACATTCGGTCGGCTCATGATCTGGATCTACACTTTTTGTAAGCCTATTTTCAAGTATTTGAAAAATGACAAAGTTGATTTCAAAAGGCTGTCGCTGACATCGATAGAGTACTGGGTGGCGACCCTTTTACGTAAAAAAAACGTTTTTCAATCATAACTTAAACAGTTTATGCTGCATTGTCATTTCTTTTACATCAATAAATTGGTCAGCTTGTCATATATCTAATAATAAACAGCTAATCTCAAGGGAGGTAAATGCCGATAGTCATGCTCTAAAAGTGGTCATTAAAATGCAAATTTAAGAGAAAACCCATTATCCGGACACTTCTATTTTCTGCCATCGTTGGTTTAAATCTAACAGATTCTGCAATAATACAATAAAAAAGGTGTGCAACGTTGCATTGATAAAAAGCGGCGACCAAATAGTAAAAAAATAAACAGCGGCGATCAAATAGTAAAAAATAAACAAGGTCAATTGATTGTGGTACACCTGTAGTTCATTCTCGACTATTTTTAAATCACGTGTAATTCACATGACATGGTAGGATTTGCCAACGGGGAAGGAAGGGGGGGAAATGTTTGGTCTAAAGGGGTGGACGGGTTAGTGAAAAAAATCTTATTTTAATGGAAATGGGGGGGGAAAAAAACAGCAGAAGGGGATTGGGGGGGTTTAAACATATCCCCCCAAACCCGCCACTGCAGGTTACAAGAACTGGAAAACTAGACCGATTAGGACATGGCCTCGAGGTTATAAAACTTTTCTCAAGCTGGCAATTGAAATTGGTTCAGCTGGCATTAAAACTCAAGAATCAACCAATCAAATCATCTGAGCTTGAGTTTGACATCTGAGTAAAGTGTTAGGCAATGGTGTTAGAAAATAATGCTAAACGAGCAGTGTCTACTAAAATAGACACTCACCAAGAACTGATGATAGACAGATACACTAGTTACCATACTATATTTTGATGTCAAATGTCAATCATTCAACCGGATTGGTAGTATACTATGAACAACAAATCATTGTACTGATGCTTCCTGCCAAGTTCAGACAAGCAATGTCGTCTTTAACATATTCTAAAAACGGGCGTAAATCCGCTAAAAATCACCCTACAAGAATATGATTACAATATGAACAACTAGACACAATACTGATGCGCCTTGGCTGCTAGTTTCGTGAAAATCTAAAAATAAGATTTTGGAGACCAACTTGTGTTTTGCAAGCTTTTCCGAATCGTCCACATCTGCATGTAAACCTGCATGGTATACATAACTATGCATTATATGGCAACAAACATACAGTCCATACTCTATAAGACCAGTCCAGTGTTTTTTTATGTTTTAGAAAAGAAAGCACTCTGACACTGAACATTTGCATTGTCTGGTGTCAATTTTATCAACCCATCTTATATGTCAGTGCATGCCAAACCCCACATATTTCAGGACTAAAGTAGGGGTGGGGGGTCGTCGGGAGATCTGGAAAAAATAGGGGTTATAGGATTTTCACATATTGATAATGGTGAAACGACAATTAGCATACGTGTGAAATTCATGCATGTAACAGTGATGTAACCAAGGTAACAGTGATGTAACCAAGGTAACAGTGATGTAACCAAGGTAACAGTGATGTAACCATGGTAACAGTGATGTAACCAAGACTGTGTTGCTTTATCTGTGATAGATACCTAATGAAGTGCACAAGATGTTGTGCATACTGGTAATCATTTTCCACACTATTGTTTACATACGCACCACACACGTTAAAACATACAGACATACATAACTATAACAAGGCCAGGTGAGACTTTACTAGTGGGCGAGTGGATGTGTCAGGTCACTAGTCCTACATGCCAAGCATCTCTGAAACAATGCACAGGGCCCTGTACTCCATCCTATAGACAGGTATGTTATTCCATCCTATAGACAGGTATGTTATTCCATCCTATAGACAGGTATGTTACTCCATCCTATAGACAGGTATGTTACTCCATCCTATAGACAGGTATGTTATTCCATCCTATAGACAGGTATGTTATTCCATCCTATAGACAGGTATGTTATCCATCCTATAGACAGGTATGTTATCCATCCTATAGACAGGTATGTTATCCATCCTATAGACAGGTATGTTATCCATCCTATAGACAGGTATGTTATTCCATCCTATAGACAGGTATGTTATTCCATCCTATAGACAGGTATGTTACTCCATCCTATAGACAGGTATGTTATTCCATCCTATATACAGGTATGTTACTCCATCCTATAGACAGGTATGTTATTCCATCCTATAGACAGGTATGTTATTCCATCCTATAGACAGGTATGTTACTCCATCCTATAGACAGGTATGTTATTCCATCCTATAGACAGGTATGTTATTCCATCCTATAGACAGGTATGTTATTCCATCCTATAGACAGGTATGTTATTCCATCCTATAGACAGGTATGTTATTCCATCCTATAGACAGGTATGTTATTCCATCCTATAGACAGGTATGTTATTCCATCCTATAGACAGGTATGTTATTCCATCCTATAGACAGGTATGTTATTCCATCCTATAGACAGGTATGTTACTCCATCCTATAGACGGTAGTTATCATCCTATAACAGGTATGTTGGTTGTTTTTTGGTTGTTTTTTGTTCCATCCTATAGACAGTTGTTATTCCATCCTATAGACAGTATGTTATTCCATCCTATAGACAGGTATGTTATTCCATCCTATAGACAGGTATGTTATTCCATCCTATAGACAGGTATGTTATTCCATCCTATAGACAGGTATGTTATTCCATCCTATAGACAGGTATGTTATTCCATCCTATAGACAGGTATGTTATTCCATCCTATAGACAGGTATGTTACTCCATCCTATAGACAGGTATGTTACTCCATCCTATAGACAGGTATGTTACTCCATCCTATAGACAGGTATGTTATTCCATCCTATAGACAGGTATGTTATTCCATCCTATAGACAGGTATGTTATTCCATCCTATAGACAGGTATGTTACTCCATCCTATAGACAGGTATGTTACTCCATCCTATAGACAGGTATGTTATTCCATCCTATAGACAGGTATGTTATTCCATCCTATAGACAGGTATGTTATTCCATCCTATAGACAGGTATGTTATTCCATCCTATAGACAGGTATGCTATTCATACAAACAGTGACAGTGACATTGGTACAGCAAACTCCGACCAACAAACATATACAACTACATTCATAATAATCTATGAAATCCCCTGATCTCCTATAGCAACAGTACAATATACATAGTTACACAACTAACTACTTCTACAATGCAAGTCATGGGATCAGTGCAAAACCAATCTCTATGAAGGAATGGGTTAAAACAGAACAACAAAGGGCATGATACAACACCGTGGATTGAGTTGGGCATAGAATCCTTCTCCAATAAGCAACATTGCTGGTCCTTCT